>OZ038478.1:13870066-13907566 GCA_964036315.1 Acanthosepion esculentum
GTGTGTGTTTACATATATCAAAATAATAAGAAAGAACAGTCAGATTTATAATCCAGATTTCTTTAGAATTTAATTTTTTTTTAAAATCAGTGCTCAGATGTATAGTAGAGCATATTATAATTATTTTTTTAAAATATTTATCCATCGCGACAGAAATTCTCAGCATCGCTTGAAAATGGAACTGAACTTCAAACTTTAAGTTTAATTTAAGATTTAAGTTTCGAAACATAGTAATTTCTGTGTCGCGATGGATACATATTTTAAAAAAATAATTATATGTGATTATTAATGTATATATTCGGATATGCATATGAGCCCGCGTATATTTTGTATAATTTGCCTACTGTATATTTTTCTCTCGTGTGTTTAATATAAATATGTGTATATACATTTATTTGTCCTTCATCTCTGTGTTTGAGTGTGTATATCAGATTCTCTACGTTTACAATGGATTTATGTGCAGAGAAAAATGCAGTTTAACTGCATCAATTTGCACATGAATATGAATGGCAGTAAGAAATAATTTCATGTTGTTGGATAATAACGGCAGATTGAATACATTCAATGACAGAGTCACATACATACACACATACACAGACAAGAAAAAATAAAAACTATCGAAACTTCATGTACCAGACATCAAATATGAGTTTGTTATATAACACGCATTTGTAATTTAAAAAAATACACAAAATATACATCGTGTCTTTATTTGGTGTAAACGAATAAGATATTATTACTAATTTATTAAAAAAAAGTTTTTCATAAGATTGGTAGAAGATAAAATTATGTACAGTATTTACATTAGTCGGACTATTGTCCTCATCTTAGTCGCCATATTTGTCACAACGTTTCGGCCGTTGTACGCTCCGGCCTTCTTCAGGTGGTTGGAATTTCGAATTTATAAACCTAATGTTTTCAGCAACCATTTT
Source organism: Acanthosepion esculentum (assembly GCA_964036315.1). Lineage (NCBI taxonomy): Eukaryota > Metazoa > Mollusca > Cephalopoda > Sepiida > Sepiidae > Acanthosepion > Acanthosepion esculentum. Next base: position 13,870,999 of record OZ038478.1, read on the forward strand.
TTACCAGTGCTCATATTGCAATATTTTCTGTTATCATTGCATGTTTTACCAGAGCTCAAATTGCAACTTTGTTATCATTGCTTTTCTCTGGCACTCCTTATTACTGGTTCCCATATTGTATTTATTTCTATGCTTGGTCGACTCAGGAGATTTATGTGGCCTATCATATGTGCTGATTCCTTAAGTTTACGAATTTTCCAATGGTGTTCCCTGTCTATGATCTCAAAATGATCCCACAGGGGACGGTGATCTCCCTTCTTTATCTTTATGTGGTCAGCCACGCCTGATTTTTCTACTTCCCCTCGCGTTACAGCTTTCTGGTGTTCCTGAAGCCTTACTTGAGTCGACCAAGCATAGAAATAAATACAATATGGGAACCTAAACATTAGGTTTATAATACTCAGAAATTCATACCCAGATGTCCTCAAGGACACATGGCACAGTGGATAAAGGCGTTGGTTAGATCCAGTGACAGACCCAAAGAGTGTGAGTTCAATACCCGGTTCAGGCAGTGGAGAACTTTCAGAGGGAAAATTACCAGGAGATAACTGATAACTGACATCCATCAAACATGGCACGTGGAACTAGAACAGTCTACCCCAGTGATCGAAATAAAGGGTTCAGTTCGAAATTCCAACCACTCGAAGAAGGCCGGAGCGTACAACGGCCGAAACGTTGTGACAAATATGGCGACAAAGATGAGGACAATAGTCCGACTAATGTAAATACTGTACATAATACCTCGTCTCAGAAATATAGACAGATACTGAAAGGCTGAAACGTTGTGATAAATATGGCGACAAAGATGAGGACAATAGTCCGAATAATGTAAATAGTGTACATAATACCTCATCTCAGAAATATAGACAGACAGATAAAATTATGTTGAACATGCATATTTTATGTAAGTTCCGAATGCATAAAGCTAATATCACTTCTAATCCACCTAATTTATTAATCCATTTTTAACTGCCCGGTTTCTTATTCTTGGCAAACATTTTAAGAAAATATTCCATGTAGAATTGTCGTCGGTTAGATTAAAATCTTTATTTTTATTCCACACTAGCCAAGAAGCAGCACTTCGGACGGACTTTAGGTGGATGGCTTTTCAGCTTTCGGCCTTTTACCTTCAGCCTCCTATGTTCGTAAAAGAATTTAGAAATAATAAAACTATTTCATCTTTATTCGAGACCGTAATTCGGCATAATCCTTCTTCGTATACGCAATCCATCGCCGTAGTTTTTTTATATTTATTTTGCGCGCAATTCTTATGTTCTTTTAAAAGCACCATTCTTTATCATCCCTTCACATAAAGTCACTCTTTAAAAAAAGACATTAGAGAACTCAAACTATGTGATATTTCGAATATGTCACGCATAATAGAAACAAAAAACATATGAGCAACGTACCGTGCCCCACTTAAGTTTTAATTACGGTTTAATTAGACGATATCAATTGCAATTGTGCCGAAAAGGGAAATTGAAGTTAAACCTTTAATAAAGAATTGTTTTAAAAATTTCACACTTTTCAATATTTAAATTTAACTTTAAATGAGTTATTTATTTAATTTTTAATCTCATGTAACTGTAGTAGTTACTATCTGTTACTTCAGGTTGTTTACGATTCGCCGATATCGGAAACGGGACGGACGGACGGACACACGTACACTGCGCTTTATTATTATTGATGGATTTTCTCAGGCTTTAATAGTTTCTATGACAAAGTGAATGCACAGTGCAAAGTAAAAATGAAAGAAGACAGTAAGCACTATGTGAGAGGGTGGTGAAAACTTCTCGATCCCGCTCACTTCCCAAACATTAGTCTTAGTCGCTCGAAGAGTTAAAGAAAAAACTTGAGAAAAGTTGTGCCACGTTTTGTGCACTGCAGAGCGAATATGTCGAAGAACATGGACGTTTAATCGTACTAGGGTATACCCTTTTTGATCAAACCGAAAACCTTTTGGTAGTTCTTTGTCTTTATAAGCAAATACTTTATTATGATTTTGTTTATTCATTGCCATGACTCAAATCGTAAAAACTGTTCTGTTAAAATTATAAATACGAAGGCTTAGATATGATTCAATATTTTATCTTTATTTTCGTGGTATAATTATCCTTTTTATATTTTCCTTTTGTATTTTTCTTTTATTGTTCATTCTTTTTTACTTTGTCTTTTTCAGTCTCATCCTATGACTCCTTCTCTTTCATATCATACCTCCCATTTTCCCTTCTCTCTCTGTCTTCTCTTTCTCCAAAACGCTTTTTGTTATTAGGTTTTTCTCATTTCTGATTATCTTTTATTTCTTATTTACTCTTTATTTTCTTTCGAAAATTTCAAATTTTCTAATTATTTTATTCATTTTTTTTTTCATTCGTTTCTTTTCATTTTTATTTCATTCCTTTATTACTTTTCTTGGTTTCTTTCATTTTTTTTTTTAATTACTTCATTTAATTCCTTGCTACGTATCAGCTGTTCTCTACATGAGACGCATTTAAGAAGTTCTTCTAAAATAATATGGACTCAACCCTGTTTGTGACAGCAGTGCCACATCAGTTTATCCCATCAAGTTTGGGTTGAAATTTGAATTTTGCCGCAAATACGCAAAATCTGCTGGGAAACGGGTGATATATAACTCTGTTGTAGTCTGTTCGTAAAATATTCGATATTCTAATCTTCATTAACTTCACTTTTTCTTTACTGTTCTGTTTCTCTATTATTAATTTATTTCTTTTGTTTTTATTTTACTTTCTGTCCCAACTTCAAATCTTCTGCAAATGTTACACTCTTTCTAACTATTTTTTTTTTCATATCTTGCGTTTGCTCTTTTTTTTTCTCCATATATAATTTTATGATCTCACCTGCTTCCTCCAGTCTTCGTGCTTTAGACTTTCTTTTTTATTCATTAATCCTTTTCTTTTTCTCTTCTATCTATTCTTCAACTACCCTCTTTCTCGTATTCTCATACGATAACTTTTTCTTTATTTCTTGTTTTCTTCATATTCACCTTATACAAAATATAATTCATTTAGATTTTCCTATACTTTCGTCTTCTATCGATCTCCCTTCTCATTGAATCTTTTTCTTTTCTTTTTTTTTCTCTCTTTTCTGGAACGCAATATTTTTTATCTTCTCTCACGTCTCCTGTTACTTTTCTCTTCCATTTCCGTACTCATCTTTCTATCTTTTTAACTTGGCTTGTTTTCCGATTTGCCAAATATTCCCTAAGGTTTTCTCATTTCGTATTTTTTATTCATTCTTTCTTCCTTTCTTCCATTTTGTCCTTCGTTCTTCTGTCCCAGTAAATCTATTTTTCACACCTATTCCTTATTCTGTATTTCCTCTAATCACCTTTATATTAAAAGTGTGTGTTTATTTCATACTTTCATATATATATATATATATATATATATATATATATATATATATATATATATATATATATATATATGTAATTCTTTGGCGCATTGTTGAAGTTAATAATGATGTTGCTATTAGTTTATTATAATGGTAGTGGTCATAGTGGTTGTGACAGAAATGAAGGCTACAGTACAAATGCTGTGGTTACTATAGCAACATTTCCCAGGGGTCCGAATTTCGCTGTCAGTCGCCATTGCTTCAAGCGACCGCCATTTCATCCAGTTCAACCCATATCTACACGCATCCAACTACATTTTCTTGCCCGCTGGCGTTTAAAGGGTGCTCATGGGAAGAATAAGACATTTCCTGTGTCACATTCCCTTTCCTTCTACGTCTATTTTTTTCTCTTTCATCTCCTATCTTTGTTTTTGTTTGTCTGTTTTCGATTTATATAATATATTTCTGTTTTCTACTTTCGTTTTCAAAATATATTTATTGTTATTTGTTTTATTTACTGCTTACTTTGTGAATGAATAATGAATTCACACACCCACGGCCATAAATTATATATATATATATATATATATATATATATATATATATATATATATATATATATATATATATATACACGCACACACACAAATTCAGATATTCATTCATATAAAAATGATAAATATTATATTCTTGCGTATTTGGCTTGCATACCTTTGAGTAGACAAAGTGTATTGTTGTTGGGTATACATATACATACATATACAATGTATTAATATCGAGGTAATTTTAATTTCACATGATAAATCATTCTTTCTTAATCGTTCATTCAAATTCTAACAGGAATTTTTCTCTTAACCAATTTATCTTCTTTGCAGAAAATAATTCATAATTATACTATAATTCGCATATAAACTCTATTCAAAAATGTGTATATATATATATATATATATATATATATATATATATATATATATATATATATATATATATATATATATATATGATTTTTCCTCATTTTTAGAAAACTAATTAAAATCTACACTGAAATATTTGCACTAATTATGAGCAGGATATTTCACATATGTAAATGGTGTTTCATTAAGACGGATTATATATAAGGTTGTTTCATTAAGACGGATTAAAGTCAGCCATAAATAAATCGATGTTATTGGTGAAAAAATATTTATTTCTCTATTGTATCATGTTATTTAATTCGTGGCAATTATTTGTGAAAAATAATATCGCCCAAATATCCGCCAAATCTGAAAGAAAAGGAAAAAACTCAGTAGCCGCTTAAACTTAATTCACATTTAAAATCGGTCCAAGTTATTGGAACGCCCTTTACAAGTACCTCTCTTATAATGTGTAAACAGTTTTATGAATGTTATTGGTTATTCCAAGTTTCACTTTATTAGTCATAATACTGAAGCTCCAAGAAACCATTTAAGTTGTAATTAAAAATTATAATTACAAAAGAAATGGGCAAATTTTTAAAAAGAAAAATAATTGAAAACAATGTCATTGTAAAGACAACAAAATTATAAAGACAACATTAATGTAAAATGCATATTTTGTGTTCATCTATTGATTTTGTGAGTTATTGTATTTATTCATGCGAAAGACTTCACAGTATCAATAATAGCACTATTTACATTATTCGGACTATTGCCCTCATCTTTGTCGCCATGTTTATTACAACGTTTCGGCCGTTGTACGCTCCGGCCTTCTTCAGGTGGTTGGAATGTCGAACTGAACCCTTTATTTCGCCCACTGGGGTAGACTGTTCTAGTTCCACGTGGAACTAGAATATGTTTACATATCGTTAAAACATTAAATGGCTTATATGTGAGATGCAATGTATATGCATATGCTTTTGCATAAATATGTATGCACATATCCATTCATATTCGTTCATATACATATATATATATATATATATATATATATATATATATGAACGAATATATATGAATATGTGCATACCTGGCTACCTGAAGATTGTGTGCAAGCACATGAAACTTTAAGTAGTGGCCAGTCCTTGCCTACCTGGTTATTGAATTGATATTCAAATGCTCTGTCATTTTTATGGCATGGGGCACTTTTATGCCAGAAGGCTAATTTTGGGATATATATATATATATATATATATATATATATATCTGTGTGTGTGTGTGTGTGTGTGTGTGTGTGTGTGTGTGTGTGTGTGTGTTAGTGTGTGTTAGTGTGTGTTACACCGTATAGATTTGTTCCAGGTCAGTTTATTTAGTATTGTCGTAATGCCATTTTATATATTGCAGTAGCTTCTAACTTTCTCTACTTCAGTTTTAACCATTTTCCAGTGCATGTTACCTTAGAAATGGAGGTGCTTTTTTGACTTTCGACCTTATTCAATTTCTCACATTTTAGTTCTTTCTTTCTTAACTGTCTATATCAGGCTGTGGGTAAGGGGGGCTATTGTATGATTCTGCTAATCTGTTTTATCATTTCTGCTTCGATATATATATTTTAAGTTGAGTGGAGGGAGTTTTCCCCTTATAGATGATCTTCTTCCTTTCTACTCTGATTATACCCATAAGTTAGATTTCCTAATGCTAATCATAAGTTAGAGATCCTAAAGTCAATCATAAGTTCGAGGTCCTAGAGCTAATTATAAGTTAGAGATGCCAATCATAAGTTAGAGATTATTGAGTCAGTCAGAACTTAGACATCCTAGAGTTATTCATAAGTTAGAAATCCTAGAGCCAATCATAAGTAAAAGATCATAGAGTCAATCATAAGTTAGAGATGCCAATCATAAATTAGTGATCATAGAGCTAATCATAAGTTACAGATCATTGAGTCTATCAGAAGTTTGAGAACCTAGAGCCAATCATAAGTTAGAGATCATAGTCAATCATAACTTAGAGCTCCTAGAGCCAATCAGAAGTTAGAGATCACAGGGCCAATCATAAGTTAAAGATCCTAGAGCCAATCATAAGTTAGAAATCCTAGAGCTCTAGTCTTGTGGGGTATCTAATCTAAGAGAAAGAATACTCAGAATAAGTTAGAGATCACAGAGCCACTCATAAGTTAGAAATCTTAGAACCAATCTTTCCATACGAAAGGCTTTACTTGGTCAGTATTTCTCTAGAACATTATACAAAATACTTTTCTTGTTCCATATTTCGAACATTCTTTACCCTCTTCCAAAGTGATTAAATTTGAAATAGCAATTGAGTCCAATTTTGTTGTCATCACTGCTCCAGTTACTTGTTGGCTCAACAACCGTATTGCACCAAGCACTTCTCATAGGCTATCAATATAATACCTTTCAGAAAAGGAGATGAGTCCATCTATTTGGCTAACGCGGGAAAACCTGCCAATTATAACGTTCAAATATGTTAAATGAGCATTATGATTATTCTCAATAATTATTTCTTAACATCCTGAGCAGTGTATCCCAAACCAAAAAATGTTACCCAGGCAATGGAATAAAATAATGATGCCAGGAATTTCAGATCAACTTTGATGAATCGTTAAATCGTTATAGTTCATTATAAGAAAGGCTAAGCGTTTAAGGAACAAATAATACTTGATATATCTCTTAAATTCTCGACGATGGATCTTCTGACAGCCTAATCAACACAGGAAATTGAATCGGCGAATCGAGTTAAAATTCTAGCCTACTCAATTACATTTACGATGCATTACAGGAAAAAACATAAACCGATCTGTTTTCTTTCCCAGCTATCTAGAATAGAAAGGGACATTCTAGTCTTGTGGGGTATCTAATCTAAGAGAAAGGGTACTCTGAATTCAAAACCACGGAGAGAGCAACGGAAACCACTCCACTTTCATAAGAAATAATATCCATACACATCTATCAAAGAAAGCTGTGGAGAGCTATGATTCCTTATGTTCACAAACGATATGGCATTTTCAAAAACTCCAACTATACGATGTTGCTGAAATAAGGAAGACCTTTTTTTGATATTACCAATAAATAATGCAATTTTTAAGCTTAATTTTTTAACGTTTACATAATATTAATAATTCGTACTAATCACTGTAATAATAATAATAATAATAATAATAATAATAAAAATAATAATGAGAATAATATTCATAAAAACATTCAATAATACAAGTAATAACTTTAACTTTTATCCCTATCATTTGGTGCTTTTATCATTATTATGATTTTATCATAAGCATTATTAGCATTTAAATCGATATTTACTAAGCTTAGCGTCGTCTAACAGAAAGCGAAATGGAGTGAATAAAGTAGGAAGATTGTGTGGCACCAAGCCTATTTGTTTCGAAAATAAGTATTCGAAATCGTGGCTTTTTGTCTGAACACAAACACTAGCCTGTGACACTAGTGCGAAATATGTGCCTACCTCAGCTACAAAGCAGGCCTGAACACTTTCGTCTGACGCAAAGAGCTTGGTCTGACAACTGGTGAGGACCGAACTTATGACACAAGAAAATGAATCCGTGAAACAATCTTGATAACCTGTACAAAAGACACCTGACAAAGGCCGGAAACAATAACGGTCGAAATGCTGCAAATATAGTAACCAAGATAAGCACAGCTAGTTCAAATGATGAAGCATATCACACTGCATTCCATCTCATTTACTGCTCTTATCATATCTATAGTTCTTTTCATCAGTATACTTTCACTTTCTACTCTTTTCATTGCATTATTAGTTGCTAAAAGAATAATTATTATTATTGCTATTAAAGTGAAAGTATACTTTCACTTTCTACTCTTTTCATTGTATTCTTAGTTGCTAAAAGAATAATTATTATTATTGCTATTAAAGTGAAAGTATACTTTCACTTTCTACTCTTTTCATTGCATTATTAGTTACTAAAAGAATAATTATTATTATTATTGCTATTAAAGTGAAAGTATACTTTCACTTTCTACTCTTTTCATTGCATTATTAGTTGCTAAAAGTACAATTATTATTATTGCTATTATTAATATCATTATTCCTACACTATGTCTTCCTCTCCCTTGTCTGTCTCCGGCAGCGAAAAGCAACATTTGACACTTTACCACCCCTCTCTGTGTCCGCTATTACATCCATTAACGCAGACTCGTGAGTTAAGTCACTCAATGTTTCTTTCTATCATTCTTGTTTTATTATACCCTGTGAGTGTTTAATTCTCCTGTCTTTCTTTCCTCATTAAGGGCCGCAGAAATTTAAAATATCCCTTTTCTGATTGTAAGTATAAGTGTCATTTTAGCCCTCGTTTACACGTTGCTTCTATGTTTGGCCCACGATATTTTCCATAATTTTTTGTAGAACCACATCTCTGTCGATTCAAATCATATTATGTCATATTACATAACGATTAAGCACTCTTTTCTTTCTTTCTAATAGAATTTTCCTGTCTCTTTATATTTTGCTTATTTTCTGGAAGGCATCTTTCAATATTTCAATATTACTACTCAGTTAAATATTTGTACATGCTTGATTCTCACATCTGTATTTCTTAGTTATCACTTTGGAAAATCTTAGGTACTGACTGCCATACATTATATTTTCTTCTAGTTAATAGTCATTTCTCCTTGCTTTACTTAACTACCTTGTCTAAGAGTTCTGGCAGTTTTCTTTCTGAGTTTGCCGTCAGTAGCGTATTGTTAAGTTATAGTTTGTATTGTTATTATTGATTGTTAAGATTATGTACGCCGATAATAAATCCTACTATGATCATCTCGCTGTATAGATTCAGGGTCGTAGCAGTGACAAATGCTTTTTTTAGGGGGAGGGGCAAAAATTTAAAATTTAGCCTTAAGTTATCAAAAGCCACTGACATGGTTAGCGGCATGAACATTTTCCAATGCCTCCTTTGCTTTGATAGATTGTTCTTTCTTTATTTCTTTCTTTATTGTATTTTGTTAAAATAAAACCCTGTAAAGAAATACTACAATTGGTAAAAAAATTGGGGGGGGGGGGATAAGGTCCCTGCCCGCAATCCTCTCTCTCGCTCCCCTCCCGGCTGCTACGTGTGTGTGTGTGTGTGTGCGTGAGTATGTTAAAGCGCTTTGTTTGGTAAAGATTTCAAACACTTCGCTTATAAGTTAATATGATCTAATATGACGGCTTGTCCAATCTTGTGTGACCAAAGGTTACAGATTTATTTGCCGATTATACGTTTGTTCTATATTAGATTACTCCGAGCGCATCAGGATAACAGCTCATTGTCATAATATTAGGTTGATGATGTCATACATTTAAACTCCTAACATCCCACGAACACTGTACATAATAACAATTAACCCATGTTAAAAGTTTCTTTCATGTCGATCTTTAATCTTTTCGCAGACGTTCGTCATCAAGGTAAGAGTATGTAAAATTTTAAATTATCTTGAAACATGATGTTACTTTGAATTTATCTTTTCTTTTGTAGGGGTTCATTAAACACTGGGCTAAAAATTGTATCTTAAGCAAAAATAAAATTAAATGAAGTATTTGAGAATGAACAATTCATGATTATGCTTATTGAATTTGTGAGGCGTGTCTAACCAACATAAACGAAATTATTTCACTCAACAGTTCCCTCCCTTGTTTATCCTATAAATAACAAACACGTTTTTTACAAGCAAATCAGTGATGTTTCAAGTTCAAATCACGCAGAAAAGTCGTTGTTATGTAATGAAGGAAACAGCAAACATTTTTAAAATTCTTGCAATATAATGTAATTCACTTTTGTAGATATATTATCATCCAATATGGAAAATGTATGTATTTGCTATTTAGTGTCTATTATTTTTGTTTACTCCGTTCCACAAGAAAAAAAGAAACAAAAACGTGTATGGATATTAGGCTTGGATTTGAAAAGCTATATAAACTCTTGTGCAAATTAATTGAAACAAAACAAATAATTCCGTTATTATTTGCATTTTTTTCGTATTTTTCCTATGAAACATAACCCAGTGCACATGTTAACACTTCGTATGTCCATTCCACGAAGTTGTTCCTTGCAGATTGACCACAGATTCACGATTGGATTTAAATCAGGAGAGTTTACGGGCCAATCTATAGTACTTTGATTTGCTTACCGGTAAGGCTTGACTGTATGTTCGTGCAGCATTACAATTATCGTACGCTTTCTTAGAGTAACATCCATCGCAGACTGTTGAAACTTGACTAATGCATGGAATAATAATGCAAACACAAAATGTACTTAGAATAAAATGTATTGAAACAAGAAAGTGTACACAATATTTACATATAGTCTTTTGTATATTTCTGGGAAGACCGTTCCTGGAGAATGTGTTGACTAAGTCGCAGTCGGGCAGAGTCTCTAGTTGAATCTCTTGATTCACCTCCCTGTCTTCCCGGTACCAACCATATTTATATCGTCGGTACTCCACTATGCAAATTAGGTGGATCCTACCACAACACAGACAATGGCCCTAGTCCAACTAATCGACAGTCGAGACAATAGTGTTTGGGCATGATAAAAATCTGATGCAATTACGGATGACGAAATATTTTTCAAGACCAAACGCATTTCATCATACACCCCCAAAAATAGATTCATATTACTGCACACCACTGCAAATGACCTAATCTGAGAAAAAATAGAAATCGATTACACTCTGTCACTCCAGTGGGTCTAAAACTGACCATATGGTGAAAGAAAGGAAATTAAAGCGTGTGTTTCAGTAAATTTGCACATGGGTGGATATTTTTTTTTTTACTCACGTTCACCGTGCGAGGAAACTGTCGGAAGAGTGACTCCCTGTTTTCTGTTTCTTCTGCCTTTAGTTAGCTAGCTATTGACTCTTTGAGTTTTTCTACCGGTTAATACATAACATTTACGGATTAAAAGAGGATTTTTTTTAAAAAGATGCATGCGGATTAAAAATCAGTGGAGCAAGTTCACAAAAATTAGAAAGAAACGTAAGACAAGGATAGTGTATCTATTTAATCTAATATATATATATATATATATATATATATATATATATATATATATATATATATATATATATATATATATATATAGGGTGTCCATAAAGTTCGTGTGCACTTAAAAAAATTATAACTTTATTTGTATTTGCGATAGAAATAATTTGTAAAAAGGATTAGAAAGAAGTAAATCTATATTTTTTTTAAGGTTTTGTTGAAATTTTATTTAAGTTTCCACATGTCCTCCATCATTAGCAATACAAAGGGTAATACGATTTTGCAGTTCACGGAAAATATTTGCCAACTGATTTACAGTAATGCCTGAAATCACATTAGTTATTTTAGCTATACTTAAAACTAGGTACATTAAACCTTATAACATTTTTTGCAGATTATTTCTGTCGCAAATACAAATAAAGTTATAAATTTTTTAAAGTGCGCACGAAATTTATGGGCACCGTCCCTGTATATGACGAATAAATCTGAAACCTTAAGTCACACAAGAGTGGACAAGCCGTGATATTCGATTTTAGTTACCTATGATCGAAGTGTTTGAAATCGTCACCAAACATAGCGCATGCACATACACACACACACACACACACACACAGACATACACACACACATACACACGAGCGTTCACAAGGATATAAAAACCTTTATTTTGAAACATGCAGGATAATGTGCCGGCATAAATATGACAATATTTATGCTAATGTTTGTAAACGTGATGAGGATTGAAAAAAAAGCCTTCGATGCTAAAAAACTTCAATAACAGACTGAATGTAAAAATGAAAAGGAGAGGCAGACGACTCGTCAACATTGAAGCTTGTGTTGATTCGGCTATAAGAAAGACTGCAGCTTATATACCCCGGTAATGAGGGCGCACCGAGGCGGTGTAATGGTTAACAAGCTTCTCTCGCTAGAACAATTACGACTTAGTAGTGAGTTCGATCCTCACTGGGTGCTCCCTACTTTCGGCCTTGTGCCACATCTAAGCTACGCTTGGAAAATCATTGGACACCTCGAGGCGGTCTAATGGTTAGCAAGCTTGTCTCGCTAGAACAATTACGACTGAGTAGTGAGTTCATTCCACACTGGGTGCCTCCTACTTTCGGCCTTGTGCGCTTGGGAAGTCACTATACCCCGGCAATGTAAGATTAGTTGTAACAACAATGGAGTTGCAGAAAAAAGTAATAAAAGAACAAATGTGGGACGAGAAAACTCCAAAAGGAAAAGTCAACATGGAAGATAGACATTGTTGCGAAGAGGACATTTAAAGAAAGAAACTGAATTCTATTAATGTCGCTTCGGAACAAACAAAAGCCAAAACAGACAAGACAGGGGAAATATAGTAGATATCGACTATTCGGTGAAGAGACTGCACATCATACATTGTGTCATCATCATCAGTCCCATGACCGCAGGGCCGCTGCGCAATTGGGGGCATCTGACCACTTCACACCACATATCTGATTGAAAGTTGTAGAGGCATTCCTTCCTGCGTAGCGTGTCTTGGGTAAGTAGACATGTAGGAGCTCACTCCTCTCCAGTTTAAACTACAACCGAAGGTTCGCATTGGTCACGGATAAATTGTCATTAATTCTATTGACCTCAGTCTGGGAAGCCCTCCGCCCGCGAGTTCCGTGTCATCATCGCACTACCTACATATATGACACCCAGTCATTGTACTAGATAACCATTGACTTTACAATAATGTTTTTCTTCCCTTTGACTGTTTTCGTTTTTAGTCCTGTTGGGTGTCTATCCTCCCTTCTACCAAGAAAATCTTAGTGGCAAAGAACAAATTTAGTGATAAGACCATTCGGTAGGTAACACTAGATTACGTGGCCCCAGTAGAACTCGCAGAGTGACATCAGATAAAAAATATTCAGTAAATTAGTGCAGAAGGAGTAAAAACAGATATAATTGGATATGAAAGGTGATCCAATGGGAACTGCAGAGACGATTTATCTTTAACTATGTAAATCAATAATCTATTCACAAACAAGATTTACCCAAGAGAATAAAAACTAGGAGATACCCTGGGGATTTCCATTTCAGACGGATCCCCCAGAAGATGAGAACATGTCATCGTAAACTGTTCCAGTCAATCACAAAGGGAAATTGAAACATAGGCATGTTAAATGTCACAAGATTGTCAGATTGGTTCTCTCGGAACAATCCTAAAGATTCTCACAAGAATTTTTGAAGATGAGTGCAAGAACTGCAGTACTGGGAAAAATCTGCGAAAAAGTTGATTAAAACGTCAGCGTTTCTGAGTGGCTAAACACTAGATTCCGTGACGTAAATAAATAATAAAATGCCAATGAAGATATAATCGAATGATCGTCTGAAGAAATGAAAATATGGTCATGCTTCCACCATACGACTTTCGTTGGAATATTTACCATTTTGCTTTTATTTTCTGTTATTTCAAAGAGTTAAAACAGAAGTCAGTGTGGTAGCAGTAAACAGTGAGTTACAGAAGTGAGAATCTTTGCCTGAAAACTGAGGCCCTGTTACTGAGGAAAAGCACCACAACAATTCCGTAGGGATTTATACTACTAAAATAATGTACATTCTCTTTCTTTCGTTCTTTCTTTCTTTTTCTCCTCATGGTTTTTCCACTTTTTTATTCTTTGATGATTTTTTTTCTTTCAAAATCAGGGTTTTCCCTTTAATACAACATAAATCTTTTGGAATGTGAGCTTCGGAGAAAAACGAATGAGCCGGTCCAAGGGGCATTATCCAGAAGTCAAGGCAAACAGATTTTTTTTTTCTCGACTTCTTGTCGAATTCTCAATATCCCTCTTTCACATTTTATGCGTGCATAGAATGGACTGGTGGAATATATATATATATATATATATATATATATATATATATATATATATATATATATATATATATATATATATATGACGGTTTTCTTCCAAGTTTTATTTATTTGTATCTTTCATGAATAATTTCCTTTTCTTACAAATTTTCGCTTTTTTAAAAAATCTTTTCCCTTAATTCTTTTAATTCATGTCGTATTCTTATTTTCTTTTCATTCTTAAGAACCGATTTGCATCATTCTCTCTCTCTCTTTATCACTCTCCCTCTCTATGTATCTATCTATCTGTATCTCTCTGACTCTATACCTATCTATCTCTATCTCGCTATCTCTCTAGGTATCTATTTATCTCTATTTCTCTATATATCTATCTCTATCTCGCACACTCTCTCTCTCTCTATGTATGTATGTGTGTATCTATCTATATCTAACTCTCTTTCTATCTCTCTATCCCTATCTCTCTCTTTCTCTCTCTCTCTCTCTCTCTATGTATCTATCTATCTGTGTCTCTCTGACTCTCTACCTATCTCTATCTCGCTCGCTCTCTAGATATCTATTTATCTCTATTTCTCTATATATCTATCTCTATCTCTCTCTCTCTATGTATGTATGTATCTATCTATCTCTTTCTATCTATCTATTCCCCTCTATCTCTCTCTCTCTCTCTCTCTATGTATCTATCTATCTGTATCTCTCTGACTCTCTATCTATCTCTATCTATCTATATCTCTCTCTAGGTCTCTATCTATCTATCTATCTCTCGCTCTCTATCTATCTCTATCTCGCTCGCTCTCTCTCTCTCTCTCTATGTATGTATGCATCTATCTCTATTTCGCTCTCTTTTTATCTATCTATCCTTCTCTCTCTGTATGTGTGTCTATCTATCTGTATCTCTCTGACTCTCTATCTGTCTATCTATCTATCTCTATCTCGCTCTCTCTCTCTCTCTATGTATCTTTCTATCTCTATCTCTCTCGCTCTCTCTCTCTCTATCTCTTTCTGTGTATTTCTTTCCCTCTAATCATTTTTCTCTTTTCAATTTCTATTTTCCTCTTCTTAGAACCAAGTTATTTCTTTTTTTCCTTTAATTTCTTTCTCCAGTCTATCTATTTTCTAATTACTTCTTTTATCTATTCTTTAATTTCTTTCTCCATTCTATCTATTTTCTAATTACTTCTTCTATCTATTTTCTAATTACTTCATTTTCTAATTACTTCTTTTCCTTCTCTCTCATACATACATCCTCTCACACTCATTCTCTCTCTCTTTCTTTCTTTTTCTCATTCTCTCTCTCTCTCTCTTTTATTTTTCTCTGTTTTACTATCACTTTGACATCCTAATTTATTCCTTACCAATGACATACTCCATCTTTCTTTTATTTATGGAAAGTGGAAGCCTACTGCTTACTTGCAAAAAAAGCTGCCCAATAACGGTCGCCTTGCCAATACAAACACCAAGCAGAAGACGGCCATCTTTCCCGGGAATGTCTGTCGGAACTGGCAAATAACAAGATTGGTGGGGGATTAGTAGAAAACATGGTGGCTGTCTCTGGGTTAGCTGGTGGCCCGCATGGATGGTGGACTGGTAGGCAATGTGATAGTTATTGAAAAAAAAAAGAAAGAAAAAACGAGGAAAATAGTTGGGAAAATAAGTGTCATTTTTTTTTTTAAATAAGAAATGAAACAAAAAAACACTGCAAGAAATAAAAACTGAAAAATAGCATATAAGAAGGATAACTGAAAAGAAGATAAAAATGACGACGTGGAAGAGCGAACGGAAAGCAGTTGAAGGAGAAATAATAGAGAATAAGGAATAAAATGTAAAAATAGAAAGAAAAACGAAACAAACAAAAGAAAAACGTTACAGAAAATTCTTAAAAACAATAAATTGATAAAAAAAAAATAATGCTAGATATAGATAAACTCAACTTTTGCAGGCCACGGGTTTAGGTAAAGAGTTTAGCGAGAGAAAAGGAACGCGGAATAAAAAGAAAGATAAAAAGAAAGAAAGAAAAAAAGAAAGAAAGAAAGAAAGAAAGAAAGAAAGAGATTGCACAAAACATAACTATCATAAATGTGTAGAACTGCTGCCTCAGTCGATGGGGGAATGGGTATAATAATAATGATGATGGCAGGGGGTATCGGTGTCGATAGGTGGAGGTGGAAACAAAGGAGGCGACGATGGTGGTGGAGGTGGACACAGTGTGGTGCGGCGCGCACGGCAGTGTGCCGACGTGACGCTTTCAGAAAGTCATCGCCAGGGGAAATCATGCTCAAGAACAACTCTGAATAGTGAAGTAGCATCGAAGGAAAAAGAAGGGCAACAGATATGGCGAGGGAGAAAAGTGAGTGTGGGGATAAAGTAGGCAAGGGAAAAAAAAAAAAAAAGAGAATTGTCGAATGGAGTGCGAAAAAAGAAAATGCAGAAGAAGATGAAAAACAAAAAAGGCATGGTAAATAAAATGTCATGAAAATTTTGCAGCAGGAATGAGGTACTGTTAGAAAGAAAAAACGAAAAGAAAAGAAGAAGCAGCGATAAAAGTTAGAAGCGGTGAAGATGACGGAAGAGGTAAAACAGAAGAGCCACAGATAAATATATCAAAAGAAAAGAAGAATATATCAAAGAAAAGGCGTGAGAAATGATAAGAAACGAAAGAGTTATTGGATAACAATTTAAGCTAAAGAGAAAAATCTAAAGAAAGGGGAGAGAGAGAAAAAAAAAACAGATGACGAGAACAAAAAAAGTGTTGTTATGAAAATCGGAATGAGTGAAGTGAGAAAGACAAACTAGGAAAGACGTTTCAGAAAAACAAAGACGCGTATATAACAAAAAGGAGAGAAAGGGATTGAAATGATTTAGCAAAAATTGTGGAATAATAAAAAAAAAAGAAATTAAAAGATGGTAATAGTCGCGAGAAGTGTAAAAATAAAGGTGTAAAAAAAAGGAAAGACTAGAGAACGCTAAAAGAAACTATAAAAGAATCAGAGATCGTTCAGATGAGTGTTGGAATGACTGAGCTGAAAGAAGAGGAGACAAACGGAAGAGAATAAAAGAATAGGCGATGAACGTGGCGAAAAGAGAAGATAAACATCATAGAATGATGAATAGCAAGAAAAGGACAAATGATATACGAAAAAGAAGTCTTGAGAAGTAGAGAGAAAAGCAGAAAAAAAAATCGGTGACTGTCTTCATATGCTGGTGGTATGAGGGTGAAAGGAAATAAAAAGACGAGGAAGATAATGAAAGCAAACGGAAGAGACAAGGATTAGAACGGAAAGAAAAGTCTGTCAGCCATCAAAGATGCTGAAAATAAGAGAAGATGAACATTGAACTGGGGGGAAAGAGCGACATTTAGTGAAGAGAATTTTGAAAGGAAAGATTGTATTATAAAACGAAAAAGAAAGTAAGACAAGATGTGAATGACGTCAATTAAGTGTTGTGGAAGAAATGGAGAAAATATGTTAAAAAAAACGAGGAAAACCAAAAAATAAATGAAATCCACATGGGAGATTCAGTTGGCCCGGTGCAATGGATACCAAAGCAACGCTTTTCATAGGCAAACTGGAATTGTTTTGATGTGGTTATGCGTGTGTTAGGATGTGTGCTCAAAAGCCGACTCAAGTTTTGAGTTTCCGCAAAATTCGTGACCATAATAGGAAATATATATATATATATATATATATATATATATATATATATATATATATATATATATATATATATATGTGCAATGATGTTTATGCATGTACATACATATCTTTGTATGTCATGGGGTCGGTATAGGTGTAAGTGTTTCTGCAGTGCGTGGGTTAGTGCATACATTACTCGAACTAATAATTCCATACTTGTTGGTGTTCTCACTACGTTTCGGCTGATGCATTCTTCTTTGGCCTTCCTCAGCTGTATAATTCTTCATATAAACTGATAAGCGCATATGCAATCTATTGATGGTGCATGAGAATATTTGTCCATGGGCTTGGAGAGTGTCTTTCAACGTAGCTGTTTATGCATAGATATGAACATATGCCGATGCTGTATAATAATAAAATAGAATAATGTTAGGCGTGTTTGTGTTTGGATTATCTGTGCAGAAAAGCTGTATACCAGAAACAGAACAGCAGCGGGAAAAATGAACAGAAGACGTGATTGGAAGGGAAAATATCAGATTGCTTTCGCATTACTGACAGAGGTTACTTATTCATGGAAACACATATACTTTGTGCTATGCAGACAGATGTATGAAAAACTCAGGCAAATCTATCTATTTACCTATCTATCTACCTATCTATCTATCTATCTATCTCTCTCTCTCCCCCTCTCTCTCTCTCTCTCTATATATATATATATATATATATATATATATATATATATTTTTATATGCTTGGATTGATGTGAGTTTGTGACTCTGGGTTTCACGCTTTTGTGATCGTCAGTCTGACGATAACAAAAGCTTGAAACCCTGGGTCACAAATTCACATCAATCCAATAAAATATATTAGTTCTATCTCTGATATTGAGCGCTTTCTAATAAATACCACGCATATAATATATAAATAATAATATATATAATATATCACACACATATATATATATATATATTTATATTTATATACACACACTTTTCACACACACACACACACACACACACACGCACACACACACACACACAAATATGTGTGTATATATATATATATATATATATATTATGAAGTGGATAAAGTCCGACTATTATTTTAAGACATTTTTTATAAACAGAGCATTTAATTAAATATTTGTATCTATAAAAAGAACGTATAAACATAAAAAATGTCTTAATATATATATATATATATATATATATATATATATATATAACAGACTGTTTAGCAGTATTACATCTCATCAATGTGGCTAGACATCCAATTGCCTCAATCTGGGATTGAAACCCAACCGATTTGGCATCAGTCGGAGATTTCTCCCTGGGCTATCACCAGAGAGGATGTTGAATTTTTACGCATTTATTTTAGAATAGACACGCCAGTGACTCAGAGTGCTCAATTCATAGATGAACGTTTGAATATATATAAACATAAAAGTGAACATTCATTCACAGACAAAGCCTAATGATTGCGTTTAACGTGAAAAGTCTGTCGCCTCTGAGTTTTGATTTTCACTTTTATATTTACAGACGCTGTGATATTGATCACTTTATCGCATAAATATAGCATACCTTAAAAATATATAAATATATATATATATATATATATATATATATATATATATATATATATATATATATATATATATATATATGCACTGGGTTCTATAGCCTTGGATGGCAACTGATCTAGAAGGACAACTCTGAGTTCTTGTGGCACGTAGTGCGCCAGCATTCTGTATTCAGCCCTTCAAAAAGTGTGGATGGTTCTGCACAATACCTTCACCACTATAATCAAATCTCAGGAACTGAGCTGCTTGACCCTTATACGTCAAATACGACGGGAGAGTCGAATTATATATATATATATATATATATATATATATATATATATATATATATATATGGCAAAAAGGTAGATATTATGTTACGTTGTTCAGAAAGTACCAAAAATTAATCTAAGTTAAATTAATTTAAGTATTAAATTAAAAAATCAATTTAAATCAAATTAATTAAAAATTAAAAAGTTTTATTTATTAGAAATTTAATCGCCTTCATTTGCATCGACTGCAACCTAAACCTGGATTTTTCTTCAAAAATAAGTTTGAAAATCTGTAGGTGTTACATCCAGTCATTTTGGAAGATGTCAAAATACATTCGGTATTGCTTCGTTTCCCTGATCAATTTGCGTCTGCAATGATGGTACTTCTGTGTTTCATCAGCTCCTAATAAAAGATGCCTTGCTTTTCCAATAGAGACTTGATTTTTGGTTTTGGCATTAGTTGCTCACTTTGTCATAATTACTATCTTTTTCATTTTCTGTTAATATGCAGGACCTATTTGCCATCTCTTGTAATCAATGCGATACAAAAAATAAAAGTTTGGCATTTCTGATGAAAAGAAATACTGTAGATGGTGAAACGTTGTGATTGTTACTCAAGTGAAAACTCATGAGGAACCCAAATTCCCTCTTTGAAAGTTTTTCCCAATTCGCTTCAGATATTCGTGGACAGTCGAACATGGCACATTAGGTTTTTTGTGCCAAATCTCTAGCGCTTTGACGTGTATCCAATTCAATAGTCTCTTTCGAAAGTCCTTCGTTCAGAATGGGTCGTCTTCCGGACGTAGGCGTTTCGGATATGTCAGAATCGCTATTTTTAAACCTTTTAATCCACAACTGACATGTAGGAGCCTTCACTGCATCCGTATACACTTCAAAAATGTGTTTTTAATGCGTTTGTGGCAGTACTACACTTTCATAATTTATATATTAAGCAATGGCGAATTTGTTGCATTTTAAAGTGATAATTTTCCATTGTGTTAAACGCTGGACAGCACAATGGACAACATACTGTCGGATGAGAGATGATAAACTAATTCTAGACGCATTTTTATAGCATTTAACCTTAATTCTACCTTTGCTAGTTGGCTCATCATTCATAGAGGTTTAATACGTCATTATTTTCCGGACACCCAAATACGCCCCCCCACACACACATACACACACACACACATATATATATATATATATATATATATATATATATATATATATATATATAATATATATATATAGATAGATAGATAGATAGATAGATATATCACCTATTACTTACCATCGCCTGAAAACACGAAAGCTATTCTATTATGTGTATATAAAACTATAAACTGTATTAAGTATTCATTAAATATGCAAGTACTTTAAAAAAACAAGAATCACAACATTCATCGAGTGATTAGTGGGTTAATGCATCTTTAAAATTTAGTTAGCGAAGTGATTTCGCCATTTTATATCATTAACTTTACTAATTTACTTTTTGTATGGATGATTCATTATAATATATATATATATATATATATATATATATATATATATATATATATATATATAGGATGCGATGAGTAAATTGTTGCCATTTTTAATTTCGCGCATTTCGCGTTCTTTGTTTTTGATTTTGTTGATTGCATAGTATAGTGGGGTCAGTTGGGCACAGTCCATGGGGAAAAGAACACCATGACACAATTCACACCGCAAAGAAATTTGACAACAGCATGCTGTACTGCTTGGCATTTGCGCCGGAAGCTCCAATACGAACATTTCAGAGCGTTTGGGAGTCAATCAAAGGACAATGCAGAGGTTTCGAAAAGATTTATTTGAATAAGCGTAATGGTGATTACGAAGGTACGTCAGCTTAGAAAACTCACTCTTGTCACTCTGACAAGAAAAGAACACCTGAGTTTGTTGGTGAGATCCAGTCCATGATTGACACGATCCCTCTAAGTCACTCAGGTCTACAGCCTGGGTCAAGTGTGTGGCCGATGGAATACCCTGTGTCTAGCAAAAGGACGCCGCACCATGTCACACAAGCAGGAGGACACAGTCATGGCTGTCAGACAATTTCTGCGACCACATCACCCCTTACATCAGGGTACCTAACTTCCCAGACTGCAATCCCCTTGATTATTATGTGTAGGCGCAGTTGAGCGGCGTGAGAGCAACGAACTCCTTGTTAGATTAAAGATGAACTAAAGGCAAGGATTATGGCAACTTCCACCAACTTAAACAAGGATACCGTCCAGAAGAGTTGCAGGAGACTCCGGAGTCGTTTGTAGGCCGTGGTTGAAGCCAATGGCGATTTTATTGAATAAATTTATTCTTTAGTATTTCAAGATATTTTTGTGCAATTTTGGTAAATATATCTGTTAAAATAAGATGTCAGTTTTATTTTCATTTTTGCGTAATTTAAACGGCAATTTATCCGTCGAACCCTGTATATATATATATATATATATATATATATATATATATATATATATATATATATGTGTGTGTGTGTGTGTGTGTGTGTGTGCAAAACATGCTTAACTTATGCACACAACATGCTTAACTTATGCACACAACATGCTTAACTTATGCACACAACTTCTCATTTAAATATTAGCCTGTTCTTATACGGAATATAAGAACAGCCATTTGGCAGTAAAACGTTTCATCACGTGGGAATATTAAACGAGGTCATATAAAAATGTCTTGTTATAAAACTGGGTCATTTTCTTCTAGTTAAACTTAATAAACCCCGACCCCTGTATGTTATAAATATACAGACATGAGTCTGACTCAATCCAGTTCAGTTCTGGTAAAGTCATTTACTAAAAAAAGTCCATAAAAGAATACAAATATATTTCGCCAGCCTTCATTTCCTCCATAGAAATAAATATTAATTACTATTAGAAGTTTCCGACGTTACCTGAGACAGAATATCGAAGAGCTATCATTAACTACGGCAAAAGGATTCCTTAAACTTATTTGATTTTCTTTTCGTAGCTAATGAATCATTATATTACATTTGTGTGGGAATTGTTATAATTTATGTAACTCTTGAAACAGAAAGATGTTAAGTTCTCTGATTTTTAATGAAAACAAATGCTAATGGCAAGGAAAAAGTATATAGTGATAGCATCAAAAAAATCAATAAATAACCTCTAACCTTTAGTACTAAACTATGTAGGAGTATGAGACCAAAGTAATAAATAATTAATAATGAAAGCAAAATTAAACGTTATGTAATAAAATTATTTTAAAATATAGATAAGAATAATAATTAAGAATAAAGAAAGAAAAACTTAGATTATAAAAAACAACTAGTTAAATAGATATGAAAACTCCCATGATGCACCGGAACAGGCGTTTTGTCACCAACTGAAGCAGAAGTGAAACTTACTCTTTCTTCATCTTCGACAGACAAACGAAGCAGATTTCCGAGAACAGCGCTCCAATAGCACGTGTTGCCACCAAATGGATAATCATGAACTTTTTATCTCTGTATACATATATGTTCTTTAAAATATACAACTTTCTCTTAAATATATACGAATGTCTTTTATCGTTTTTGCTTAGGCTTATTGTGTTGTATTTTGCATATGATTTATTTGTAACTTTATACATTTAAGTTGTGGGTCTGATCATGCCTTTTTAACCCCCAAACTAAATTACATATACGAGAGTCATTCAATAAATAAGGTGAATTTTTCGGTATAAGGACTTCTAATACAGATAGAAGCTTACTTTTTTTAATTTTTCAATGTAGTCTCCCAGCACTGTCACACATTTTCCCATCTGTGCACAAGCTTCCGTATTCCCTCAGCGTAAACATCTTTGGACTGATGTCTCAGCCAGTCGCTCACAACACTTTTGACTTCATCGTCACTTTAAAACTTCGTGCCTCTCGTGAACGCTTTCAAGGAACCAAACAAGTGAAAGTCTGAAGGGACAAGGTCTGGGCTGTAAGGGGGATGAGGGATCAGTTCCCAGCCCAGCTCGTTGATGGTCTGCACCGTTTGGACTGCTATGTGAGGCCTTACGTTGTCATGATGCAAGAGGACTCCTTCTGACTGATGACCTCTGCGTTTGTCCCAACAGATAAGCTCAAAGTCCATACAATATCATCCACTGTCACCCTTCTGTCAGACTGAATGAGGTCATTGACTGATTCGATCAGGAGACCTCACTTCTGTAGGCCTCCCAGGCCTGTCTTCATCCTCAACACTGCTCCGTCATTCTTTAAACAATTTAGCCCACTTGTAGACATTTTTTGGCTGAAACATGTGGCACCATACACAGTTGACATTCTCCTATGAATTTCAACTGGTTTGCACCCTTCAGCAACCAAAATCTTGATAACTGACCGCTGTTCAATCCTGGAGCATGCTTCTTGGTCGGCCATCTTTGTTAATCGCCAAAACGCTGAAAGTTTTTTTTTAATCTGCAAAAGAAATTAATCCATGTGAAAAAGAAGTAAAACAAAAAATTTTAAAAAAAGTAAGCTTCTATCTGTATTAGAAGTCCTTATACCGAAAAATTCAACTTATTTATTGAATGACTCTCGTATATATATATATATATATATATATATATATATATATATATATATATATATATATAAATCCACCTTATTTATTGAATGACCCTCGTATATATATAAAAATTCACCTTATTTATTGAATGACCCTCATATATATATATATATATATATATATATATATATATATATATAAATTCAACTTATTTATTGAATTACCCTCGTATGAAAAAATGAAGTACATTCAGACAATTATTTAGAGCAGGATTTTGTCAGGGGCAGATAACTCTGCAAATATCTGTGTGTCAATTTTATTGATATCTCTCTTTTAACCACACTAAAATAGGATCAGATGTTATTTCGTTTTTCTGTAATTCAATGGTGTACATATAGTTATGTCTAGTACCAAAAACCTTTGATTCTTTCATAAGTTCAACCAATCTTCCATGTTTCTTTTAGAAGATATTTGCTAGTAATGGGTGGTGATTTTTGACTGCCGTGTGCTTTCAAATATTTACAACTTAAAAGTGAATTCATGAATTCAACAAATTAGTAAATTTTAATAATTACACATGTTAAAAAAAAAAAAATTCAAAGGATTGTTAAATGTAATATTCTTTCTGTGAAAAGAGTTTACTACATCAGTATTTTTAAATAAATGAATTAAAATCATTCCACGCATAAAATTCAGGATAAACGTAACTTCATAGTTCAAAATCGTTATTGATATATACATGAGAAAAATATTCAAACTTCTTCTATGTGTCGCGTCCCTTCACGACATAGGCTATCATGGCTCTCCACAACTTCACATCTCGTGTGACTCTTAGCAGTTTATTTCCCTTTACTAACGCTTCCATCCATGTTCCGCCATATATTTCAAAAACTCGTTATTAAGTGGCTCTCCCCCCGTCTCTCTTGCTCTCAATAGGCCACGTGAGGGTTAAGTTTTCCAAGCCTTCCTCATTATGTGTTCAATGTATTTCAGCTGTCTGATGCCACTTTCTTTAAGACTTCCTTGTTGCTTACACGTTCCGTCTATGCAATCTTCAGTATCCTTCTGTAGAACCACATTTCTGTTCCCTCTAGTTTTCTCCTCATCCGTTGGGAGATTGTCTCTTTGCTATATAATAGGATGGGTATCACATAGCAATATAGCACATTTTTCTTTGTTTCTAACGTAATTTTTTCCGTCTCACAACGGTTAGCTTTTGGAATGTTTCTTTCGCTAGTCTCTGTTTGGATCTCTGTATCATATTTTCCATCCTGTTATATCACTTCCCAGATATTTAAACTTCTGGACCTACTTGATGTTGATATTTCCAGTTTGTAGCTCATATCTTGGGCTTTTTCTCTTGGTGATAAGTATACCTTCTATCTTCTCGTAATTCATAGTTGCTAATTTTTTTCGCTTTCTAATACCGCCGTCTTGTACAGTAAGATTTAATAAGGCTCAGTTATCAGAATGGTATAAGTATTAAAATAGGATGATAACAGCACATACCCACATCAATATCACCTCAGATATTGTATTAGTGTTTAAACTCATGGAAGACACGCTGGCTTCGAGATGTGTCTAAGAATTTAAAACTGAACCAGCAGGAACGCATTCCTGACGTCACCGTCACTATATACGGAGTGCAACGGTAAAATTGACCAAACCTTGTAACAACAAAATTGTCCAAGTGTTAGATTAGAGCATGATTAAAAGAATTTTACTTCTTGACGAGCAGATAGAAGAATTAAAAAAAACGCCGGAGCGTTAAACCTTAGCTAACTTAGGGCAGCATTTTGGTCTAAGAGTATTCTTCGGCTATATTCATATACGACAATAATTGTTCTTGCAATAATTAAATTTTAATATTGCTTCAGGCATTCCAAGACATTTCAATTCTAATGTATTTTGGAGGATCTGTGGTTCATAAAAGATCAGGATAGTATTCTACCAGATAAAATATAACCAACAACTGTGTGTATACCATTCCATGCAGTGGGAGGATGTAATGGCTGCCAACAACTTAAATTTACGGCTTGAAGAACATCCAAATCTGTAATCTGCTGAAAAACTATAAAATCAAATTGCGATTCATTATGTATAGAGGAAAAAGAGATTGGCCAAACGATGTGGAATTAAATTAGAATAAAAGATAACATTGGAAAATAAAATGACTGAAAGTATTAGCACGCATACTAGGCTGTAATAATCTCCTCTGTAAATCTAGCATAGCATTGAAAATCATTCCATCACCTAATCGTCCTAACGTAGTCTCTGCAACCAAGTAAAATTCATATACACAGATTTAACGCAAATCGAAAGAGCTGATACAAGATATTCCCTAGTATGAACAATGTAATGAGAACAAAATATACAGGTATGGAATAAAGGATTTTTTACGAAATTCCCTGACGGTACCGAATAACGATTACTTATATCTAATAACGCTTTTTCTATTCGAATATAAAAGTTTCTTTATAACTAAAATAAGAATAAAATTATAAAAAGCAGACAAAAACCAACATATTATTTCTCATCAAAACCTTAGTAAAAAAAAAAAAAATTATTCCTCTTTAAAATGATTGATTTTACAGCAAAACTTATCGTATTGTTCCTTTTTTCTAAGTTAAATTCACTGCTCTACAAATAATAGATGAACACATATTGGAATAGATATCAGTAATATAAAAGTCAACTTTTTCATTTTTGATTGTTTTATATATAAATATGAAAATCGTCTTTTGATTTCCATATATATAAATATATATAAATATATATAAATATATATAAATAGGTAAATCAGATACTTCTTCCAATTTTGTCTTTTTCAGATAGAAATATGAAAATCTGCTACGTTTTCTTCAGATTTGGGCTTCTTTATTTAGATATATATAAATCAGCTATTTTTCTCTAGATTTTCTGCAGGAAAATTATCTTTAGATTTATCATTTATATAGATATATGCAAATCAGCTACTTTTTCTTCAGTTTATGTCTTTTTTGTATAAAATTTAAAATCAGTTACTTTTCTTCAGATTTTCTTTTTATATATAAATATGAAAAATCGGCTATTTTCTTCAGTTTTAACTTTTTTATATTATTATAATAATATTATATTATCGAAATATCTAAAGGCAGTTACGTTTACTTCAGTTTTTGTCTTTTCAGTATAGAAATAGGAAAAACTGTTCATTTTTCATCAGAGTTGGTCTTTTTGTATAGATATACATAAATCATCTACTTTTTCTTCAGATTTTGTCTTTTTTATATACAAATATGGAAACCATATATTTTTCTGCAGATTTTGAGTATATAGATAATTATGAAATGAGTGACTTTTTCATCAAATTTTGTCTTTTTATATAGAAATATTAAAGTCGGTTCCTTTTATTATCTATAGAAATACCTAAGAATAACAATTTTTCCTTCACATTTTGTCTTTTTTAAATAGAAATATAGAAATCGTCCCTTTTCTTGTCTTGACTTTTTATATAGAAATAGATAAATCACATTTTATGTTTTTTGAATAGGTATAGGTAAAGTAGCTACTTTTTCATGAAATTTGGTCTGTTTTATATGTAAATCTGAAAATCAGCTAATTTTCATTTAATGTATTATATGGATATATGAAACCAGTTACTTTTTATTCATTTTCTGTTTTATGTAGAAATATAAAAACCGACTTTTTCCAATCTTTATTTTTTATATATAAGAATAGGTAAATCTGTTTCGTTTTCATCAGATTCTGTTTTTTGATATCGAAATAAGTAAATACGCTGACTTTTCCTTCCTATTTTATCTATTTTGTATTGTAATATGACATTTTTGCATAATATTTTATTTTTTTATAGAAATATGAAATATCAAAAGTAGCTATTTACATCATTTTTGACATTTTAGATATATATGAATAATTTTTATATAGAAGTATGAAAATCAGCTCCATTTCCTTCAGATTTTGTCTTTTTGTCTAAAAATAGGAAAATCTACTATATTTCTCTTTTCTATATAAAAAAAAATGCTTTGTCTTCTGGTTTGGGCTTTGTTTTATATAGAAGTATGAAAATCAACTCCATTTCCTTCTTTTTCTCATATAAAAATAAGTAGATTTTCTACTTTTTCTTCAGATTTTGTAGCTTTTATGTAGGAATATGACTATCTATTACTTTTTCTTGAGATTCTGTCCTTTTTATAAAGATATATGAAATCGACTACTTTTTCTTCCAGTTTTGTCTTTTTTAGATACAAATATATAAAGACAGCTACTTTTACTTCGATAAAGCGGTTACGCCTTCTTCAGATTTTGTATTTTTTATAAAGAAATCTGGAAAGAGGCCACTTTCTTCAGATTTTGAATCATTTTTGTCTTTTTATATAGAAATATAAAAATCAACAATTTTTCTACAAGTTTTGTTTTTATATAGAAATATATAAAACAGCTACTTTCCTTCAAATTTTTTATATAGTGTTATGGGTCCTTACCTATAACTACAGAATGAACTCTTCCTAACACTATATATACTAACGCCTCTCAAGAGAAAGGGACGAATCGAGTCGAGCCGATAGTAGTTCACTCCAAACCAGACTGACAGTCATACTAACACCTTCCACATCTTGTGTAATATATCTTCGTTATTTCTACACTTGTGTTCGTGTTGTTCTTCCTTGGTCCTAACCTGGACCATAGCATATAGAAATCTGAAAATCTGCTTCTTTTCATCTGATTCTGTATTTTTAACTACGAACATTTGTTACTTTTTCTTCATATTTTATCTGTTTTATGTAGAATGTGAATTCGGTGATATGATGCAATATTTAATTTTGTTGTATAAAAATAGGTAAATCTGCTACTTTGTCTTCTGATTTTGTTGTTTTTCTTCCATGTACAAAATTTTGTCGTTTTTATTTAGAAATATGTAAAAACTGCAACTATTTCTACAGATTTCGTCATTTTTATATAGAAATATGAAAATCGCCAACTTATTCGTCAGATATTGATTATTTTTTTTAAATAGACATATGAAATCTTGTTATGTATACTTTTCAAAGAGACAATGAAAATCTTAATATATTGTCCTTTTTATTTAGAAATATGAAAATGAGCTGTTTTCTTCAGTTTTCCATATATAATTATTAATATTAACACGTTTTATTTCAGATTTTCTTTTTTATGCAGAAATATGAAAATCTGTTACTTTTTCTTCAGATTTTGTCTGTTTTAAATAGAAATATGAAAATAGGATTTTATCTTTAGCATTTTTTATTTTCTATATAAAATGTGGTAAATTTTCACGTTTTTCATCAGATTCTGTGATTTTAATATAGAAATTTTCAAATTATCATTTTCGACTTTTTCTTAAAGATATATGCAAATCAATTAGTTTCTCTTCAGATTTTGTCTTTGTATATAGAAATATGAGTAAAATTTATTTTCTTCAGTTTTGACTTTTTATATAGAAATATGTAAAACAGCTACTTTTCCCTCAGTTTGCGTCTTGTTAAATAGTAATATGAAAATTAGCTATATTTTCTTCATGTTTTTCTTTTTTTATACATAAAACAGCTACTTCTTATATAGAAATATAAAAATGGGCTATTTTCTTTATTTTTAATTATTATATGTAGGCATATGAAAATCAGATAGTTTTTATTTAGATTTTGTCTTTTTTTGTATGGAAATGTTAAAATAAGCTTTTTTCTGTCGTTTTGACTTTTTTATATAAAAATAAGTAAATCAGCGTCTTTTTATGAATTTTATATAGAAATACGTAAAACGGATAACTTTCTCATGATTTTGTCATTTTATATAGAAATATAACTATATATACATATATTTCCTTTAGATTTTATCTTTTTATATAGAAATATAAAAATCAGGTACTTTTTTTCAAGTTTTTCTGTTTTTTTTGTAGATATATGTAAATCAAAAATTTTCTTCAGATTTTTATTTTTTGTATAAAAATGTATAAATCAGCTACATTTACATTCATATTGTTTTTTTACATAGAATTACAGATTTTGTGTTTTATATAGAATTATGAAAATACGGTTTTCCTTTAGTTTTGGATTTTTCATTTATAAAAAGTGATAAATCTGCACTTTTACATCAGATTTTGTGTCTAGAAATTTGAAAATCAACTTCTTCAGATTTTGACTTTTTCATAAATATGTATATCAGCGACTTATCTCTTCTATATAGAAATATGCCAATTACTTTTTCTTCAGATTTTCTTTTTTTATAGAAATAAGAAAATCGGATATTTTTCTTTAGTTTTTTTTTTTCTGAAATATGGAAATTTTCATTCTTTTTGTAATATATAAATATATAAAAAGTAATTTTTCCTTCAGATTTTGGCTTTCTTATAAAATAGAAGTTAATATTGACTGTATTTTTTACATATTTATATGCTTGCTTATAAATCGACCTTGTGTCACAACCTGACCTCGTGGGGGGGGGGGTGTCAGTAAATACAATTTACTCTCTCTAGTAGTTTATAACACCCTATTTATCATCTCTCAGTTGCGTCTCGGTCTTCGGGCAGAGTGCGCTCAGGGTCAGCTCCGTCAAAGGACAGAGTCGCAACTGAGGAAAATTGTACTGAGAAGTGCCCGGCCCTGGGGAACAGCCGCCACAAGCCGCGCCCTCACATTGCACCAGAGAGAGGGTTGCGGGGGCTCGGGGAAATTTTGTTCCTAGCCCGGGTGTATGCGCTCGGGCTCCCAACATTAAACTGACTTTGTGTCACAACGCGACTTCTTAATGTCGAGTAAATACCAAATTGCTATAAATTAATTTGTAACACGTTTATTTATCATCTCTCAGCTCCGTCTCTCTCTCTCTCTCTCTCTCTCTCTCTCTCTCTCTCTCTCTCTCTCTCTCTCTCTCTCTCTCTCTCTCTCTCTCTCTCTGGGCAGAGTGGGCCCAGCGGCGGCTCCCTCGAAAGACAGAGTCGCAACAGAAAAAAATTATCCTGAGAGTTGCCAGCTCTGGGGAAAAAAAACTGCTCGAGGCCTCGCCCTCTCATTGCATTAGAGAGAGCGGTCGGTGCAGCAAACCGAGGCCAGCGCAACCAACGGTTGTGTGGGCTCGGGGAATTTTTGTTCCTAGCCCTGGTGTACGCGCTCGGGCTCCCAACATTAAACTGACTTTGTGTCACAACGCGACTTCGTAGGGGAGGGGGTCTAGTAAATACAAATTAATATAAAAGAGAGTTGAGGCTTTTTAATCTCAGAATTCATGGGTGAATTGAGATCCAATTTCGCATCTATTCATATAGATTTCTCTATATAGGTTTTACTTTATTCTCTAACTCTTCAAATGTTCAATGTATAACTAATTCAAATTTCTATTTTCGCATCTTTATACTATATTAATTTTATCTGTTCTGTCACTCATGAAATAAAAAAAATTGTCTGTACGGAAAATAAGTATCTTCGTACATCAAATCGTCTTTAAATGACAGCAGAAGTATTATCGTTGAACTCTTAAAAGGTAAGCTTAAACATTAATTGAATACTTAAATGCATTCGCTTTTGAGTTCTTCTGTAGTTTATTGATGCCTATCGCATCTACTCCTCCCTAGCTATTGTGATGATTTTTTATCATTCCCCTCACCCCCAAAAAAGCCATTAAAGCCACTTAGCCTCGAGAGGTTATTGAGTGTCATGTAATATGGGAAAAACACTATTAAGGAGAGAGGACAATAAAAGAACAGGAATTAAGAAGATAGTACATGACGATTGACATTTCATTTAAATTTTTGAAGATCAAAGTTGACTGGTGAGCAAGAAACCGGATGATGGTTTCACAAATAGGATAAAAGAAACTATTAGCATAGAACTTACGGTTACATCTAGCCATTTCAACTGTAAAATATTGAGAACTTGCCGCCAATCTAGTAGTGCGTTTAAATTCATAAAGTCTAGGTACCATACAGGAATGTACATCAGAACAATTACCATGAAAGTATTTATCGAAAAGGCACAGGGAAGCTACATTATGGCATTGAGAAAGTCACTGAAGCCGTGATGCCAGATCAGGACCAATAACATTGCATATTCGTTGGA
The DNA here is from genome assembly GCA_964036315.1 of Acanthosepion esculentum. Classification (NCBI taxonomy): domain Eukaryota; kingdom Metazoa; phylum Mollusca; class Cephalopoda; order Sepiida; family Sepiidae; genus Acanthosepion; species Acanthosepion esculentum. Next base: position 13,903,162 of record OZ038478.1, read on the forward strand.
TTTTCTCAAGAATCTCTAAATATATAGCAGAAACACCAGCAATGTTCAAATCAAGAAGGAATGGTAGACTTATAAATATGTCAGATAGATACTTTCGAGGTTAAATTATTTATTACGACACAATGAATCTACTTTTCTTGCAGCTAACCTAGCAATTGATTCAATATAATTTTTCCACTCCATGACATTTGAAAACGTTAGTCCGAGAAGGCGCAATGAGTCACTCTCCTGGAGGTTAGCATCAGCCATGCTGATGGAAGGTAAAAATGAATTTGTCAGAGGATTAAAAGGGAGCAGTTTCGTTTTGGAAGCGTTAAAATTAGCAAGCTATTCTTTGCCCCAGTTAACAACAGATTGTGGGTCATTTTTTAGATCAGCTGCCAAATTGACGCTGTCGAACCGATCAGACTTATTACAACAAGACTATATTGTTGTGTCATCAGCATAGACACCGAGTTGAGAACTGATGACATAAGGAATTTCATTGATGAAAATTATGAACAACGTAGGTCCAAGGATAGAACCCTATATATATATATATATATATATATATATATATATATATATATATATATATATATATATATATATATATATATATCCAAGTTAGGGCATATGAATCTGCAAAATGGTCATGTCACTAAAACTCATCATTGTATCATGAACTGCTGTTAAATGGAAACAAATGGGTTCATGGGTAATTTAGTAACCATTAAATTGCTGTCACGTCATTGGCTGAGTTCATGTTTATTTAATAAAATGGCCAGTGAACATATATATATATATATATATATATATATATATATATATATATATATATATATATGATCATTTTTTGTCATAAAATTAAAAAATCTGTTTTACAGTAATTCAAATATTTTCTTTGAATTTAATTTAAAGAAAATAACAAAAAGGTAGTCGTAAATATACTTTTGCGCATGTAAAAAATGAAATCAGTTTTTAATTACCAAATGATTAACAACCTTGTTTGCTACAAGATATATAATTACAGATCGAAAATATAATCAGTATATTATTATAAATTAACTGATTTAAATTATGGCTTTTTCGCTATAATATTAGTAATATTATAATAGTAATAACCATGTTTCGAAAATGGAAGCTAAAAACTTAAATGTAATTATATAATTAAATTAAAAGCATTAGTTCCGTTTCATCTTCAAGCGAATAATGGAATAACTTATTTTTAAATTTGCTGATTTTAAACGCACATATAAATTCATAATTTACTGTTTCCAAGGATACAGAGAAATCCAATCATTCAGACAGGGGCGGTAGCGGATTCATTTTTACCGGATTATATATCTTACTGTTCTTTCTTTTTATTTATATATAAATAATCTGTTTGACGACCTTAATATTTCACTGCCTTGAATATAATAATAGTCAACAAATCATTATAGCTGTATATTAGAAATAAAGTCAACAGTTTGTCAAACACAGATTGCTGACGGGTAAAACACCCACGAGAAAATTTGTTTTCGAATTTCACTTCTTTGATCAACCATGTAAGTAAACTACTTTCATCAACTGTTTTTCAGTAAAGAAGATTATTTACTTGTTTCTTTGTCGTTTTTTAATCTAATGTATAATCTAAGAAAGTGATTACACAATATAATGATTCACTACGTTTAAATGACAACAACCAACATTTTAAATTCTAAAAATCGAGCGTATTACTATTTTTTGATAATTGTTATTTTTCTATATTATTAAAACGCTGTTATAATATAAAAACAACGTTTGTATATTTTTTTAACTTTTTAAAAGATTAAAAATAAGTAAACTTTTTTAATTAAAAAAACATTAAATATATTAAATACTTTTTAAAAGATTGAAAGTAAACTTTTTTAATTAAAAAAAATTAAATATATTAAATACTTTTTAAAAGATTAAAAGTAAACTTTTTAATTAAAAATAACATTAAATATATTAAATACTTTTTAAAAGATTAAAAGTAAACTTTTTAATTAAAAAAAACATTAAATATATTAAATACTTTTTAAAAGATTAAAAGTAATTTTTTTTAATTAAAATAACATTAAATATATTAAATACTTTTTAAAAGATTAAAAGTAAACTTTTTAATTAAAATAACATTAAATATATTAAATACTTTTTAAAAGATTAAAAGTAAACTTTTTTAATTAAAAAACATTAAATATATTAAATACTTTTTAAAAGATTAAAAGTAAACTTTTTAATTAAAAAAATTAAATATATTAAATACTTTTTAAAAGATTAAAAGTAAACTTTTTAATTAAAAAAACATTAAATATATTAAATACTTTTTAAAAGATTAAAAGTAAACTTTTTTAATTAAAAAAACATTAAATATATTAAATACTTTTTAAAAGATTAAAAGTAAACTTTTTAATTAAAAATAACATTAAATATATTAAATACTTTTTAAAAGATTAAAAGTAAACTTTTTAATTAAAAAAAACATTAAATATATTAAATACTTTTTAAAAGATTAAAAGTAAACTTTTTTAATTAAAAAAACATTGAATATATTAAATACTTTTTAAAAGATTAAATGTAAACTTTTTTAATTAAAAATAACATTAAATATATTAAATACTTTTTAAAAGATTAAAAATAAACTTTTTAATTTAAAAAAAACATTGGATATATCAAATAACTTATAAACAATTAAAAAAAACTTTTTAATTTAAAAAGCATTAAATATATTAAATACATTATTAAAAGATTAAAAATGAACTTTTTAATTTAAAAAAAAACATTATTTATATTAAATCCTCTTTAAAAGATTAAAAATCATTAAACGTATTAAATACTTTTTTAAAAATTAAAAACAAACTTTTCAATTTAAAAAAATTAGATATATTAAACAATTTTTAAAACATTAAAAATAAACTTTTTAATTTAAAAACATTAAATATATTAAATAATTTTTAAAAGATTAAAAATAAACTTTTTAATTTAAAAAGCAGTAGATATATTACATCCTTTCTAAAACATTAAAAATAAACTTTTTAATTTAAAATAACATCAAATATATTAAATAATTTTCTAAGAGATTAAAAATGAACTTTTTTAATTTAAAAAGCAGTAGATATATTAAATCCTTTTTAAAAGATTAAAAATAAACTTTTAATTTCAAAAACATTAAATATATTACATCCTTTTTAAAAGATTAAAAATAAACTTTTTAATTTAAGAAACATTAAATATATTGAATACTTTTTTAAAAGATTAAAAATAAAATTTTTAATTTAAAAAGCAGTAGATATATTAAATCCTTTTTAAAAGATTAAAAATATACATTTTAATTTAAAAAACATTAAATATATTAAATACTTTTTAAAAAATCTTAACTCCAATTACAGTAATTCTATATTAACATATGAAACTAAAATATTACTAAAAAGAAAGATACTTAAGTTTATATTACGGTTTAAAAATTTTCAACTTCGTACATTAAATTCATTCTGGGAAGGAAAGTTTTTTAAGCAAATTTAGTTTAATTCCAACTTTAGTTTTTGATATTAGACACAGATCCTTGACCAAAGACGACTGTCCGTCTTCATTTGTGTCTAAATAAATGTTTTAATTTAAATTTGTTTAAAATATATCTTTCTGTCTAGATCAATGAGTTAGCACTAGAATAAGACAAGTTATGAACAGTTAAAAAAAGGTACGCTGCAATAACTCAGAAACGAAGTGTCGTAGTGGACTGGTGCTGGTGTCGCATACAATTTCCAGGTGGCAATTAGGAACACGTAAAAGAAATATGAATTGTGATCTAATGTGAGCCTCGTGATCCACCTGAAAATATCTGTGGTGATAAATTAGAAGACGATACAATTTGTCTTTTTCTACTTTAAAACATGTTCTTTTAACGTTAAGAAATATATTGTAAAATGATTTGGAGGTATTTTTCTTCTTCCTTATTTTCGTCGAATATAATATTAATCTTAGACTGGCATAAAGCGAGCTAGGCTTCAAGAGAGACTCGAACCCACTACATTAAAGTGGTAGATTAGATGGTTAATTATCACTCTTAGCGTAAGTGTACTCGCTGTACTCCCTATATTTTCACTTTTAAGCTTTCGTGCTTCCATATATTCAAAACGAAATCTGTAATAATATACTATGTGACTTTTTCTGTACTTTTCTATCCATAACTTCTGTTAAGGTAATGGGAAACAATGGGTATAAGTCTGATTGATTCAAGAAATCAAGTAGATGACAAAAATTATTTTATTTTTAACTGAAGCGACTGGTATTTTAAAGCAACTTTAAAGCAACCACCCGCTAGTTTGCAAGGGGAGGAAAAAGAAATAAAGCAAATAAATAAATAAATAAAACCTTTCGAGTTCAAGTGAAACTACGCCGGAAGGTAGGGAATTCCGATTAT
>OZ038478.1:13912566-13930066 GCA_964036315.1 Acanthosepion esculentum
ACTTATCTTTATGAAGCGTTGACATTAAATTGTATACATTAAAACCTATCTACCTGATTGGTGTGGTTTCATAGACCAAACAGTTTAGAACAAAGAACTTACTGAAAAACTAGGTTAAATCAACCAACATGCGACCGTGTTGTATGCTTACATAAAGACATATTTCCTTTTAGTTGCATAAGAATAGTTTTCTGGAATCAGGTTATCAACACTCGGTCAAGTGGTGGGCTGTCTATGTGCTTTCTGGAGCCAAGCGTTAATTAATGATCAAATCGTACCGGTACATTACTGGTGACAAGCCCATAAAATACAAATAGTAAGTTCCTCAGATGCCGGCAGAGAAGAGACATGTGTGAAATGCGGGTAGAACAAACACGAGAAGAGCAGATTGCAGTAGCAGCAGTGAATCAGCAATCTACCAAATTACTACCCCGAAGCTTTGAAAAGAGGGATAACGAACAAACAGACACATCGGCTGTAAACGAACAACACGGAATTCAAACTACCATGTACCACTGTCAAGCCTTAGAATTAATGAAAAGATTTCACTAGTTTGAAACACCTAAAATAAAATACGTTATATTTTAATCTTTTTAAGGCATTCCGATCTTATTATTCGATCAATCCCGGGATTCTGTCAAATTTATTTTTGATTGACACGTAGTTGGCTCGAACTTGCGACGTTTCAACCATGATTTTGTTGACTTCTTCATATCTTATCTATACACAATGTATGTGGATGATTTTCCTGTTCAGGACATCACCGAATCAATGACCAGGATAGCTAGCCGATGCTCCTGGCTACATCTGGGACCGTAACGAAGGATTCAAGACCCTGAGGTTAACCCAGAAACACACATCGTGTCCTGCTGCATGCAGAGAACGGAATAATGAGCCGACCTCACCACTATAGTGTTACAGATATTGTTCATACGATGGAATGTCATTCACCTTCAGCGCCCCCACATTTTTTTTTTTTACACATTCCCTTTAACTTGATATTTGCCCAGTGCTATATCATGATACAACAACGAGCTGTGCAAGACTTTCTGAGGAACAGCTACTAAAAGAGTTCCTAACAAGGAACAGAAAAAAATAATTTCCTATCCTATTACGATCGCTAATAAGCGATCATAATAGGATGGGAAATTATTTTAAATATATTTTATACTAAATAGTGGATTAATATTCTTACTGTATTTACTCTCTTTGGTGAATGTGCATAGCTCACGTAACACGCTCCTAATTTCCTGCATACACAGACACACGCGCACACACGCACACACGCACAAACACAGGTACACACATAGATAGATAGATAGATAGATAGATAGATAGATAGATAGATAGATAGATAGATATCACCATCACAACGAAATGCAGATTTGATCACAGTTACAATAGGTTTGTCTTTGTAGTTTAGCCATCAGGAGGAGATCGAAAGTACTTGGGTTGGAAATAGCTACGGCGCGTTTTTTGATGAATTTCATCTTAACATCAAGAAACTGATTAGACAACTGAAAAGGATCAGTATAAAAATAATTAGACATAATATGTCTATATTATTCAGTGAAACATGTTTGTATGAAGATATGCTGCCTAAATATATATATATATATATACATATATATATATATATATATATATATATATATATACACACGTTTATTCACTATGTATTATGTTGTATGTAATAAGAAATATATATATATATATATATAATATATATATAATATATTTATTATATATATATATATATATATATATATATATATATATATATGTTAGTTTTATTTATATATAAGTAATTAATAATCAATAAATTAATTATAGAAAAAATGATAGATAGATAGATAGATAATGAACAGACTGAGATAGATAGATAGATAGATAGATAGATAGATAGATAGATAGATAGATAGATAGATAGATAGATGCTACCTAACCGGGATGCATTTCGGCAAAATCTTTTCATCTTCTAATATATGTATTTATCGTAACGGTAATTACCATGAACAATAAAAAAAAATTTACACGTGTTTAAGGCATTGTATGTAAATGTAACTCCCCTAAATATACTTATTTGTCTATTAATATGACGTACAGTTCGGTTAAAGGGAAAACCTTCAGCACAAATAGAAGGTAAACTTGCAATGAGGATTCACATCACGCCATGTCTACACAAAGTGTGCATTTTGCATGTATGGGGATTTCTAAATTTCTATGCACAACCTGTTGCAGGAGGATAAATTCTGATGAAATTTATTGATTTTTCATTTTTGACTCTGGGGAAATTTGGATGAACGAATAATGTGTTTTTCACTATTTGAAATGATAATTTTTTTTTTAATTTTCTGACACAAACTATTACGTTGTCTTTACTTGTCAATTTAATATTCCCGCCCTTTCCAATACTGTCGACAGGTTATGAATGCCACCACACTAAACTAGTTTACATTGCGTCTCTCTCTCTCTCTCTCTCCCTCGCTCTCTCTTTTTCTCAGTCTCCCTCTCTCACTCTCTCTCTCTCCTTTGCTCTCTCTTTCTCTCAATCTCTCTCTCCTTCACTCTCTCTTTCTCTCAATATATCTCCTTCGCTCTCTCTTTCTCTCAATCTCTCTCTCCTTCGCTCTCTCTCTCGCAATCTCTCTCTCTCCTATGCTGTCTCTTTCTCCCAATCTCTCTCTCTTCTTCGCTCTCTCTTTCACTCAATCTCTCTCTCCTTCGCTCCCTCTTTCTCTCAATCTCTCTCCCTTCTTCGCTCTCTCTTTCTCTCGATCTCTCTCTTCTTCGCTCTCTCTTTCTCTCAATCTCTCTCTCCTTCGCTCTTTCTTTCTCTCAATCTCTCTCTCGCCTTCGCTCTCTCTTTCTCTCAATCTCTCTCTCCTTCGCTCTCTCTTTCTCTCAATCTCTCTCCTTCCCTCTCTCTTTCTCTCAATCTCTCTCCTTCCCTCTCTCTTTCTCTCAATCTCTCTCCTTCGCTCTCTCTTTCTCTCAATCTCTCTCTCCTTCGCTCTCTCTCGCTCTCGCTCTCGCTCTCTCTCTCTCTCTCTCTCTCTCTCTCTCTCTCTCTCTCTCTCTCTCTCCATACATAAATATATACATTGATGTATATGTGGTTGCGTGAAAAAATATACACAACTATTCTGCGTACGTTTTTTTATTTACAGTATATTTGACTCAAAGGTTTTTAATTATAAAAAAACATTTTTATAAAATTTTAATAAGTTTCATGATGAATATATATATATATATATATATATATATATATATATATATATATATATTAAGCGTTTCACCACAAGCAAAATGGGAAGCCACTATTGGTTACAGAGCAAAGAGGAGTGATAGAGGAAAGGATGAAGAGAAGGATAGGGGATAGATCAAGGCATCTGGAGACGTCGATTGACATTACATTTGAATAGTTGGAGATTATAGCTATCAGAGAAACAAGAAAAGGGGAGGGATTTCCACGGGCGAGAGGTGCGAGACATGAAGCTATTGGAGTAGAAGAGACGGCTACATTGAACAGTTTCGACAGTGAAAGAGTGTGAGCGAGATGCGAGCTTAGTAGAACGCTTAAATTCATGAAGTTTGGGAACCAGCGAAAGCAGCTCCTCGGAGCAGTTACCGCTATTATAAATAATATATATATATATATATTGTATATGAAAAATATTTATTTTAGTTAAGTCTTAAAAATTAATTTTTTAAATATTTCTCAGAAACCTACCTTTTTATGAGTGTTATAAGGTTTTAACACGTCTGTTTTTTTTTACAGCAATAATATTTCAGTTATTAATTGTGTATAAATAACTACAAAATAAACAGATAACGAAATAAAAGATATATTTCCTTCTTGTTTTCAACCCCACCTTCATTTTACTATTATTCCTCTTCTTTTTGTTTGGCTTTGGTATTAAGCATTTCTCTAGTCCATGTGTCTGAGAAAAATGTTCTTTCATGCAGGTAAGAACTAATGCATCATTTTAGAGACCTGTCCAGAAATATATCATTGTACAGGCAGCCTCAAGGACATATGGCACAATGGATAAAGGCGTTGGTTAGATCCCGTGACAGGACCCAAAGAGTGTGAGTTCAATACCCGGTTATGGCAGTGGCGAACTTTCAGAGGGAAAATTAAACTGATAACCGACATCCATTAAGCATGGCACGTGGAACTAGAACAGTCTACCCCAGTGAGCGAAATAAAGGGTTCAGTTCCACATTCCAACCACCTGAAGAAGGCCGGAGCGTTGCAGGCCTGACGATTGCGTCTAGCATGAAACAGCTTGTCGCCTCTAAGTGTTGACTTCAATGTTCACTTTTATATTTACACACGCTCTATCTCTGATATTGAGCACTTTATCCCATAAATATACCGCACCATAAGACTATATTTCTTTATATATATATATATATATATATATATATATATATATATATATATATATATATATATATATATATATATATATATCTGATCCTGACCCGTTCTAATGTTCAAAAGTTTCCTTTAATTTGTGGTGAAAATAAAGACAAAAATTGTCCAACATTTGGATATTTTTTTTAATTAAGCTTTCGGCTCACAGGAGCCATTCACAGAGTGGTTATACAGGCATGAAACAAAGATATCCACCGTTAAAACTGATATTTCGTTATATTGACATAGAAAATTTATATGCGACGATAACGGTCGCGGAATAGCAGACGCAGATCGTAAGTTCAAGTTGAGGTTCTATGACGTCATACCACACGATAGACAGAAGTATTACAACAGAACCAATGTCTAGATGCAATGTAATGTGTTATGATTAGTTTGAAATGTTGAACAATTTTTGTCTTTATTTTCACCTGAAATTCAAGCAATCATTAGAATGGCTCATGATCAGATATAATAGACATTCACTGTTATATTTAATCATATATGTTTAAATACATACATACATATATATCAAAAACTCAAATAAACTATGGATCAGAGCTGATAAATCTAAAAATATTTACAAAATTAATCCGTCTGAATACAACCATCTGATTCAAAATAAAGTCTCTAGTTCGTACAAAAAAGATAATAACTCAAAACACTTATCCTTCATACACAGAGAAGCTGCGAAATTCGCATTTAAATATAATATTGCTGATAGAATGGGTACAACTCATTTAAAAGACACCTACCTACTGTTCAAAGACCATAAACCTAACTTTCAGAATAATCTACAGTCCAGACTAATAAATCCCTCCAAATCAGAGTTAGGAATAATATCTAAAAATATCCTAAAAAGAATAAACACATCTATATTAGCAAGATACGCCTTAAACCTTTGGAAAGATTCATCTGACGCCATTAACTGGTTCCAAAACATAAAATCTAAAAATAAAACTACTTTTATCCAATTAGATATTATCGACTTCTACCCCTCCATTTCTAAAGAATTATTAGAAAATAGCTTAAGTTTTGCGAAAAACTACACTGAAATTACTGACGAAGAAATAAAAATCATAATGGACGCTAGCCAATCAATACTAAAACTTAATAACACGACTTGGATTAAAAGTAATAGACAACTTCGATGTCCCAATGGGAGCATTTGATTCAGCTCAAATAACCTATTTAATATATATATATATGTGTGTGTGTGTGTGTGTGTGTGTGTGTGTGTGTGTGTGTGTGTATTACAATAATATAAATTAAGTTACCTCCCTTAGACAGAATAATATTGTTAATAGTTAATTTCTAAATTGACTGTAACGAGGCGCGTTCCTACGTGTTCATAATTATTACAAAGTGCGTTTCATGCGCATTTACCAAAAAATCACAACTATCAATTACATTCATTTTTTTGTCTTGGCAATTAACCCCTGAAGATGATCTTCGATGAGATTGAAAGTACTTGGGAAAATAAAAGAAATGAAAAAAAAAAAAACTACGACGTCTTCTTTAATGAATTTAATAACGGCATTAAGAAATTGATCTGTGAATTTGTGAGGATTAAAATAAAAATAGACATGATATGTCCAAATATAAATAATATGTCCAAACATGCTTGAATAAAGATATGCTGCCTAAATATAAAAGTATTCTTTTCTTCTAGTTTCTCTTTTTACTGCTTTCTTACTTTTCTTTTTCTTCCTTGCTCTTCATTTCGTTTTTTTTTTTTCTTTTCAATGTTTTATTTTTGTTTTTATTCATTTTTCTCTGTCGTTTTTTTTTTTTTGTAGCTAGGAGCCATTCGATGTATGAATCTTTCGTCTGCTGCTTAGTTACATGAAATAAGGCAATATGGCAACACATGGTTATTATATTCATTTTTTTTTCATGATTTAACATAATCATTATTTATTTTTATAATCATTATTATCGTCCTTTACGTGAGTAACAATCAACTCTATTAAAAGTTATAGTAAGTTTATTGATTACTGTTCTGGGAATTTTTTATTGTTATAGTCAATATTTTCGTCAGTTTTTTTTTTCAATCACGGTAGCCATGATTTACGTTAATTTTATGACAAAAATAATTGTAATACTATGCTAATTTGTAATCGAAGATAGCAATGCAGATATTATGATTTTTTTTATTGGCTTCATCGATAAAAGTAGTATGAGTAGTTATGAGTGTAATAGTCAAGGAAATAGATATGTTCTTATTGATCTATATGACAGTTTAATCTAATTCAGGTGAAACACTAAGAAAGCTTTTTGCATTATCATTATTATATTGATATTATCATTAACAATAATAATAGTCATTAAAATCTATTTTATTAGTATCTGTACTCAAATTATTATCCATCCTCTTTTTATTGTAAAGGACGTAGCAGTTGTAGTATCAGTATTTTTATCTGTTTTACTATTTCCATTCTAATTACTATTTACATTATCATCATCATTATTGTCAAGATAATCTAAGTATCATGATCAGCATCATTATTATTGGTCGTATTCAGGTGCTGTAGTCTCCACCCCGCTGTTGAGGAAAAATGTCCTCTGCCAGTTGTAGGAAGCGCAGAAGGCAGTTGGCAGTTTTTAGCTTGGCTCGCTCACGATCCACCGGAGACAAACCCCCATCCCACTAGTCACACAATGGCTACACTGCCCGCGCTCACGCTAGGTGGCGCAGCGGAGGGGTGCCTCACCGTCGTCACGACTTCGTGCTTACTCGCCATTCGCGCGCCGAATCGCTTTAAACTTGGAACAGTTGGCGTCTGCAATTGTTTTCTACACAAGTCAATTTTTGGATAGCGGGTTGTTGAGAGCGAGAGCGGGGAAGAAAGAAAAAAAACGAAAGACAGGAAAAGTGAGAAAAGCACAATGCGAGAAGAGGCAATGATAGTGATGCTGATGAAAGAAAGAAAGAAGGAAAGAAAGAAAGAAAGAAAGAAAGAAAGAAAGAAAGAAAGAAGGAAATTAGAGTATGAGAAAAAGTGGCAATAAAATAATGAACAAAAGGCGGCGACTCTCATTAAAGACAAGTAACACCGAAGGAAAGAAAGAGAAAACGTACAGAGAAATAGTGAGCCTTTCGGAACAATGACTTTCATTCGACTTTTTATACCATGGCACTGTTATTTTTGCTAGTGACTGCTTTCTTTTTGTCTTCTTTTCAACTTTATCTTTTCCGTATACATATACATACATACGTACACACACACATTATATATATATATTATATATATATATATATATATATATATATATATATATATATATATATATATATATATATATATATATTATTTTATGAAATGGTCGGATTTTCCATTTGGAATTGACTCTACTTTTCTTTTTCACTTTATATATTTCCTTTTAGTTTTTATTTCCTTCACTCCCGAACTACTGTTGCCCTTTGAACACACGACCGCACAATAGGAGTATTTTCGATATCGTACCAACTTCTATTTTTGCCCCACACTCTCCCTTCCCTCTCTCTTCCCTCCCTCTCTCTCTCTTCCCTCCCCCCCTCTCTCTCTCTCTCTCTCTCTCTTTACCCCCTTTCATCACTAACTACTATTTCTATGCACCCATACAGCCTTTTCGCTGTCTGCTTGACGAACACGTCGCGCATGCTGCTCGAACCCATTTTTTCTCTTACATTCTGTATCTGTCAGATTTGTGAATATTTTCTATTTGACATGGAACTGTAGCAACATGAATTTCGACTTCCACTGCTGCTAATATATGTTCTGCGTTAACAATTTTACATGACTGATTTTTTTTACGCTGATTTACTTTGAAATCGTTATAGTAGCTTGATTGTTAGTAAAAGCGATGATCAGTTAATGTGGAGATAATTACTTTCATTAAGACTATATAAATCGTTTTTCCTTACGTTTTTTGCCCCTACAATCAATTTATGTATATGCCATATTTCTGTTCTAAATACATTTCTTTACTAGAAATACTTGTTGAGCTTCAAGTCTATCGAAGAGGATTTGATTATTTTATTCTCTGTGTACAAGTCAGCATCATTATTAATGTAATCAAGGTAACTTAAATGTCTAAGTAAAAACCATGTCAAATTGTCTTTCACTCTGTTAATCAATTGAGTGCTATTAGAATTTATGATGGTGGTTTGAAAACATTCATTTCTCATTATTTTAACGAGATTTCTTCGATGATTATTACGTGTAACAGAATATAAGATGGACTTTTCTTGTCTCATCGGAGTTAGTTATTAAACAAAGGCGCGCAAAAAGCGCTGAAAAATTAAACGCTTAAAACGTTTCTCTGTGAAACGAAATAAATCTTCCAGTTAAATTAAAATTGCTATTTTGATTTGTATTTCAATTGACAACTGTTTGCTTAATTTTGTAAACCACTCTATTTATTTGGCTCATTTGTATTACAAATAATTGCAGAAATTGAGTCACATTGTCGTAAGAACCATTCAACTTGATCGAGATGGATGGCTAAGATGTAAGATACTTTGTTGCGCCACCATGTTGATGTTTGCATTATGTTTCATAAGAAATTATGCCTATTGCAACAGGCAGCTCGAACACCATCTCCTATAAATCCTCTGTGACATATCGTTAGAAAGAGTTAATTTTTAGGCTGATAATTATTGAACTTAACTAAGTTGAAGACGTTAAAAGCTGAACAAATAGAATTCCTTTAATAGAAGCATTCATAAAACTCTGGTTGGTTAAAAATTTGAAGTCGTTGAATGAAGGTGTCATGGCATCTCAGACGGCAACGGATGTTATTTGCGTGTCAGAATATGGAATAATATTTAATCTGATTGAACTTTTATTACCATTGTATATCACTAGCAAGTCTTTTCTGAAGATGGAATAAAAATGGAGAGAAAGATTGATGCATAGGAAAGTCAACAGCACGTTGTAAACACTAATTTGTCTAGTGTAAAAATGTCTAATAATTCCAAAAGGGCCAGAATAGAAGATAGACTGCAACAGGTTTGATATATATTTTATAAACAACCAATACATATAAAACTATTGACAGTTTGCACTAAATGCATGACAGAGAGAGAGAGAAACTGTTCCGTGAGTTCTCTCCACTAACATTTTTAATCATCGAACACATGTCGACGTGAAAAATGAAAAAAAAAATGGTTCAACATGAGTTGAACTTAAATATCTTGTAGCATTATCATTAATTACTGTCTTTTTTTCTTTCTTTTTTTTACTTAGAGAAAAAATAAACAATTGAGAAGGAGTGTTGATAGATTTATTTGCTTGTAACGATTAACGTAAAACTACAACTTTATAAAATGTGGAAGGTTGGATGACGTAACGGTTAACGCCACAGAAAATGGAAATGGCGATTCGAATTCAAGCTACAGGAACAGTATGTCAATCAGAGTTTAGAATTTGAAAGGTCAGGAATCTACCCCATTAAATAGGATAAACTAGGCTCTCTATTCTTGGTTAGCTATCTCGGCAAAGGACAATTCAATTCTGAATTCAAAACCATGCAGAGGGAAAACACACTATTATATTTCCCAAGAACAATTTTAACAATGTATTGTTTAGAGATATTAAGGAAAAGAAAGCTGTGGATAATCATGATCGTTTACGTCATGAAGAACTTAATGAAGAGGATATATATATATACTATAAATAAGAGTTGTCTATGTGTATCTGGACATTTTCGTAAAAGCATATGAATATATTGTGAATTGGTATCATACAAAGAAGGGTTTTATGCCATTTATTTAGAGCTATACACGTAAAAACAAAACGATAATAGTGACGAATCTAACCCCCGCCTGGGCATTAATAGCTTACGAGCTTTTCTTCTGGGTTTTATGTAAACGAGTCAAGCGCGAAAGCAAACACCACAAAAGTAAACAAAACAGAAAAGAAGCCATGTTTAATCGGGGGTGAGGGGAAATGTATCGAAAAAGTATCGCAAGAAACCGAAAGAGTCCCTAATTGGAGAAGATTGTTTAAGCGGACAATATTTGCGAAATTCAACACGACTGACTGGCATCGGTAAAAGCCAATGCCCGCCATACGTTTTTTAACGTAATTACAAGTTGCAATGGAAAATTCATAAGAAAATCAATATTCTTTTGGGGTAAGTTATCGATATAGGACGTAATTTGTCGCCAAAATTACACTATCCTGACAATTTCCTAAGTGTAACGACGTACTGACATATGGTTTCAGTGTTACATTTCTCCCTGGAATAGAAGAGAAAATGCTCACGTATTTCACTGAGCAGAAGATGAATTCGTCATTCCATTAATTGACATAATATGATTGTTCATTTGATCTGTTATTAGCAAAACCTCTTAAAACACTGTAATGTTTTAGCACAGACCACCGACAATAAAATGGCTCCTTTATAATATTAATTGGTAACATCATTAGCAGTGAAGTAAAAATTTAATCTTTCTACATAGTTCTTCCATTCTTCTTCTTCTTCACTTTACCACTCCTTGATAATTCCAAATAACGCCATATTATCAGCAGACTTCGTAACCCTTTTAGTCCGCAAATTATTCGTTTGAATTTGCTGCCTTTTGCAACTATGAGAATAAAAATATGTACGTCACTTTTCTGCGTTAATCTGCTATCCTCGTCGCCAGTATTGAAATTATTACGGAGTCGCTAACTAGGTGCCCTGTGATTGGATGAAAAACAACCAATCACAGGCTACCTTTTTAGATTTTCACCAAGACCCACGAGAGCGGTTTTTACGACCTCTCTTGCTCTTTTGAGCTTCAGTTGCTGTCTAAAACCTCACACGTGTCCTGGTGTTAGATGACGGAGAGTGCAGACGGGGAACGTGTTGTCTCTGGGGGTCCCGACAAGCAAAAGAGGAAGAGAGTTCGTAAAAACCGCTCTCGTGAGGGTTTGGTGAAAATCTAAAAAAGTAGCCTGTGATTGGTTGTTTTTCATCCAATCACAGGGCACCCAGTTAACGACTCCGTAATAATTTCAATACCAGTTTTGTGTATTCTGGTTTCTGCTGCATGAAAAGTAGTTGTCAGCTTGCTTCCCTTAGAGCAGCACGGTGATCTGTAGTGACTACTTTCTAGGTATATTTATTGTATACAATATACAACTGTGGTACATAGCCTAAAACGGGGAGGGAGCTGGTCGACACTAACTATCCTTCAATATCTGTCTATATTTCTGAGATGAGGTATTATGCACATTATTTTCATTGTTCGGACTATTGTCCTCATCTTTGTCGCCATATTTATTACAACGTTTCGGCCGTTGTACGCTCCGGCCTTCTTTAGGTGGTTGGGATGTCGAACTGAACCCTTTATTTCGCTCACTGGGGTAGACTGTTCTAGTTCCACGTGCCATGTTTAATGGATGTCAGTTATCAGTTATCTCCTGTTAATTTTTCCCTCTGAAAGTTCTCCATTGCCTTAACCGGGTATTGAACTCACACTCTTTGGGTCCTGTCACAGGACAGAGTCTACCCCAGTGAGCGAAATAAAGGGTTCAGTTCGACATCCCAACCACCTGAAGAAGGTCGGAGCGTACAACGGCCGAAACGTTGTAATAAATATGGCGACAAAGATGAGGACAATAGTCCGAACAATGTAAATAATGTACTAACTATCCTATACCTAGCTAATTCAATTCACGACCCATTCACTCATTACAATTTTCGCATTCACCATAAAAACTCGTCCGTCACCAATCAATCCTCCATACACCACAATACCGCATCCTCTCAAGGGGAGCCTACAAAACGCGCCCCATGCCTTAAAAATTTAATGATAATAAATTATTAGACATAAAAATCTAAGAAGGAGGGGAGAGGGAGATGTGACTACTTTCTCGGACTCCTGATTAGTCCAAGTGCCGATCTTTTATAACCAGCCAGGGGTGAACCACCACCACCCCTGACCTAATAAGACCGTCCAAAATAATTAGGCTTTTCCTAAATATATGAATACATAAATATCAATAAATCAAAGATTATAATAAATATTTTAATTCACAATATTTGAACAATTTTATGCCCCCCAAACTAAATATATTTCGAACGCAAATGTATGTCTGGTTAGGGAAAAAGGCCCCCATCAGTACTAGAAAGAGCAATAACAATGTACTTGAGAAACCTGTTTTCTGGAAAAACTATATTGAAAAAAAGATTTTATAAATTTCAACCGACAGTAACGATTTTCGGTCAATGAATACCGTATGTTTCCGGTTAATCTCAGTATCACCATTACCATATATGGTATACTTCGATAAAATGGCTTTAATAACTGCCCTATTGAAACCAATAATATTGACTGAGATCAGAAACTAGACTATATCTAAAACTGAACATTGGAAATCCATAATCAGTTCAGAGACTCGGAAATCAAGCATGACAGATCATATGTATCAGAAAAAGAGGAAGTTATCATTCCTATGGAATTTGGAATCATAGAGAAAGACATTGAAAAATCAGTTAGTTAAAAGTAGTAGTATACATACTAGGCTCTAATTGCCTCCGCAGTAGGCCTAGCATATAAATGAACACCATATAGGAGACTTTGATTAAGAAAACCCAGATGCATAGATAAAAATTTCCGCTGTCTAACTGTCCAACATAATAACTGTCTATATAAACATTAGTTAAATTTATGAAGGTCAGACCAATGGCGTAGCTAGGGGGCGAGAGGACGGACCGCCCCGGGTGCCAGCACAGGAGAGGTGACAGAATGTCACCCCCAACAAAATTTTTCAACCAGGCTAAGGTGCCAAAAATAGTCTGAAAACAGTGGTGGAGACACAGGGTTTCGCAGGCGTGCAGTTTTGTCCCCCCGTCAGAAATTTTCTAATAAATTGTCGGGAAATTTGTGAGTATGAAAAATAGCAATGTTTTCAGCTTTCATGTGTTTCAGTTGCTACAGTCTTGGTTACTAACAAGAGACATTGTTGTAACATTTTATCGGATGATATGGTGTTTTAACTCTGCGTCATTAATAACAACGAAGCAAAATACGAAGCCAAAAGTGCAACAATTTCAGTCTTGCCAGTGTATCAATTCGCTGAGATACAATTTTCCATTGAGTGAGCGATATACTTTTGAATAGGAGGAAGCCAAGCACTGGACTGTACTGCAGTTCCTGCAGTTTATCATCAAGTGGGACTTTGTTGAGTCATTGCCATATCTTACGCTGGCTCTAAGATTCTTTTGGCATCGTGTGAAAGAAGTTTCTCCAAAATGAAACTTATAAAAAATTACCTCCGGTCAACCATGAGCCAGTCGAGACTGTCGGATCTGGCTGTGCTGTCCATTGAAAACGAGCTTACAAGACAAACAGATTTTGACGGTGTCATTGACCAGTTTGCCACAATGAAAACAAGAAAACATTCATTCTAAGACCATAGTATCAAATGTCATTCTTTTGTGTATTGCCGTGTTTTGTATTTAGTTGTTCTGAAAGTGAACAGTTGCATTTTAAAACTCTTTTGATTTGAACTGATTATTTTGTGGTATTGGATTTTGTTTTGGATCATACATGTAAACAGTAACGTACCGGTCAGTAGAGTAAAGTAGCGGTAGAGCATGTATAAAAATTTAGCTACAGTTAACCATTCAGCATAGGGTGAATCGGGGTCATTGGGGTGATATTTGAGCGGACCGCCCCGGGTGACGTTTACTCTAGCTACGCCACAGACAGGGAAATTAATCTAAATTTCTTTCACACGGACGAATTAACTATGAGAAATAATTCATAGAAACTATAGATTAAATATTTTGGCTCCCAGTTTATCAAATATGGGAGGTACCTGAAGAAGTCTCATGAATGCAATGACTGAAATGTTGTGACTATAAGAATCAGAAATAATACGATGTTTGTATAAGTCAGTGTACAATAATATATTTAGCAATTACGTTAATAAAGGAAGAAAAGTTTAATTCAGTTTATATTTGTGTGATTAATGAAGTTTTCATAATAAAATCTTTATTCATTTGGCGTTTTATTGTTTTTTTTTTGTTTCTAGCGATGTAATTCTGTTGACAAGAACTAATTATTTTTATATAAAATATTCATTTAATGTTCTTATATCTTCACATAAGCGAAATTTGTGCCTAGATTTCACTAGCATAAACAAGTAAGTGTCGTTTTAATGTCGATTTACTTCGTGTAAGACATCAAAGGAAAATCCAGGGTCAAATGAAAGAAGTTCAGGCTGATATAGACAAGAGTTCATTTGATATAAACAACCTTACTCTTTTGTACGAAATAGCACTATGTCGGTGGGAAATTTTCAACTTATAAAATAAGCGACAAACTTTTTTTTCTTAGAACGAAATAATCGTGCCGTGGAGATAGTTATTTGAAAAATAATTAGCGTGCCATATAAATAAGCAATGTTTTTTTGGGTGGTGAATTTGTAGGGGATCAGCGGGTTAATGCGAGGATAAAATCTCTGGACTAAGACTTCCTGCTGGCCAGTCCCGCTACATAGTAATGTTGGACTTTAATGGAGTCCAAAGAAAGCAAAATAAAACGAACAAGACAGATATATATGTACAAAACAAATATATATTAATGACAAACAGATTGATACAAGAATTACAAATAGATCATTTAAAACATGAATAAAACGTTAGTGTCTGTATGGAAAGTTGTTTGTGTGTGTGTTGAGTTGAAATGTCCGTACGGGGTGTATTTGTTTTTAGCGTGTTCCCTGAACATGGGAAACGCTGATTGTATATTAGAGTTCACATATTGGATATGTTAGAGAAAGTTTTTGTACCTCGCCCACGTGCGAGGTTTCGGCCCGCGGCCGAAATCGACACAGTTTGGCCGCACGTGTGCGAAACCGTGGAAAGAGCTGTGGAAAGAGAAAGAGGCGAAAGGTCAGCCAGTATTTATACTCCCGGGAGAGAGAGACCCCTGTTGAAAGGGTTACGAAACGAAGAGGAGATAACCCGATAAATTAGAGTAAATAATTTAATCATACACAAGATTACTCATTAGAGAAATTAAGGCGACATTATGATTTTATCAGTACCTGTAGTGAAAGAGATAATCAGTTACCCCGAAAAAAAAGTTCGTGTTTTGTGTGCAATCTGCCGAAGAAAAATTACCAAAAAATAATTAGCAAAAATCTACTTCAACGGCTCGAATCTATGCTAATGTTCTCCCCTCTCCTGAATGGCGTGACCAATCAGAAAGATCTCTCGATGAACCAAAGCCGTTGTTTTTCGCTTATAAAGGCAGAAGATTTTCTGAGCTGGTGAACCGAACACGCGTTTTTGCTGGTTAGAAGTGAAGGTTGGACGTGTGACCCCATTTTGTCGTTTCTACGTTGCTTGTTGGACTGTTACGACTATCGTTTGAACTGTGATTTGGCTACAAGTGTTGCGATCGAGAAACAGAAAAAATCTATTGCAGACGTTTGTTGCTACTATAAATTGACAGTCTTTTCTTTTCTTTACTACAAATACTTAATGATTCCCTTTGGAAGGAGAACGGGAAAACTGAAGAGAAAAACAATATACCGAAAGGAAACGCATTTCTCAATGACGGTATGAATAATGGATAGCGGCTCGGATTGAGGAATCGGAGAGCCGAATTCGAATTCCAGTCGAATTCATTACATTCACTTACGTGCTAATACCCTTGGGAATGGTATGAATCTCCTTTTTCGCCCCCAGCTATGGGTAAATAGCAGGAGAGACCGTGTTCCATAGCCTTGAATGGCAACTGGTCTACCGCAGAAAGAAATGGCAACCTACTACGGGAAAAATCTGCATCGTCAGTCATGTATCGAAATATACATGATCGCCTAAGCGTGTATCACGCATGGCACATAACTGACTGATATTCACTTACACGCAAATACTCTTGGGAAAGGTATGAATCCTCTTCTTCTTCCTCCAGCTATAGGTAAATAGCAGGACATACCGGGTTCTATAGCTTTGGATGGCAACTGGTCTACCGCAGAAAGAAATGGTAACCTACTGCGGGAAAAAATCTGCATCGTCAGTCATGTATTGAAAGATACATGATCGCCTAAGCGTGTATCACGCATGGCACATGACTGACTGACAATATGTCGTTGTTTTTAAAAAAATTTTTCTTTGTTTCTGTGCTCGATGTCTTTACCAAAATAAAACATCTCGAATATCTCTTCCCAGATTCTCTTTACTCATCCATCGACAGTTTAGTTAGCAACACTTCATGCAACAATGGTATTTATTAAGATTTACTGATCCTAGAATCAGATGCGAGAGAATGTCTGGCAAGATAGAAATGAGTCAACCTAAGCAAAAATGTCTTGAACTTTTTCCTGTCAACATCATAACTTATAACATTTTTGTATCTATTCCTTCCTCGTCCTGTTTACAAATATCTATTTATCTGCCCCATATATTCACACTCATTGATATCCCTTATATAATTCTCATCGATTTCTCTAGTTATACATGAAATATAAATTAAAACAGAATTGCAATGTACACTGGTGAAAGGGGCCGATCGTGAATGGCAGTGAGAGCAGATAATCAACTTCTGGCAACATCACGGAAATCTTACATAAAAAATAATTTTTAATAAAAAATAATCCATAAATATATTCAGTTTGGATATGATACGACCAACACAACCATATCTTTTCTATATACGTTTAACAAAACTTAATTTATTTTTATTTAAAACTTATGTATTATAATCGATATAGAGTTGACTACAGTAAGATCAATATGGTCACGCTTTGTCTTTGAAATACCAAGACAGATTTCAACCTTATTTTCAATTAATAGTTTACAACAAAAATATCTTTTTAGAAGTATTCATGACACTGACAAGTTTATAAACGAAAGAAAAGCATCAGACGTATCTTTGTCATTGAGGAATTGTTCATGTATATTTCTAATGTCGTGATTTTTCCCTTTGTCTTCAATTTCAATTCAAGCTTTATCATTGTATTTTTATCCGGCGGATATAAATGGAAAAACATGCTCAAAATTAGTTTAAAAGTCAAGAAAATCGACCTTGCATTCAAAATTAATACTCTATTGTAAATATTGAATGAGGAGTCAAATATTATTAAAAAA
>OZ038478.1:13935066-14012566 GCA_964036315.1 Acanthosepion esculentum
ATTTTTATGTTTATACATTCTTTTTATAGATACAAATATTTAAGTAAATGCTCAGTTTATAATAAACAGTATTAACGACATTTAGCGGCCTGAATGTCGGAGAAATTTTCATAGAAAAATGTTTTAAAATAATTGTCGGACTTTGTCCATTTCATAATGTGTGACGTCATTTGTTTACATTTGGTACGCCATGAGCAGATATGAATGTACGTGAGAGAATCATGGAAGATTAAAGTTTAAAGACAGTAAAATCGACCTTGCTAACCGAACGTTCCTCTGTGGCCGAAACGGTTAAGGCACGTCAGGCTATATGACTGTTCCGTATAGGATACGAGTTCGATTCCTGTCGGAGGACGAATATTCTCTATGAAAATCTCTCGGACATTCAGGCCGATAAATATTGTTTAATACTGTTTATTATAAAACAGAGCATTTACTTAAATACTTAAATATTTCTATCTGCAAAAAAAAAAGAATGTATAAACATAAAAATGTCTTAATATATATATGTCGGAGGACAAATATTTTCTATTAAATTTTCTCGGACGTTCAGGCCGGTAAATGTTGTTAATACTGTTTATTATAAACAGAGAATTTACTTAAATATTTGTATCTACAAAAAAAGAACGTATAAACATAAAAAAATGTCTTTAAAAATATATATGTATGTTGTATGTGTGTGTGAAAATTTAGATAGAGATAAAATATACCTCTTAAAAGTATATAAATAAAAAAAGGCAAAAATGTTTCGTGGCTTCCTCCGTACTTTCCTTCAAGAGTATTTTAGACCTTTCTCAAAATTTAAAATTTGAAAACTCAACAATAGTCTACGAAATAAAATCTTCACATTTACCTTCATAAAGTTTCTCAAAGGACGATACGCTTCAGTAAAGGAAAGTTTTTGTCTTTTATTTATTCACATATTTTGTCGTACCCGAAACATTAATTTTTGACCGTCCTGGGTATGACGTTAAACTGTATCCGAGTTCTGGGTAAGACGATGAACTACATCCAACAGCAAGGCCTCTGATCAGGAGGTTTTGAGGAGCGTGGAACCACCTCTTAATTGCTGTTGTTCCCAGGTCCACTCTGACCCGGGGTGGTAGCACCTGTTAGGGTCCCAGCTATGGGAAAATAGTGAAATCCCAAGGTGTGTCCACGTCCTGGGTATGACGATAAACTACATACACGTCCTGGGTATGACGATAAACTACATACGCGTCCTGGGTATGACGATAAACTACGTCAAACCAAAAGGCCGTCGATCCGATCAATCGGCTGGTCATGTCATGGGAAACAATGATGTTGCCAGCTATACGTTTTTGAAACGATGATGTTGCCAGCTATACGTTTTTGAAACAATGATGTTGCCAGCTATACGTTTTTGAAACAATGATGTTGCCAGCTATACGTTTTTGAAACAATGATGTTGCCAGGTATACATTTTTTTGAAACAATGATGTTGCCAGCTATACGTTTTTGAAACAATGATGTTGCCAGCTATACGTTTTTGAAACAATGATGTTGCCAGGTATACATTTTTTTGAAACAATGATGTTGCCAGCTATACGTTTTTGAAACAATGATGTTGCCAGGGATACATTTTTTTGAAACAATGATGTTGCCAGCTATACGTTTTTGAAACGATGATGTTGCCAGCTATACGTTTTTGAAACAATGATGTTGCCAGCTATACGCTTTTGAAACAATGGTGTTGCCAGCTATAAGTTTTTTTAAACAATGATGTTGCCAGCTATACGTTTTTGAAACAATGATGTTGCCAGCTATACGTTTTTGAAACAATGATGTTGCCAGGTATACATTTTTTTGAAACAATGATGTTGCCAGCTATACGTTTTTGAAACAATGATGTTGCCAGGGATAGATTTTTTTGAAACAATGATGTTGCCAGCTATACGTTTTTGAAACAGTTGCCAACTATACGTTTTTGAAACAATGATGTTGCCAGCTATACGTTTTTGAAACAATGATGTTGCCAGGTATACATTTTTGAAACAATGATGTTGCCAGCTATACGTTTTTGAAACAATGATGTTGCCAGGTATACATTTTTTTGAAACAATGATGTTGGCAGCTATACGTTTTTGAAACAATGATGTTGCCAGCTATACGTTTTTGAAACAATGATGTTGCCAGGTATACATTTTTTTGAAACAATGATGTTGCCAGCTATACGTTTTTGAAACAATGATGTTGCCAGGGATACATTTTTTTGAAACAATGATGTTGCCAGCTATACGTTTTTGAAACGATGATGTTGCCAGCTATACGCTTTTGAAACAATGGTGTTGCCAGCTATAAGTTTTTTTAAACAATGATGTTGCCAGCTATACGTTTTTGAAACAATGATGTTGCCAGCTATACGTTTTTGAAACAATGATGTTGCCAGGTATACATTTTTTTGAAACAATGATGTTGCCAGCTATACGTTTTTGAAACAATGATGTTGCCAGGGATAAATCTTTTTGAAACAATGATGTTGCCAGCTATACGTTTTTGAAACAGTTGCCAACTATACGTTTTTGAAACAATGATGTTGCCAGCTATACGTTTTTGAAACAATTATGTTGCCAACTATACGTTTTTGAAACAAAGATGTTGCCAGGGATACATTTTTTGAAACAATGATGTTGCCAACTATACGTTTTTGAAACAATGATGTTGCCAGGGATACATTTTTTTGAAACAATGAAGTTGCCAGCTATACGTTTTTGAAACAATGATGTTGCCAGCTATACGTTTTTGAAACAATGATGTTGCCAGGGAAACATTTTTTTGAAACAATGAAGTTGCCAGCTATACGTTTTTGAAACAGTTGCCAGCTATACGTTTTTGAAACAATGATGTTGCCAGGTATACATTTTTTTGAAACAATGATGTTGACAGCTTTACGTTTCTAAACAGTTGCCAGCTATACGTTTTTGAAACAATGATGTTGCCAGCTATAAGTTTTTGAAACAATGATGTTGCCAGCTATACGTTTTTGAAACAATGATGTTGCCAACTATACGTTTTTGAAACAATGATGTTGCCAACTATACGTTTTTGAAAAAATGATGTTGCCAGGGATACATTTTTTTTAAACAATGATGTTCCCAACTATACGTTTTTGAAACAATGATGTTGCCAACAATACGTTTTTGAAACAATGATGTTGCCAGGAATACATTTTTTTCAAACAATGATGTTGCCAGCTATACGTTTTTGAAACAATGATGTTGCCAACTATACGTTTTTGAAACAATGATGTTGCCAGGGATACATTTTTTTGAAACAATGATGTTGCTAGCTATACGTTTTTAAACAGTTGGCAGCTATACGTTTTTGAAACAATGATGTTGCCAGCTATAAGTTTTTGAAACAATGATGTTGCCAGCTATACGTTTTTGAAACAATGATGTTGCCAGCTATAAGTTTTTGAAACAATGCTGTTGCCAACTATACCTTTTTGAAACAATGATGTTGCCAACTATACGTTTTTGAAACAATGATGTTGCCAACTATACGTTTTTGAAACAATGATGTTGCCAGCTATAAGTTTTGAAACAATGATGTTGCCAGCTATACGTTTTTGAAACAATGATGTTGCCAGCTATAAGTTTTTGAAACAATGATGTTGCCAGCTATACGTTTTTGAAACAATGATGTTGCCAACTATACGTTTTTGAAACAATGATGTTGCCAACTATACGTTTTTGAAAAAATGATGTTGCCAACTATACGTTTTTGAAACAATGATGTTGCCAGCTATACGTTTTTGATATATCTAGTAAATACTGGATCTGGCATTAAATAATCCACAGTGGTTGATATGCCACAAAACCCCAAACAAATAAACGAACATTAATTTTTGAAGGGATTTTTCATCCGATATCATTTCTTATTAGTACAGACGTTATTTTTAGTGGTTACGTGTGCTTGAGTTGCTATCGAAACTAAAGCACGCAGAAAACTGAACGAGAGACGTGCTTTCTTTAAATAGGTCATTCAAATGAAACTCCATCAGGCGGTTGCTGTGTCCAAATTGGTAGCGAAACGCTTTAGCTAAAAAAACTAAACAAACAAAAGCAGTTTCGCTGGTGGAATAGAGGGATGTAGGTTCAATTCTAGGATTTCGGAAGCGATGCCAGTTTTTATTATTAATTTCACGTGTAGTTCAAATTTTACTCTGTCGTGGCGTATCTGGTAGAGACACGCTTGGGATAAAAAGCGGTTTCCTTGTTGTAAAAAAGAGATACATATTGGATTACAATTGCGAAAAAATGTTGTTTTTGTAATTGGGCGGAAATGTTTATGATGCAAATAAAAAAAGAAATTAAAAATCCATCATTTTTGTATAAAATTGTTACACCTGTGAAATAATATACTTATCTTGTTAAAAAGAAAAAGGTATATATATATATATATATATATATATATATATATATATATATATATATATATATATATTTATATATATATATTTATATATATATATATATATATATATATATATATATATATATATATATATATATATATATATATATATTTTAAATAAAAACAGACCACTTTAAGGTTCCATGTAATAAATTCTTTCACCACAGCCCTTTTAAAGGACTGCGGATCCCATACGGATTACCTAGTTTTTCATAAACTATATATATATATATATGTGTATGTGTGTGTGTGTGTGTGTGTGTGTGTGTGTGTGTGTGTGTGTGTGTGTGTGTGTGTGTGTGTGTGTGTATATATATATATATATATATATATATATATGTGAACATTGAAGACTGATTCATGCTCCTCTGAGTGTTGACTTCAATGTTCACTTTTATATTTATATTTACATACGCTGTATCTCTGATATTGAGCACTTTATCCCATAAATACAGCACACTTTAAAACTGTACTTCTGCATATATATATATATATATATATATATATATATATATATATATATATATGAAATATATAATATTTTTCACAAAATAATGATGTCATTACTTCATGAGTATAATTGTTTTATGTTGCAATTAGTAATTTCTTTTCTTTTCTTCTTTCGATATTGATTTTATTTCTAGCTCTTGTAACAAAGGCAAATAGAAACAAAATGGATCGTGGTGAACGCAAAAGTAGTCCATGAATGATTATTATTGGGTTCCAAATTGAATTAGAAATTCCTTTATTCTTCAATTTATGCCATTTAACAATATTGCCATTTTTGCTGTTTCGCAGTCACAAACTAACAGATATCTGATCATTGTTTTATAATATAGATCACATTAGAATCTATTAAACGATTCTAAACAAGATATATATTTTTGATTTGTTTTATTCATTATTTTACTTTATTTAATATCTAAAAAAAGTAAAACACAAAGGTTAAGTGGTGCGTAGAAAATTTCTATTCAAATGTGAAAAAGTCATCTCATTTAAAACATTTGCTTTTTAAAAAATTTGCTCAATAAAATAAATAAGTCCATTATTAAACAATCGAGTAACTTAGATTACTAGCTATAACGAATAACTAAAAAAATAATCATTTCATGAAATAAATTTTAAATGAATTATATGCCAAAATACTACCATTTTTAAGGTAAAATAATTATTATACGAGGCAGTGCTGAACAGCTCTCAGCTCGATCAATTTAAAAAAACTGACCCAATGAGCAAACATAATTATATCTATCTATCTATCTATCTATCTATCTATCTATCTATATATATATATATATATATATATATTATATATAAAATTTGTGTATTTAGGCAGCACATCCTCTTTTAGGCGTGTCTGATTGAACAAATTACAAACATTATGTTTTCTTATTTTGAATATAATCCTTTCATATTCACGAATATTTTTCCCTATATTACAATTAAATAAGGCAAGAAATGCACTGTAACAGTGGTAATCATTTTATTCCCCAAGTACTTTACATCTCTTTTTGATGATGACCTCAGAAAGAGATAGAAAATACTTGGGAAATAAAATATATATTTTTTAATATATAAGCAATTTTCTTTACAAATGCAATAAAAAAAAAACAAGAAACAATCACTTATTTTAAAGCTCACAAAATACCAATTTGGAAAAGAATAACAATCCACATTTGTTACCTCGATTCAGCAAGAATCGTCAAGTTGGCCAAGATATAAAAGTCATGCTGTTTGCTATAAACTGTAAGTAGTGCCAAGAACGATAACTCAGGGACGTAAAGGCGAGTAATTTTGACAGCAAACTTTTCTCTAATGTATATACTGATATACATACACTAACAGACAACAAATTTTATATACAGAGAGAGATTATTCTTTTGTTTTTTCTTCTTTCAACCATTTCTTTCAAACTTTTGTGTCTATGTATGACTGCGTTCGTTGTGAGTTGTTGACGCGCGGGCCGTGTATGACCGTGTGTGCGTGTGTGCGGGGCCGGCGGACGGGTGTATGTGTGTACAATATGTTTTCATTATTATTTCATAAGTTTGTTGTTAATATTTCTTTAATACTGAATCCATTCTAACTATCTTCTAGCAATGTATACTTGTGTGATACTTTATATATGTGTTTGCATATGCGTTAGTAGATTCGAGCCCGAGAACGAAAATATATAAAATGTATCATTACGCGTAAATAGATATGTACACGCACACACATATTTTTGTGTGTGCGTACATTCGTATTGCATGTGTATGTCGCTACTTACTATGTTCTTACACAAATATGCATATGCACATCATGCACAATGTGTATATAAGCAAAATACGTTTAACTATATATATATATATATATATATATATATATATATATATATATATATATATATATATATACCTCTGTTATGCGTGGGTTCAAATATATGTACATCTCGTGTGATAGTGAGTATGTGCGAAAATATTCATGACTGTATGCAAGTGTTTAATTGTGTGTAGAGGAGGCTAAAGATAACATGATGTCACGCCTCGCAGCTATCATAGTAAACAGAAGGGGATTGCACATCAAAGAAGGCCGACTTTCTTTGAAGCGGACGGTGGGGTGTCCAACAGGTAGATATCCGTTCGGAAGAGGACCTCAGCCGGTAAGGTCGAGGAACAAAGACTGTATCAGCAGTGTTTCTTGTCAAGAAAGCCGTGTCGCTTTTGGAGAAACAGCAAAGGCTTGGGTATGAGGTGAGCAAGTCACTGACACTAAAATCATTTCAGAGCTGAGCAATGGATAATATGAACCTGCACGTTTGGTTTGGTTTTAGTATTGCAGACACACAGTACAATTGTCAGCAGTGTACGATTGAGTACCAAAATAGAATTGCAAAAAAATATACCATCATAGGTAAAATCGGTTGCCAATATAAGAAAATAGTATATACCTCAAGATAAGGTAAACTGTACAATGACTATATATCCATACACACAAATATGTCTAAACGAATCAAACGAGTATTGACACACAGTACATGATTAAAGACAATATTAATGAAACTTTCGATTTAGTCTCTTAAAGAAATATACAATATTATCAAAAGTAATAACACGCATTCATTATCATATGCATCGTCTCTTCCTCCTACTCACTCACTCACACACAGGTACACATCGAATCGGTTAAAAGGCACGTCAGGCTATATATGACGGTTCCGTATAGGATACGAGTTCGATTCCTGTCGGAGGACGAATATTTTCTATGAAAATTTCTCGGACATTCAGGGCGGTAAATGGTGTTTACTACTGTTTATTATAAACAGAGCATTTACTTAAATACTTGTATCTATAAAAAGAATGTTAAACATAAAAATGTCTTTAAATAATTGTCGGATTTTCTCTATTTCATAATTTGTGACGTCATTTGTTTACATTTGATACGCTATGAGCAGATATGAATGTACGTGAAAGATTCATGGAAGATTGAAGTTTATAAGCAGTAAATTCGACCTTGCCAACCGAACGATCTTCTGTGGCCGAATCGGTTAAAAGGCACGTCAGGCTATATGACGGTTCCGTAGAGGATACAGATTCGAATCCTGTCGGAGGACGAATATTTTCTATGAAAATCTCTCGGACATTCAGGCCGGTAAATGTTGTTTAATACTGCTTATTATAAACAGAGCATTTACTTAAATATTTGTATCTATAAAAAGAACGTATAAACATAAAAATTATATATATATATATATATATATATATATATATATGAAGAAATATAGTCTTAAGGTGTGCTATATTTATGGGATAAAGTGGTCAATATGCACTGAGATAGAGCGTGTGTAAATATAAAAGTGAACATAGAAGTCAACACTTAGGTGCTATTTTATCACTCATACACACATTTATATATATATATTTAATTAATAAACAATAAAATGCTAAATCACCTCATATGAGGAATAGGCTATTTCGGCAGATGAAGATATCGGTCGTTTGTATTATCCACGCTGTTGTGGGTTTAGTTCGTGCCAGAAATAGAAATTTAACTATTAAATACAGTCGAAAAACTAATACAGAATTTATCCATTTCAATGTTTCAGTCAGACGAAAGGCGCTAGACAGGGGTTAAGGGAGGTGGACAGTATTTGTCTTAAAGGGAAGAAGTTTTATATAATTAAACCCGAATATTAACCTTATGACATTAATTTGGAGCTATATGAAGAATGAAATATTAATTTAAAATTAAAAGAGAACTAAAAAGAGGTTTAAACATAACTTTAAAATATATAGATAAAAGGATGTAAGGGATTAATGGATAGAGAGTTGTGGGGGAGATATTAAAGTAGGGGAAAATTTATAAATAATAATTAATATAGTGTAAAGAGGTTATAGAGGGGAATATAGAAATTAGAATTAGTTATACATTCGACATTTGAAGAGTTAAAAGGGAGTGAATATTATTGAAATATAGTATCTAATTAAGTTGAACAAATATTATGGAAATTTAAATTTGTTTTCATGTCGACTTTTCAACACTAATTCATTCCTATTTTTTTAATTGGCTTTGATTATTGTATTTTATTATTCTATTATTAATTTTATCATTCTATATATATATATATATATATATATATATATATATATAAGTGAACATAGAAGTCAATATTTAGAGGCGACAGTCTGTTTCATGCTAGATGCAACCGTCAGGCCTGACGATTGCACCTATCATGAAACAGACTGTCGCCTCTAAGTGTTGACCTCTATGTTCACTTTTATATTTACACACGCTCTATCTCTGATATTGAGCACTTTATCCCATAAATATAGCACATCTTAAGACTATATTTCTTTCATATATATATATATATATATATATATATATATATAAGTGAACATAGAAGTCAATATTTAGAGGCGACAGTCTGTTTCATGCTAGATGCAACCGTCAGGCCTGACGATTGCACCTATCATGAAACAGACTGTCGCCTCTAAGTGTTGACCTCTATGTTCACTTTTATATTTACACACGCTCTATCTCTGATATTGAGCACTTTATCCCATAAATATAGCACATCTTAAGACTATATTTCTTTCATATATATATATATATATATATATATATATATATATATATATATATATATATATATTCAATTTTATAACATATGCATGTTATAAGATCGCTACAAAAGTTACAATTATGTTTCGATACATCTGGTGTCTTATCAAGGGATCAAAATCATCATGTGATAAGACAAGAAATGTCGAAACAAAATTGCAAGTGATCTTATAACATGCATATGTTATAAATTTGAATAAATATCATTAGCTCTACTCGGTATTGAGCACTCTTTTAAGAATAGTGTTTCTAACAATTAGAATTACACAACTAAATCAAGCGTATTGTTTTTACAAATGTAAATAAATGCCCATCAGCCAAAGTGCTCCATTCATTTTATTGAAGAGCTTTGCATTAGTGCAGGTGGCTGTTGTTTATAGAATTAGCTTATCACTCAACAGTGCCCAATTGAAATATATTTTCAAGAGCTAAATTATGTCATTCACAGACAGTACTGTTTCGCTGTATCACAGCTCCTCACTGCGTCTAGACTTCCGAATGCCTCAAGCCATGATTGAAACGCAACTAATTTGGTGTCAGCCAGAGCTATCTTCACTCGGTAGAGTTACACAACTTAATCAAGCGTATTGTTTTTACAAATGTAAACAAATGCCAATCAGCCAAAGTGCTCCATTCATTTTACTGAAGAGCTTTGCATTAGTGAAGGTGGCTGTTGTTTATATATATATATATATATATATATATATTTACATTGGGAAAGGCATGAATCCGTCCCTTCTGCCCCAATTAAGGATTAAATAACATATTAGACTCGGTTTTCTAGCTCTCATCCTAATAGAATTGAAATTCTGAATTTCAAACTGCTGAGAGGGCCGCAAGAAATCACTCAACTAACCTTCCAATTTACAGATAATGAAGAAAAGGAAACCTATGAAGAGCCTTTATATACTTCCTAAAGGGACACCGTATTTAAAAAGAAATACCTGAGCAATTAATTTAATAATAGGATAGTGGGTTACCCAAGTACTCACGCTAAATGCCGGAAAGAAAACATTTTCTTATGATATCTGACGTTAGGAGATATGAATTAATGTCATTGTCATGTACGAAATGAACATAAACAGTTTCAATCGAAATTTGAATTTCCGTTCTCGTGGCTTCCTAAAATGGTGGAAATTATTTAATTACCGAGGCAGAAGATTTATTCCATTAACTAGAAATATTATGAAGCCATGGAAGAAAGAAGAAAAAGAGAACAGCTCCAAAGTAAGCAAGTAAGTAATAATACATGCAACTTCGAGAAGCACTGAATTCATTTATTTTGAGTTTACGGCGAAGAAGCAAGAAATGTTATTTTATACAGTGCAGCTCTTCAGTACAAAACATCTATTTTGGAATGTTTCATGAAACCTATACGATGCTGTCAAAAATCTGACTTTATTTTATGGAAAAAAGGTATATGGAATCCCAAATCAGAACGACAATAAACGAATTCTAAATTACATATTTATTATGTGTAATAAAAAAGAAATAATCTACGTATTTCTGAGATTCATTGAGTGCAACAATTATTTATAATTTTAACTTGTTGAGCCTTATCTTATAAATAACAAGTTTATGAAATCTATTTATATATTCTAACTTTATGGCGCATATTATCGGAAGGCTATGAAAAGCAACAGTAAGATGAAAACAAGAAGAATAATAAAAAATAATCTTAAATTTAGAAAAGTTTACCACGACAAATAAGGCGTAAACAAACAATATGGCGTGAAGAATCGAAAGAGGAGAATAGCAATACGACTATTGATTTGAACCCTACTTAACTATTGGGCTTCTGTGGTTAAAGTGCCGTTCATTGATGACGAAATTCGGAATATGGCATATGAATTGATGAAGTAATGCCTTGTTAGAAACTAATTCTTTATTGGGAAATCATATAACATGAATAGTCGGGGAAATTTTGATAAAATTAATGATGAAAAGACAATCTCAGAATTCACTTAACTTAAAACGAATAAAGAGAATAAATTGCTAAATTTCATAAACACATAAAATCCCCCAAAAATATCTAGCAAAAAAAAAAATTCTAATAAAAAAAAAGCTACAATGTGAATATCTTAATGTGAAGAATAATATTTTCCTGAATTGATAATATTATAAATTAAATTCAGTCTATAATTACCATTGTTAATAAAGATTGTTTAAAAAAATCTTGGAGGCACAAAATAAAAACAGCCAAATAGATTGATGGCGAAAATTTAAAAAAAAAAAAAAAAAACCTTGAAAAAGGAAACATCAAATTAAATTCATTTACCTATAAAGGAAACACTCTGGTTTAGTTTGGTTTTTGTTTTACGGCATATCAACCTCAATGGGTTATTTAATTCTGATAAAATTTTGTTGCTGGTAATGTTTTTCTTCAAAAATCTATATCTGGGAATATTTTTCCTTGAAGGAATCTATAGCTGGTCATATTTTTATTCCAAAGAATGTATAACTGTTTGTATTGCTGGTATTTTTTTAAAGTATTGCTGATAATAATTTTTCCTTCAAAAATTATTGCTGGTAATAATTTTGTTATTACAAAGTATTTCTGATATTAAAACATATTTTTACACAAGTTGGGGTGTTAACTATTTGCCCATAGCTGGGACCCTAACAGGTGCTACCACCCTGGGTCAGGGTTGACCTGGGAATACCAGCAATTAAGAGGTGGTTCCACGCTCCTCAAAACCTCCTGAGCAGAGGCCTTGCTGCTGGATGTAGTTTATCGTTTTACCCAGGAAGCGGATGTAGTTTATCTTCATACCAAGGACGAGAAACACTATGGAAAACGAATTATTGTGAAACAGCAGGACACTCAATAAGACATAAAATAATTTTCATTGCAGCAATGCAAGAGAAAACGATGAAGCACGGGCGCAACAACGACAATAAAAATGAATGTGGGAAAAGCGAATTAAAATCCATGCAGTGTGAGAAATTTAGAAACTATCCATAGACGAAAAATGATAGAAATCGTTGCGCGAAGGACACCTAAAAAGAGAAACAATTCTTATTTTCGTACAACACAGAACAAATATACTAGGATCACTTATTCCAAGGTAAAAACAAGCAAGAGAGAAAAGCATCTATCGAAAGACTCTATAAGAAAATATCAAAAACAGAGATGACAGGTCAGGAACAGTGCTACTCTGATAATTATGCAAACGATTTGACGATATAAACAAATGTTATTAAGATAAAGATACTGGTTGGTACAAGAAAAGGCATGGCAAATAAATAATAATAATAATACCAAAACAGATGTCACAGCAGAATGTTAAACGCTAACTGTAGAGAGACAGTCAATAAACTGCCAAAAATAGTTTGTGCGAATGCAGCAAATTTTTTCAGAGGAATGAGAAAAATGCTCATGGGTGGCAGTAACAAGAGAAGGACAAATATTAGAGAAGGACAAATATTAGAGAAGGACAATTATTACAGAGGGGCAATTATTAAAGGAGAACTATTATTCGAGCCGAACAATTATTAAAGGAGGAAGATTATTACAGAAGGACAAACATTAGAGAAGGACAATTGTTACAGAGGGGCAATTATTAAAGGAGAACTATTATTAGAGCGAGACAATTATTAAAGGAGGGAGATTATTACAGAGGGACAAATATTAGAGAAGGACAATTATTATAGAGGGGCAATTATTAAAGGAGAACTATTATTAGAGCGGGACAATTATTAAAGGAGGAAGATTATTACAGAAAGTGAATTATTAGAGAAGGACAATTATTACAGAGGGGCAATTATTAAAGGAGAACTATTATTCGAGCGGGACAATTATTGAAGAAGGAAGATTATTACATAAGGACAAATATAAGAGGATGACAATTATTATAGAGGGGAAATTATTAAAGGAGAACTATTATTAGAGCGGGACAATTATTAAAGGAGGAAGATTATTACAGAAGGACAAATATTAGAGAAGGACAATTATTACAAAGGGGCAATTATTAAAGGAGAACTATTATTCGAGCCGAACAATTATTAAAGGAGGAAGATTATTACATAAGGACAAACATTAGAGAAGGATAATTATTACAGAGGGGCAATTATTAAAGGAGAACTATTATTAGAGCGAGACAATTATTAAAGGAGGGAGAATATTACATAAGGACAAATATTAGAGAAGGACAATTATTACAGAGGGGCAATTATTAAAGGAGAACTATTATTCGAGCGGGACAATTATTAAAGGAGGAAGATTATTACAGGACAAATATTAGCGAAGGACAATAATATAGAGGGGCAATTAATAAAGGAGAACTATTATTCGAGTGGGACAATTATTGAAGAAGGAAGATTATTACAGAAGGACAAATATAAGAGGAGGACAATTATTATAGAGGGGCAATTATTAAAGGAGAACTATTATTAGGGCAAGACAATTATTAAAGGAGGGACATTATTACATAAGGACAAATATTAGAGAAGGACAATTATTACAGAGGGGCAATTATTAAAGGAGAACTATTATTCGGGCGGGACAATTATTAAAGGAGGAAGATTATTACAGGACAAATATTAGCGAAGGACAATTATTATAGAGGGGCAATTATTAAAGTAGAACTATTATTAGAGCAAGACAATTATTAAAGGAGGAAGATTATTACAGAAAGTCAATTATTAGAGAAGGACAATTATTACAGAGGGGCAATTAATAAAGGAGAACTATTGTTCGAGCGGGACAATTATTGAAGAAGGAAGATTATTACAGAAGGACAAATATTAGAGAAGGACAATTATTATAGAGTGGCAATTATTAAAGAAGGAAGATTATTACAGAAGGACAAATATTAGAGACGGACAATTATTACAGAGGGGCAATTATTAAAGGAGAACTATTATTAGAGCTGTACAATTATTATAGAAGGAAGATTATTACAGAAGGGCAAATATTAGAGAAGGAGAATTATTAAAGTTCCCATATTAGTAAGTAATAATTGTTAGCAAGTTGACTTTAGCGTTTTTATACAATGCAGAAGGAACCTGAATGAAAAAAACTCGAAAAATTTGGATATTGCCAGGAAACTATATTTTGAACAGTTCGAAAAAAACTTTGCTGAGCATTTAAGCAATATTGGATGCATTGTCACTAGATCCCCAGTGAGATCGTCCAGAGACGACTGGTGTGAAAACACTAAGATAATTATGATAGTTCTGTCTATATCCATATGAGCGCGCGCGTGTCTGCCTGTGTATGTATGCGTGTGCGTGTACTCACGCGCGTGCCTGTGTGTATGCGCGTTTTACACCTTTCATGAAATTACGCAATTTCAATTAATAAAAAAAATGAAACAATTAATGCGACCACATTATGGAAATCAGCTGGAATAGGGAGACTTGCTGTCACTTGATTTCCAATGAATGCAACCAGATAGCATTGTAGAGAAAACTCAAACTAGTACATAACTTTAATACTTTTACTACTAGTACTCTGAGATAGAGCGTATGTAAATATAAAAGTGAACATTGAAGTCAACACTCACAGACGACAGACTGTTTCATGCTAAAAGCAATCATCAGTGGCCTCTCTCTCTCTCTCTCTCTCTCTCTCTCCCTATATATATATATATATATATATATATATATATATATATATATATATATATATATGTAAAAGTCAACATAATTTGTAAAAAGGATTAGTAAATCTATATTTTTAAGGTTTTATTGAAATTTTATTTCTAACATTTTTTACAGATTATTTCTATCGCAAATGCAAATAAAGTTATAAATTTTTTAAAGTGCACACGAATTTTATGGACACTCTCTCTCTCTCTCTCACTCTCTCTCTCTCTCTCTCTCTCTCTCTCTCTATATATATATATATATATATATATATATATATATATATATATATATATATATATGAAGAGATATAGTCTTAAAGTGTGCTATATTTATGGGATAAAGTGCTCAATATCAGAGATAGAGCGTGTGTAAATATAAGATATATATATAACATAGACGTCAACACTCAGAGGCGACAGGCTGTTTCATGCTAGATGCAATCGTCGGGCCACCCAGTCTAGCATGAAACATCCTGTCGCCTCTAAGTGTTGACTTCAATGTTCACTTTTATATTTACACACGCTCTATCTCTGATATTGAGCACTTTATCCCATAAATATAGCACACCTTAAGACTATATTTCTTCATATATATATATATATATATATATATATATATATATATATATATATATATATATATATATATATATATTGCTCAGTAGAAACTATGTAATTTTAAGAATGAATGTATTTCCCTTCATTAGTACTATGCCGGTATGAATAATAAAATTTAATGAAAAATTCTAATCTAAAAAGAATGCGTTTGAATAGATATAGATTGGATGATTTTTTTTACTCTTTACTAGAACATCAGTTCCTACACGATCTGTTTTTATTAAAACGAAAGCAATTTTGGGCCTATATCCAACAACTGGATATTAAACATACTCACGCATCACGTTTATTTGCAAAGGGGGGAAAAATAGAAAAAAGAATGAATGAAGATACGAATAAACTTAGACGCTGAGAGATAAACACGGATATTTTCATTTTTACCCATTTACAGGCCTAATTCCCATCTCTCTTTCCCGCTCTCTCTCTCTTTCTCTCGCCCTCTCTCTCTTTATATCTCTCTCTTTATATCTCTCACTATTTCTCTCCATCATTCAGACACCCTCAATATCATCTTTCGTTTTCTTTTGTTCCCACTCAGCTCTGTACCCTTCTCTCCGCTGTGATGCGCTTTTTACAGATATACCAGCATCACTCGAGGTTCTCTTCTTCTACTCCTGCACCCGCCCCGACCCTTTGACCCTCTAATATTTCCAAGAATCTTTATGGATCTATTGCTCAGTTGTTGCATATGTGTTACACTCGGAGACCAGACCTGGTTGCCATTATCCACTCAACATTGACACCGGTACACATGATTTGCTCTCCACTAATTGAATAAGACACAACTTAGCGAAAATAAAACAAACAAGAAACAAGTCTATTTTACTTTTGTAACTGGATTCCTTATCTTTCATTGTTTAATATTTAACTTTTCGGTCACAATTTACTTATTAAAATCACTACTTGTCTTTCTCTCTCTTTTTCTTCCTCCTTTTCTCCCTCTCTCTATATATGGGGAGAAAGATAGTGATCTCTCTCCCCATATATATATATATATATATATATATATATATATATATATATATAGTAAAGGTAATAAATCCGTTGGTATATAATCCAAGTGGGTCCTAGTAATATAAAATAATGAAACTGATCCACAAAAAGAGCTCAATGTATTTATTATTACAGAGCAAATAATTAATAAGCAATAAAATCCAAAATCACCTCATATGGGGAAT
This sequence comes from Acanthosepion esculentum, assembly GCA_964036315.1. Taxonomy (NCBI): domain Eukaryota; kingdom Metazoa; phylum Mollusca; class Cephalopoda; order Sepiida; family Sepiidae; genus Acanthosepion; species Acanthosepion esculentum. The sequence goes on from OZ038478.1 coordinate 13,951,997, forward strand.
AAGCTTATTTCGGCCGACGAAAATATAATTTCTCCAGTATTATCCAACCCCGGTATAGATTCAGTTCGAACTATATATATATATATATATATATATATATATATATATATATATATATATATATATATGTATGTATGTATAATTATTTATTTAAAAATTATAATATAAATATGTTATAAAATCACTACAAAAATAGCCATTTTGTTTCAACACCTCTGGTGTCTTATCAAGTGATAATGTTGAATGTAGAATGAAGAGTTTTAAAACCCTTTATTCTACATTCATCATCATCAGAGGTGTTGAAACAAAATGCCTATTTTTGTAGTGATTTTATAACATATTTATGTTATAATTTTTAAATAAATAATTATATTTGCTCTATTCTGTATTGAGCATTCTTTTAAAAATAGTAATTGTTGGTTATTGGAATTTATTCCGTATATACCAATTCTATACCTGTATATATATATATATATATATATATATATATATATATATATATATATATATATATATAAAAGTGAACATTGAAGTCAACACTTAGAGGCGACAGTCTGTTTCATGATAGATGCAATCGTCAGGCCACGAGTGCTGTTATTTTTCTCGGCTATTTATATATACGGGTCATTGGTGCATTGTGGGTAGTTTATTTTGGCGGTTATTTTACCGGAAGTCGTTTATTTGTTTATTTATTTATTTGGGTTAAATTATTTTGCTTTTTTTTATTTATTTTTATTTTTATTTCTAATCTTATATATTTATTTATTTTTTTATTTTTATTTTGATCGGTGTTTCTATTAAAGTAATAAAAATTTGTTTATATAGCTTATTTAATAGTTTTTAACAGCCTGACGATTGCATCTAGCATGAAACACACTGTCGCCTCTAAGTGTTGACTTTTATGTTCACTTTGATATTTACACACGCTCTATCTCTGATATTGAGCACTTTATCCCATAAATATAGCACATCTTAAGACTATATTTCTTCATACATATATATATATATATATATATATATATATATATATATATATATATATATATATATATATATATATATATATATATTAATGCATGTTTCATTAAATAATATAGACAAGTTTTGTCTATTTATTTTAAGTAAGTTCCTTTCATATTGTCTGATAATAGAAACAACACCAGAATTTAAAGACTTACTTAAGGCCGAGATATTCAAGGATCGGCATGATAAATGCAGAAACTCCTCAAAAATACTTTCTAAACAACTAAAAATTGCAACACAAGAACTACGCACCCACCCTGATATAATTGTAAAAAAAAAGCTGATAAGACCAACATTTTTGTCATACTAAACAAATTGGATACAATAAAAAACTTGACCACATACTCCATGATCACAAAAAGTTTTAAAACTTAACAAGAACCCGACCAACCAACTAAAATCAAAGCTTAATAAACTCATTAATGCTAATAATGCTGAACAGAACTCTTTAAAACTCCCTAAAATTATTGGTGATTACAGACCCGGTTACATATACGGCAATACAAAAACACACAAACCTGACTATCGTCTCCGTCCTGTCATATCGCAAATTCCTACTCCAATATATCAACTAACAAAATACATGAATCAACTCATTACTCCTTAACCTCCTAGTAAATTTAGCGTCAGTTCAACATTAGAATTAATTCAAATCCTAAAAAGCGAAAAACCTAATAATGAAATCATAACTTCATTGGATGCTGAAAACTTATTTACCAACCCTGTTAGTTAAACCATTGACATAATTATAAGGAATATATACAGTAACTCATCTTTACCCCCACTTAAAATTAATCCAAATATATTACGGAAACTACTATTAGTTTGTACTACTGAAGTCCCTTTCTTAGATCATAATAATAATATATATATACAACGCGATGGCGTCTCCATGGGTTCAGTACTGGGTCCGACATTTAGCAATTTCTACATGTCGAACCTCGAAAATAAGATATTTACTGATATTAAAAAACCTTCCATCTATCTAAGATATGTTGATGATATCCTTATTTTAGTTAAAAAATACTGATGAAATACTTCAACTTCAAAAACGTTTTCAAGATAATTCTGTCCTTAAATTCACGTATGAACCCAATACTAATAATAAAATTCCTTTCTTTGACATATTGATAATCACAAATAACAAATTTACTATTTCGCCATACAAAAAAACTACTAGTATAAATTCTTGTACACTTAACTACAAAAGCGAATGTCCATATTACTACAAAATAGCAATTATAAAACATCTAATACATCGTGCAAAAACTAATTCATCTACAAAACAATTTTTTTTACAGTGAACTAAAGAATATAAAACAAACACTTATTAATAATAGCTTTCCAAACTATATAGTTGATGAACAAATAAAATACTTTCTTAGAATTCTTAATACTAAGCAAATAGAACATTCAACTAATTCCAAACATATCAATCTCTTTTATCGTAGTCAAATGCATACTAATTATAAACAAGATGAAAATATACTAAAATAAACTAGTAAATACTAATATAACTACAACAGATCCTAGCAAAAAGAATTAGGTTAATCATATACTAAACTAAATCTGGTATATCTAACTTAACTATTCGCAATAATTCTTCCCCCCCCCTCCCCGTTAGCGATTTGCAAACAAAAAACAACATAGTTTACAAATTCAAATGCCCTTTGGGAGATTGAATCTCCAATGGATTAAATAATATTTACGTTGGTCACACCACAAACTCGCTTTCACGGCGCTTGACTCTACATTTAAATGATAACCCTAACATTTTTAGACATTTAAAACAACATGCCTGCCTGCGTACTCAATTCCGGAAAATCCTTGTTGACAACACAATTATACTTAAACATTAAAACAATAAACAAAAATGTTAAATTCTTGAAGCTATATACATAAAACAGTTGAAACCTAACCTGAACAAAATAAACTACGATATCTCCACAAATATTCTTAAAGGGCTATAATTTATAACAGAAGCCATATATATATATATAAAAGTGAACATAGAAGTCAACACTTAGAGGCGACAGTCTGTTTCGAAACAAGTGTGTTGACTTCTATGTTCACTTTTATATTTACACACGCTCTATCTCTGATATTGAGTACTTTATCCCATAAATATAGCACACTTTAAGTCTATATTTCTACATATATATATATATATATATATATATATATATATATATATATATATATATATATATATATATGTTCAATGAATTAAGAAAAGCTCAATTGAATTACCTGGTTAACCGACTCAAGAGCTCATCAGCGCCAGACGTTTGATTGATAAATCATTTATATTTGTTTTATGAAATATCTTACCCTGACACGCCCTTGGGTCGGCTAAACAGCTTAATCAATGAAACTTTCTTAATTTATTAAATATTAATATTAATTTTTTGAATATTTTAAAACAATTTAAGACAATTCTTCTACCGCCATTTAGAGACAATTTGATGTACGTAGATCCTCACTTTACGTACAAATAATTATTTTTATTTCATGGTGGATTTTTGCAGGATTTCGCAATTAATTTCGATTATTCCCAAATTTATTTCCAAGTTATAAAAACAGATATCATACAAAAAAATTCGTCACAAAAAAAATCACGTAAAAAATCGCCGAAAACAATCGCAGTAATGAAAAGTTGGGAATCTAAAATTTCAGGATTGCGGGTCCGGGTCCGGCCGGGAATGTCTTGAATTTGCTCACGGAGTCGGCCTGATTCCAAAATGGTATGATATGTCAGGCTACGCCCTCTAGGAGGAAAGTTGAAAAAGTGTGACACACTGACAAACTGACCTTCGAATTTATTATATATATATATATATATATATATATATATATATATATATATATCAGTATTTCAGTGAACAAACATCATAATACTGATTTTTGGAAGGTGTTTGGGCCGATTACTTTTCAGCATCATTCAGCTCAAATCCATTCCAGAATCAGTATTATTTTGTTTGGTCACTGAAATACTGATTTTAGCTCCTCTCTCTCTCTCTTTCTTTTTTCCCCTCTCTCAATCTCACTTTATAAAAATGTTAGACCCTCTCTCTCGTTCTTTTTCAGTCTCACTTTATGAAATGTTTTCTCCTCTCTCTCTCTCTCTCTCTCTCTCTCTCTCTCTCTCTCTCTCTTTCTTTCTTTTTCAATCTAACTTTAGGAAATGTTTGCCCCTCTCTCCCCTCTCTCTCTCTTTCTTTTTCAATCTCTCTTTATGAAATATTTGCCATTCTGTCTCTCTCTCTTTTTTAATGTCTCTCAATCCCTCTTATGAAATGTTTGCCCCCCCCTCTCTCTCTCTCTCACTCTTTCTTTCTTTTTCAATCTCTCTTTATGAAATATTTGCTCCACACTCTGTTTTTCAATCTCTCTTAATCTCTCTTCATGAAATATTTGCCCTACTCTCTCTCGCTCTCTCTCTCTCTCTCTTTCTTCCATTGTATCTCAATCCCTCTTATGAAATGTTTGCCCCTCTCTCTCTCTTTTCCGTTTCAATCTCACTTTATGAAATATTTGCTTCCGTCTGTCTCTCACCTTTCATTGAATCTCAAATTTACAAATATTTTCACTCACTCACTTATTTTTCATTTCAATCTATACCTATTTTTTTTTTTATATTTATCCAACTTTTACCTTTCTATAGTCTTACTTCTATCCATCAATATATGAAGGCATTCTTCTCGGCATAACTTCCTTTGATTTTTTTCCCCACATCTTATGTTTATCATCTATATCAAGTCATACAAATTCTCTTGCCTTCTTTCTATTTCTCTCTGTCTCTCTCTCTCACACACACGCATGCGTACTTTTAACATTTTACTTCAGTTTTATTTTACATATAGCCATTCATTGTCCTAAATATCTTTTCTTAACTGCACAAAACTCTCGAAATATTTTGCATATTCACTTGGCTACCGACATTGTTATTCTCCTGTATCTACTCTCCCCAGAATCTCCTGCCACTTAGCTTTCTTTCTTCGTCTTTTTCTTCCTTTCTCATTTTCTTCCTCTTTATATTATCCATTCAGTAAGATTTTATATCTTTACCCTCAAATTCAAACTTAATTATCTCTCAACTAATGTCTGACGTAGAGGTATACTCAAATCGGTTTTCTGGTCTCAGCTGCTACAGTCCTCTGTACATACCTGTCAGCCCTTTAAAATGGTTTGTCGTTGTATGATACCCTTAGGCTCGGCTCGTAGCAGTTCCCCGGACGTAGGCGTCATCGTTTGTCGGTATACCTCTTGACCTGTGATGATCTTTGCCTGACCTTGTTACTCCAATGTTTGGTCAAGTTTTGCCCGCTAAACTGATCCACTGTCCGTTGGCAAGATCGTGAAAAGTCGATTTGAAATGCTTTACGTCTACGGCAGGTTAATCAAATGTAAAGCGTATCGCTTTTAACTAACTTTCGTCTCTTTGCTTGTGTCGTTCACCATTCAAACTGGCTAAACATTAAGGTCTGAGCTGGTCAAGGTTATACGTGCAGTGGGACTGACACATCTCCCCTGGTACTGTTTGCAAGAAACTTTTGGACTGGGCGCCTGTCGAATAAAATTAACAACACACTACGATTACATAAAAGATCGACTGAATTAAGCTAACCAATACAACTTGAGTTGCATTTAATAAAACCAGTTTGATATTCTTGGAATTTATGACATATCAGTGCAAGTGTAAGTCTTATAAAAGTAACATTAAAATAAATAAAGTTTTCTATCAATTAATTTTTTCATGAAAACCCGTAATTATATCTTTGTCTAAAGAATTCGATTACTATTTCATGTGTTTACCTCAGTATAATGTCGCTTTGAGAAATTCCCGGTAAAAACATTTGAAAATTATTTAGATAAAATTTTAATGATAGTTCTTTTTTCTTTATGTGCCGTATCCCTTCAGGACGTGGGCGATCATGGCTCTCCATTTCCTCATGTTCCTTGTAACCCTCAATAAGCTTTAACATTTTGTTATTTCTCCCAGACCCTGTTCTGCCCTCCACTTGCTTAAGACCGTTAAGCATGTCACTCATTGCTTTCCCTTGTTCCTCTTACTCTCTATCCGCCTTGTGAGTATCAGATTTTCTAAGCCCTCCTTTCTTATTAGATGTCCCAGAAATTTCAGCTGCCTCTTCCTGATGTTAAGTATAAGCTTCCTCCTTGTTTGCATCCTCTCCAAAACATCATCGTTGCTCACATGTTTGGCCCATGGTATCCTTAGCATCCTTCTGTAGAACCATGCTCCGAGTCTCTTCTTTATCTTTGAGGAGACCGTCCAACATTCGCTGCCGTAAAGGAGGACAGATATCACGTAGCAGTTCAGTACTCCTTCTTTGTTACCAACGAAACCCTACTGTCTCGTAATACTCTGTCTAGTTTTTGGAATTTCGTCTTTGGCTATCCCAATACGTCTTCGGATCTCAGCGTCGCACTTACCGTCCTCTGTCAGAACACTTCCCAGATATTTAAATTTCCACACCTGATTGATTTTAGTGTCTCCGACCTGTACATCGCATTTTGTGCTCTTTTTGCTGATGACCATCATTACTTTCATTGTAATATTCTCCTTTTCTTTAGCTATATCCGTTGAGGACTTCCAATAGCAGTAACAAATAAAATGGATAGCAGACTTAATCAAGATTTTAACATTCCACATTATTTCAAATAAAAGCTTAAGCAGGACCCCGCTCCCCCAATCAATACTGGAAAGAGCGATAACAGCTACAGGACTTGTGAAACCTGTTTTCTTATAAAATTGTTTTAAAAGAAAGATTTTATAAATTTCAACCGATCATCAGTACTGGTTGCTCTGTCAATGAATGCCAGATGTTTCCTTGTAGGGAAACGGCTAATATTAGCGTTAACATTACCACATATACGTTGCTTTTGTAGATTACTCGGTCAACGTGACATATGTAAGCTCAAAATATTCTAATCAGCCGTAAAAAAAAGTATGTATTTTGATATATTTTAATCTCGTGTCAGTGTGATTATACAGAGATTTCTGATGCTCGATATCTTTAGTTGATCTTTTGTTTCATCATACACTTTTTAAATTGGTAGTTGGAATCTCTATTCTTTGCGTGTGCGTACGTACATGCTCGCAAAAACGTGTGCACAAACACACATATCTATATATAACTATATTGTTTCATAATGGCGATATCTATGAGAGAAGTCTTCAATATCGGGGATAGAGAGCTTGTTGATATAAACAGTGTCGATACAGAAATCAACACTTCATGTTGACTGGCAGTTTCCCGGAAGATTATCATCCGATAATGACTTCAGGTGTGAAATTAAAAAAAGTCACCATACAGTTTTGATTTCTGTGTCCACATTCTTTCTTTCTACATATATATATATATATATATATATATATATATATATATATATATATATATATATATATATATATAACTATGAACCTAAAGATCCAGGCAAACCTACCTAGGTTACACCTACGCGGATCGTCAGGGTACGCTGAGCTTGGATTCTGGACGATTGTTTTCGCCTCAAATACATGTTCTTAGTTCTTTCTTTTTTTATCCCTTATTTTTCCTTGGGCATTGGTTTGTTCATTTACAAGCCAAAACACCTAAGGTTTTTCCAGACGAATATAATTACTTCTTCTTCTTCTTCTTCTTCTTCTTCTTCTTCTTCTTCTTCTTCTTCTTCTTCTTCTTCTTCTTCTTCTTCTTCTTATTATTATTATTATTATTATTATTATTATTATTATTATTATTATTATTATTACTACTACTACTACTACTACTACTACTATTATTATTATTATTATTATTATTATTATTATTATTATTATTATATATTCAGGCTGGTAAATGTTATTTAATACTGTTTATTATAAAACAGAGCATTTACTTAAATATTTGTATCTATAAAAAGAATGTATAAACATAAAAAAATGTCTTAAAATATATATATATATATATATATATATATATATATATATATATATATATATATTATAGATATATATATTATATATTATATATATTATTTATTCGAAAATTATAACATAAATATGTTATAAAATCACTACAAAAATAGCCATTTTCTTTCAACACTTCTGGTGTCTTATCAAGTGATGGTGTTGAATGTCTCTCTCTCTCTCTCTCTCTCTCTCTCTATATATATATATATATATATATATATATATATATATATATATATATATATATATATATATCACTTTTCACATCTATCTCTATTTATTTATATCTATCTATCTGTCTGTCTATCTATTCCCGTATGTCTTTTCCTTTCTTTGTATATAACTCTTCCCCACTCTCCACCTCTCTCTCACTTATCTATCTATCTATCTATCTATCTCAGTCTATTCATATCTATCTATCTCTGTTCATATCTATCTATCTATTTATTCACGTATGTCTTTTCGTTTCTTTGTATATAACTCTTCCACTCTTTCCACCTCTCTCTCACTCATCTATCTATCTATCTATCTATCTATCTATCTATCTAGTTAGTTAGTTAGTTAGCAATGTTGACACTCTTTCGTGTGGCTTTTTTAAATGCCTTTAAATCTTTACACAATAGTTATTTTAATTATTTAATTTTGATATATTATTACCTACGTAATCTTGGTAAGTACCTTGGAAGAATCTTGGTAAGTAACGAGAAACTTACATGGTTTTTGTTATTAATCAAGTTCGAATCTTCACTCACTGGGAAAGACAAAAATGTGTTATCATTGACATATTATAATAGTTATTAGGGAACAGTGAAAATTTGGACAAACCATTTTGCCAAAACTATCTTACTATCCCAAAATTAGTAACAATATAATCTCTTACAACTATTGTTCAACTTTAACAGGGGTCAATTTCAAAACCCGCTGCTATCGTTTATATGATAACTTAAATCAATGTTATGTAAAGTTTTCTTTGACCAATTATCACATAATATCTAATCTCTAACTAGATGTGGTAAAGACGTTGTCCCGCGTTCGAGATCGAGAAAAGGCACTTTGAAGTAGATTGTATTTACTTGAAAGTCACTTTGCTGAAACAAGTCATAATTATAATTAAAATTCAGTTAACTTTTAAAAGAACACTTAAGCAAATATTTTTGCAATAAAGAAAACATTCGAAAACATATAATTAAGACATTCCCTTGTAAAATTCACGGTCAAAACAACGAAAAGACCTTAAATACGCTAACCTACAAATATAAAATTATTTAATATATTTTACGTGAATAAGATACCGTCTGATATCAATTTTGAATAAACTTAATAGAAAGATGCATACATTTTTAATTCTCGTGTGTAGATAGGTTTTCCTATCGCCCGGTTCACACTTCTTCACCATCTTTTGAACAGGAGAAATGTTTCTTCTTTACATTTGGCTTTCCGATTCCTAGTCCTAAATACTTCGTATTATCTTTCACTCCCAGTTGCCCCATGTATTTTAGTGGCATTATCGCCTTGTTTGGGGTGGAAAGATAAGAAAAGAATGTCTGTTAAAATAATATATTTTAAAAGTACAATAATGTTTATAGATAGATAGATAGATAGATAGATAGATAGATAGATAGATAGATAAATAGATATTTATACGAAGAGTCTAAGAGCATGCATACTGAGCAAACAAAAAGTGTAGTTACTGAGCGAAATTAAATCTCCTCGTTTCATTTTCCATTCGCCACATCGATAACAAACCCAATAACAATAAAAAAAATAAATAACAAAACTCATCATATAATGTTCTGCGTGCGATTTGCTTCCCGTAGTTCTTCATCAAACTGAACCGAGGGGAATCACTGAAAATATACAGAACAATATGGACAGTGACAATTTTATTTCAACTTAAATTTTGTACATATATATATATATATATATATATATATATATATATATATATATATATATATATATATATATATATATATGTATATATATATATATATATATATATATATATATATATATATGATGCAAGATGTTATTTTTTTAATCGTTCATCTTTTATTCCGTGTTTGTTTCCAATCTTTATAAGTGCAAATGCATAAATAAAAGCCAGTTAAAATTATATACGATTTATTTAAAAAAAAAAAAATCATTTTAATATGTCATATTTTGTATTTATTCCTTTAGCGCTTCTTTTTTTTTTCTGGCATCATTTTCAGCGTCAGCAGCAGATTTTCAGTTCAACCTTATTATTCATGCTATTATTATTATTATTATTATTATTATTATTATTATTATTATTATTATTATTATTATTATTATTTCCATAATCATCCTCATCAACATCATTATTATCATCGTCGTAATTATCCTCCTCCTCCTCCTCCTCCTCATCATCATCATCATCACCATCGTCATTATTATCAACATATTCATCATCATTAACCAAAATAGAAAGAAAGGCATGGTTTTAATCCCAACCGGCCAAACCATTAATTCTCTTGTCGGCTGTAAAATATTTGCAGATACGAACCCGTAAAATTTTATAACTAAGATCTCATTCATAGATATATCTCTTAGAGATAATTAGTAGTAATTGGTTATTGTATAAATATCAGCTGTTTTTATCAATTAAATTAGATGGGAATACAAGTTTATAGAAGTATATTTATGATTTATGCGTATCTGATGCATTCTTAGTGTGTGTGTGTGTGTGTGTGTGTGTGTGTGTGTGTGTGTGTGTGTGTGTGTGTAAAAATAGGAATCGTCTTAACAATAAACATATTAATTTTTTAAAACATTGCTGTGTAAATACCTGTTTGTGAGTGGAAATTGTATAAATGCGCCAAGTCTTGTAGATTGGAAAAAATATATTTTTGTTGTTATTTCCTCTAAAATAGACATTGTTCTAACTGTCGAAACAATCAGGACGTCTGCATTCGAACTGCATTACAAATCATAAAATATTAATCTCTTTCTCTTCGGCCGAAAAGAATGCAAATTGCATTTTGATGTTTTTAACTGGTATGGAAATTTATGTTATAAAGTATTTGCAAAGTAAAGGTGAATAATCTTTCATATATTTTTATTATCAAGTCCTACTCTCCGGAGAATTAGATCAACCAAAAAGCTTTCATGTTGTTAAAAAGAATCCTGTTAAGTTCAAGCTTATTGCAGTTTAATTAAATATCCAGGTTTTGCATTCTGAATACTTCTCAGTAAACACATACCGAAAATTTTCGACCTATCTGTATTTCTGGTTTCCCAGAGCCTCCTCATCCAAGCAATAAACATTTACACGGATTATGAGCGCTGGCAGAATGAAAAAGTTATATAATAAGTAAATGTATTATTATATATTTTGATTTGTTTTGTTTGTGTTTTTCTTTTTTTTTTCTTTTTTTTTACATCAACCTCAAAAGGGTTATTTAATGCCAACAATTTATGATTTCGATCCGAAGAGTTGAACGTCTCGGTGTTCACGAAATAAATTTATAATCGAAATTGATAATTAAAGTCTTCGTCTGCTTCTTATCATTATAATGCTCTGTAGTCTACATTGAGCTCTCCCTGGATTTATGTCCTCCTCAGAATTATCCCTTCCAGTCACAAACTGGTAAGACGTATATATATATATATATATATATGTGTGTGTGTGTGTGTGTGTGTGTGTGTGTGTGTGTATGTGTGTGTGTGTGAATAAAAAATGTATTCTTAGTAACAAAATCACTTGGTAAATAAAGTTTCATTAACACTTTTGCAATATTTTTTGGCTTCGAAAATCTATTTTTTTTCAAAAATGTATTGCTGGCAATAATGTATTGCTGGTAAATGTTTTTCTTCAAAAATTTATTGCTGGTAATAATTTTTTTACAAAAAAGTATTTCTGGTATTAAACCTATTTTTACACTTTCATAGTGTTTTGACGCCAGTTTGGGGGTTAACTATTTGCCCATAGCTGGGACCTAACAGATGATATCAACCCGGGTGAGGTTGAACCTGGGAACACCAGCAATTAAGAGGTGGTTCCACGCTCCTCAAAACCTTTTGATCAGAGGCCTTGCTGTCGGGCGTAGTTTATCGTCTTACCCAGGACCGGTTATATATTTTAAGAAAAGAATAGTAAATTCATATGATATGAAAATGTATAGTTATATATTTTGGTATGAAATTAATGGTTTCCTTATTATCTTTCATATCGGTATGCCTCACGTGGAAATATAATATTCAAAAACCTCGCTAAATTAAACACATCAACGAAATAAAAACTTTAAATGCAATACTTGATTTCACGAACTACCTTAATATCGAAAATAGTCCTTTTGTTAGTTTTTTTATTAATAATATTTACCCAGGCCTAAGAGCCACTTAAGATAGAGAGTTACTGTGTGGAGTTATATTAGCATGAGAAAAGATAAACGTTAGGAATATAGTGTGGAAGTAGACTTTAGAAGGAACCAGAAACCCAATCCTAAACAGGAAACAAGTGATTACTCTTGTTTAAGAGACTAGGGAGGAGTGTGAACCGGACGATATCTACTCCTATGTGTATCGTAGTTGACTCCAATAGCCAAACCATCATAGCTTCAGCACAAAAATCGCAAATGCAAACTCCTGCCATTTTATAATTCTTATAAATCAGTTTATAAATATGATCAATTCAGATAATCTTACATTATTTACATTATTCGGACTGTTATCCTCATCTTTGCTGCCATATTCACAACGCTCCGGCGATAGGATCATTGAGATGAGGAATTATGATTACTTACATTATTTATACTTATTCGGACTGTTATCCTCATCTTCATTGCTATATTCACAATGTTTCGGCCTTTGTACGCTCTGGCCTTCTTCAGGTGAATGGAATTTCGAACTGAACCCATTATTTCGTCCACCACGGTAGATTGCAGACTGGTATTGAACTCACCCAAAGAGTTGTGAGTTCAGTACCAGGCCACAGCAGTGGCGAATCAAAAACTTGGAGAGCTGAGTTAAGGGGAAATAACTGAGAGACATCCGGAAGAGGCATAGCACGTGGAACTAGAACAGTCTACCCCCCCCCCCACGGTGGACGAAATAAAGGGTTCGAATCGAAATTCTAATCACCTGAAAAACATTATACGCCGTTATACGTCTCCAGATGAACCTGATAAATATATAGGACAAAGAATTTAGTATAAAAAAAAGTAAATAAATAAAACATTCAACCTCGTCACCACCAGCAACACTAACTTTTAAAAAGATTCTGAGGATGTCATCTAAAAATATTCATGTCAAATAGAGAATTGCATTCTCTATTATACATATATAATACATACCACTCTTTCCCGCAGGTTAACCTGCCACCTCACAAATCACAGTGCAATTTAGGCCCGCCTCTGTATATATGCATCGCTTAGAAATAAGATATCTGCCAACATAAGACAACTCCTCGTAAACATTACAATATTAATAGTAAAAAACAATTCAAATAACAGAAGACCTCACCATAAAAGTAAAGACCCGAAACCAAACCAAATGTTGTTCAATGTCTGAACGATTTTGAAGTGTATTCAATCACTGAAGTCACATTTAAACAATAAAGATTCCTGCTTGTCAGTCACGTGATTGTGACGTCATCTTAAAGTCTAACAGCTACATCGAGGTTTAAAAATGTATCTGGATATGGGAAAGACGACACGTCTACGTTAACTGCCGTTCCTGAAAATGACCAGAAGCATTTTTGAAAACGTTTTATCGCTAAACATTTGGACCATATCGATAGTAACTGGGACTAAAGATGTGGTCTTTTTTCTGTAAACAAGAAAGACTGACTAAAAAATAAACAAAAACAATCTCTCGTTTTAATAAAACATGTATCAATATATGTCATCTTAGATGTCTATGCCTATATTAATATTACTGTTCCTAATATAAATTTCATGAAACTTGTTCATCGAGAAAGTTTACAATGAGCTTGGTATAAATAAACTGCAAACACTCCCATTTCTAATGTGAAAATGGTCTGCTAAATTTGTTTATATATGCGAAGAATTATAAATTTTAATTGCACAACACTTCAGACGAAGGCAATTTGTAGTGGTAAGGATGCTAACATAATTTCGCTTTATATATCAATTTTTATGTTTTTGGTTTACGTGATATTTGGTTTGGTTTGCTTTACGGCATATCAACACCTCAATGGGTCATTTAATATCGACAAAATTTTTATTGCTGGTAATGTTTTTCTTCAAAAATCTATTTCTCGGAATATTTTTCCATGAAGAAATCTATAACTGGTCATATTTTTTTCAAAGAATGTATAACTGTTTGTATTGCTGGTATTTTTTTAAAGTATTGCTGATAATAATTTTTCCTTCAAAAATTATTGCTGGTAATAATTTTTTTTTTATTACAAAGTATTTCTGGTATTAAAACCTATTTCTACACAAGTTTGGGTGTTAACTATTTGCCCATAGCTGGGACCCTAACAGGTGCTACCACCTCGGCTCAGGGTAGACCTGCGAACACCAGCAATTAAGAAGTGGTTCCACGCTCCTCAAAACCTCCTGATCAGAGGCCTTGCTGCTGGATGTAGTTTATCGTCTTACCCAGGACGCGGATGTAGTTTATCGTCATACTCAGGACGGGGTTTACGCGATGTAAGCAGTAAATTAAAAATATGATGCTAGTTTGGGATAAAAATCTCCAAATTTGCCCTTTAATGAATGAAAAAAAAAGTTCATAGTTATATAGGTGGGTAAATCAAATAACTAGATATTAGCAACCGTATATGCGCGCTAGAGTGCATACACATGTAAGCAAATAAATATTTACCAACCTTTACCTTAAGGTGGAAACAACAATGCTCGATATGGCTAGACAGAGCAAAGAAATATATATTAATAAATATACGTATACCTACGTTTGGGGGTGCGACTTAAGTTTCGTTGGCTTCCCAACTCATCAGGCACGAAATATAACTTATGATTTAAAAAAAAAAAATATATACAGATACTCATGGGAGGAACGCAGATTCACAGCTCAAATTTAAAATAGGACAAAAATAATATTGGGGACTAAATAGAGAAAATAGGGTATAGGTAGGGGCCATTTGAAATTTTAAAAAATTAAATAAAATAAGGGAAAAAAAGAAAAATTGAAGATTAAAAGAGGGACGTTTGTTTATACTTTTATTAAAGTGGGTGGACACTTGTTAAAAGATATTATGTAGTGTCAGGATTATTCTTTACTTAGATTGCATTTTCACTTTCTCCTCCGAGTTAACAATATTTTGATCTCTAAGCCAAACTCGATTTCGTAATGATTCAGTCATCATACATGTCTGATTGTATAGAATTTTCCAATACATAAGTACACAGAATGATTATTTGCGTGGTGGTTTTCAAACTCCAGGAATGCGAAAATAGAGCAAGGGTTATCGGGTTACGATAGATCAGAGAAATATAAATAAAAAAATAAAAAATGACTTTGCTCCCCGAGGAAAAGATGAGTAAAGAAAGAAAACAACGATGCAAGGAAGAAGAAATATTAGCGACACGAAAAAGAAGAGGGGGGGGGAGAATCAAAGAAATGAAGAGAAAGAGGAAAAAAATATAGACGGAAAGAGGGGAAAAAAATAACGAATGAGTTGCAAATTCGTCACGTAGAAAAATACAGACTTAAGAAAGCGAATTCTCGGAAATAGACCCAGGCACAGCACGTGCAGAATGAATTTTAGAGTTAAGGGATTTTTTTTTTTTTTTTTCAATTTGTGGCACCAGGAGCCGAGAAAAGGGAGTTGATTGATGGCACCCTCGGGAACCGCATCACCAGCAATTTTAGGGGGAAATTTCCGTGTTGGTTATATTTCTTTTCTATACTTTAGGGCTGCAAGCTAAGAGTTTTTTTATTTATTTATTTTTATTTTCTGACTTCCCGTTTATAGTTTCCACTTTATACTCTATCCAAGAATATCTATCACTCTGTATATGCCTATGTGAACATTGCCTACATTTGTTTTACGTATCCGATATTGAAATAGTTTGAAGTTTCTCTACAGAATAATTCTTCAGATGTATTTCGAATATCAACATGACACTTACCTCATAGATATTTACAGGTATCTTTAGTATCGATTTTCCAAGCGTAGCTTAGATGTGGCACAAGGCCGAAATTATGGGGCATCCAGTGAGGATCGAACTCACTACTTATTCGTAACTGTGTTACGCCTCGGAGTGCCCAGAGGTAACTTTAGTAATGTATACTGGAGAAGGCTTATCTAAATTTTCATGGTCTTATTTCTTGCAATCACTTTTCAATCATACTTATTTTTAATATAAAAAAATATAAAATGTAAGATAAATGAAAGATGACGGTAACCATTTTTTCTTAAATCCGTCGTCTGATTCTTTCGTTCTTTGCACGGAATTAATTTTAATCAGATTTTAAACTTTTTCCTTCACTGAAATCGACAGAAATTATATTTTCTTTCTGCAATTTTGAAAGGAGTAAATATTAATTTAAACTTTGCACGAACTACTGAACTTATTCTTTATTTAATAACCAAATGTGAAGCAGAAAAGTCTACGTAGGTAAGATATACAGACCATATTTTAGAAGAGAACAGATCGTACATTCTCTCTAGGAAAATGTACAAGTAAAACGGACGAGGAAAATGAAGCTGTGTAGTTTAGTCGTAAACGTATGTCAAACTATTTCTTTACTTATCTAATTAATGATAGTATAAAAAATGTAAGTATAAAAATATAGAATCACTTGTGTTACTGTGCGTTGCTGTAAATGGCTTGTTCTGAACTGTGTATTTATTCCAATTTCTTCTGTTGGCCGACATTTTGGGCTTTTGACCTCTAAGTACGATTACATTTTGCAACAAGAAATGTAATAAGCTTAGTCACTTATATTGAGTTTAAAGGTAATAATACTAATAATAAAACACTTCTCTTTCCGTTTACGGGTAATAATAATAAAAAAAAAACACTGAAAAAGAAAAAGTGTCTTTAAATAAAAGCTGACAAATTAAGTTTTCATTATTTTTAATACTGAAAAACAAACAATTTATTTCAAATTTTTATTATGGCCAACAATCTGAACGAATTTCAAGACGTTGAAACTCATACAGCGATAAAATAGCTGTCTTTTCCCTAAAAGACAACACACAAAGAAGAAAGAGAGAAGAAGGCAAACTGGCACTTTTGGTTGGGGTTATTGTCTAAACCAAAAATATGAGACATCTGTGTTCTCCAAGCAAAACAAACGTAAAACAAGAAATGTCGACATCTAAACTAGTCACTTATGTTGGGAAGGGAAACATCATGGCTCTGAACAGGCCTAGAAAAATGTCCTGTGAGGAGAGGGGTGAGACCTTACTTCGTTTAAGACATGCAAATGAAAATAAAAACCACGTTTGAAGAACTACCTGACAAAATCTCGCAAATGCAATGAGTAATCTCAAAGGAAAAATAAATAATACAGTGTAAGAAAAAAATCAACCAAACTGAACCGCTAACTGGAGTGGATCACAGGAGACGGAATCTGGAAGCTGCTAGAGAACAGGACGTCAGTAACATGTCATTGCAAGTGAAAGGTCTACTTTACGAGTTGTAGTTGAGGATGTCGCACATGTTTGTTCTTCTGTTGACAGCTGTTTTCATTTACTTGTTTGACTAAGAAGTGATCCCTGGTAAATTAACCAAGAGGGGAAAAAAAGACAAACCATGGCGAAAACAAGCTACGGTCGTAACTTTGTTTAACAAAGAGTTAAATAATTGAGTTAACATCCACTGATGTTGGTGGATTGTTAAACCTGCAGCAGATTTTCCTAGAAAGGGACGAATAAAGCAAACAATGTGCACACGGTGTGCACAGATAAATATGTGTTACAAGACGACACTGGCAAAGTGCTAATTGATTAGTGCGTTCAGAAAACAGAAGTCGAGTGAAAAACCAAATGATGTGTGACGCACGTTAATTGGCCACCTATGCGCTTAGGGCGGTGGAAGAAACAATAGAAAAACCTCCAAGGGAATGGCAACAACAACAACAACGTATCTTGAGTTGTTCGCATAAATTCATATATGATAGCTGCCGACTCGTTCAACGAGTATGACCATCGCTGACAAGTTTGACCAATGTTTTAGTTCCCGTGACGATGACAATGGATCTTTAACCCATCAAATGATTTGTAATGATTATTGGAAACGTGGCAAACTAAGCTGTTCTGTACAGGGTTTGGTCTGTTTTATAACTTCTCTTCGCCTTTTCTGTAGGTTTCTATGTGACGGGTAAGACTGGAGGGCTTTCTGCAGGTTTTCTGACACATCTCGCATAGTACTGATCCTGTTTTCTGACACCCCCCCGACATCGTACTGATTCTGTTTTCTGACACATCCCGTATAGTACTGATCCTGTTTTCTGACACACCAGATATAGAACTGATTCTGTTTTCTGACACACCCGACATAGTACTCACCCTGTTTTCTGACACACTCCGACATAGAACTGATTCTGTTTTGTGACACACTCCGACATAGTACTGATCCTGTTTTCTGACACACCCGACATAGTACTGATCCTGTTTTCTGACACACCCGACATAGTACTGATCCTGTTTTCTGACACACCCCGCATAGTACTGATTCTGATTTCTGACACATCCCGCATAGTACTGATCCTGTTTTCTGACACACCCTGACATAGTACTGATCCTGTTTTCTGATACATCCCGACATAGTACTGATCGTAATTTATCAAAGGTCTACCAATATGTCTCTTTTTGTGACTAACGAGGCCTACATTGGAGATACATGCTCTGCCATATCCATCACATCTAAATTGATGGATAGCTGTATCAATGATTTTCCCTTTCCTAACTGCACGCTTGACATTTGCCCAACTCATTGCATGTTTTTGGAACTTCTTAGTGCTTCCATGAATTTTACGTCTCTGCTTATTGCGATCACCGGCAGTTTCCCATTCAGGATCTTCTATATGGCAAGATGCAAGAAACTCTTTTAAACAACGCTTGGTTTATGCTGAGGTCGGGTACCGTAGAACAACTCGATGTATAGCATTTGTTTGGGTCAAGGCAAATGACATGTCCAACATAGAAATGCCTGTGGCGATGAATGTGCACTTCGATACTAATTTCATCGGCTTTTGTGAAAAGCATTGTGTTTTGGCGTGTAGGATATCTAGTGGATACCAAAAGTCAGTCTTAAATAGCATTGGTGGAATCTATCCAGAGCGTCTTCGTGTCTGCTGTACACAACCCAAGTGCCACAGGAGTATAGCAGGAACGCTAGCAGACAGACATTATAGACTTCCATCTTTGGGCATATTTATGTTCTGTCAGAGTCCAGGCTTGATCTTCTTAGAGTTATAAAGCCATCAGTCTATTTATGATGTTCACAATATGTGTGACTTTGTCTACTACCTTCAGTTTGTGATCATCTACAAATATTGATAGATCCATGTATGGTGAACCGGGAGCTCTGTTTTGTCTAGACTGATAGTGAGGCTGAAACCTTTTCGGGAAATATTATCCATCACAGCATGCATTTCCTGTTTTGTTTGGGCGGGCAAATAACAGTCATTGCCATAAAGAAATTCTCGGACGAGCGCCTAGAAGGTTTTAGATTTAGCAGAGAATGTCTGGATGTTGTATAGTTTACTAGTTGTACGATATCGAATATGTATATATACCCTGATCAGAGTGATTAAAGATATAGAGAAGAAGAAAAAATAAGATGGAAAACAATGCAGGTGCTACAAGGTTACCTTGCTTGAAACCATTTCGTGCCGTAATTAGTTCTGAAAGTAAGCGACTAAAGTTAACAGATATCTTCATGAAACAACTGGATGATATCTACGAAATGACTGGGAGGGCCTCAGCGTCTCAAAATCTTCCGCATAAGTTCTCTGTTTCCGATCTCAAACCCCTTGGTAAGATCTACGAAGAACTGAAACAGGCCTTCATGTTGTTCATACGACTTCCCTTGGATTTTTCGCCCTGTGAAAATCATATTCATCGATCCCCTATTCCATATACATATATATGTATCTATGTACATATGTGTGAGTGTTGTCATGGTTAGCGGCTCGGGACGAAAATTCGACGAGCTGAGTTCGAATTCCAGTCGTTTCTTACATTCATTTTTGTGAAAATACCCTTTGGAAATGTATGAATCCATTTCTTTTCCTCTCAGATATGGGTTAAATAGTTGGCAACCTCTCGGGAGAAGGATAGCTCTGAATTCTCAAATTCGGATAGGTGAAAACTTTTCAGCGATGGCCATATTTGCTGAATGAGTCGACAGACACCATCTATATGCGCCTACATATTGACGTGATTTTAGACACTGACGTCATTAAAATGATCAAAAATTATATATATATATATATATATATATATATATATATATATATATATATATATATATATATATAAACTATCCAGACTATACTTACTTACTTCCCTTTAAACGACTCCAGTGGTCACGCACTGAGGCAGCGTTTCTCACTCCATTTGTAAGAAATTTAACTTTCAGATAAGTCAACAATTTATCTCTGACGATAATGAATACTATAATATTTATTTTATTATAAACAATACCCCGATGATGACATGGATATGTCGAAAGTACTTGGAAATAAAACAAATATGTATAAACACGGCGATTTTCTCTCGTCTTTCAGTAATATCAAAAACTTATCCGCGAGTATAAAAGGATCTTATCGAAAATAAGTAGACAGAATATGTCTAAACTATACAACGAAACATGGCTCATGTCTTAATATATATATATATATATATATATATATATATATATATATATATATATATATATATATATATATATATATATATATATGCGCACATTTGATTGTAAATTATAGAAATAGATAAATATATTCTGATGAGAATGAATTTTTAACTGCTAAACGCATGCCATTATGTATTTTATGCAATTTACCTTGGGTTATTCGATTTATTTTGAGAGAATGGATCGGTTTATGGACGAGTCTTTCAGGCTTTCGTTAAAAGTTTATAGTTCAGCCACAGAAGCTCAGTCTCCCCAGTCATTTGTTACGAAGAGAAAACAAAAATTTACTTTTTACAGAAAAGTGGATTTAAAATTTGTGATGTTAAAAAGCTAAAAATAAAATTTCGAATGCCATATAAAAATGATCAGTTAATGCTTCTTAAAAACTGTTTACAAATGTTAAGTAATAGTGTAATGACAATCAAGAATTAACGTCTTAACATTAACGATCAAGAATGAACTTAACATTAACGATCAAGAATGAACCCCTTAATACTAACGATCAAGAATGAACCCCTTAATACTAACGATCAAGAATGAACCCCTTAACATTAACGATCAAGAATGAACTTAACATTAACGATCAAGAATGAACCCCTTAACATTAACGATCAAGAATAAACCCCTTAACATTAACGATCAAGAATGAAAGTCTTAACATTAACGATCAAGAATGAACTTAACATTAACGATCAAGAATGAACCCCTTAACATTGCCGATCGAGAATGAATGTCTTAACATTAACGATCAAGAATAAACGTCTTAACATTAACAATCAAGAATGAACCTCTTAATATTAACGATCAAGAATGAACTTAACATTAACGATCAAGAATGAACGTCTTAGCATTTACGACCGAGAATGAACATCTTAAAATTAACGATAAAGAATGAACGTCTTAACATTAACGATCAAGAATGAACGTCTTAACATTAACGATCAAGAATGAACGTCTTAACATTAACGATCAAGAATGAACCCCTTAACATTAACGATCAAGAATGAACGTCTTAACATTAACGATCAAGAATGAACCCCTTAACATTAACAGTCAAGAATGAACTTAACATTAACGATCAAGAATAAACCCCTTAACATTAACGATCAAGAATGAACGTCTTAACATTAACAGTCAAGAATGATCGTCTTAACATTAACGATCAAGAGTGAGCCCCTTAACATTAACGATCAAGAATGTACCTCTTAAAATTAACCATCAAGAATGAAATTCTTAACATTAACCATCCAGAATGAACCCCTTAACATTAACGATCAAGAAATAACCACTTAACATTAACGATCAAGAATGAACGTCTTAACATTAACGATCAAGAATGAACCTCTTAACATTAACGATCATCAATGAACTTAACATTAATCATCGCGAATGAACGTCTTAACATTAACGATCAAGAATGAACTTAACATTAACGATCAAGAATGAACCCCTTAATATTAACGATCAAGAAATAACCACTTAATATTAACGATGAAGAATGAACCTCTTAACATTAACGATCAAGAATGAACCCCTTAATATTAACGATCAAGAAATAACCACTTAATATTAACGATGAAGAATGAACCTCTTAACATTAACGATCAAGAATGAACTTAACATTAATCATCAAGAATGAACGTCTTAGCATTAACGATCAAGAATTAACGTCTTAACATTAATGATGAAGAATGAACCCCTTAACATTAACGACCAAGAATGAACCTCTTAATATTAACGATCAAGAATGAAATTCTTAACATTAACGATCAAGAATGAACGTCTTAACATTAACGATCAAGAATGAACATCTTAACATTAATCTTAGTAATAGTGTAATGATGATCAAGAATGAACCTTTTAACATTAATCTCTCATGAAATTTCAAATAAATGTGTTTCGTTAAAACCTTTGGCATTTATAAGTCATTAACATTTATTTTTGCAAATAACTGTACGGAAATAAAATATAGCACATTTTCTTTGATATAAATAAACTGGCTATTGATTTTATTGACTCGTTCATTAATTAGCATTATACCTGAAACTCTTTAAATATTTTATATACATATGTCAATTAACCGTAAGAAGTAGACTTTTACGAAAAATGCCAGAAAATACGACAAATCTCCTAAATGAAAAAAATTAAATTTAAAACTGTAAAATCAAGTAATTGTTTTGTTGGGCAACTTTTCAATTTTATTATCTAACAAATTATTTCCACTAATAATTTTATAGGGATCAAAGAATTGTCAAAAATGATTTTAATGTCGTTGTTGTAAAATGAGGAAATGTTAAATTCTTACTATAAACATGATGGAATTTAAATGGGAATAATGTTCAGATTTGTTTTCAATAAGGTCTTAGTATGTAAGTTATTTTATCATTATTATTATTTATTTATTTATTATTATTGTACCTATTATTATTTATTAATTATTATTATTGTACTTATTATTTATTTATTATTATTATTTTACTTATTATTATTCTTTATTTATTATTATTATTGTACTTATTATTTTTTATACTTATTACTATTCTTTATTTATTATTATTAGTGTAATTATTAATTTTTATTTATCATTATTATACTTATCATTATTATTTATTTATTTATAATTATTATACTTATTATTATTTATTTATTATTATTGTACTTATTATTATTATTTATTTATTATTATTATCGTACTTATTATTTTTTATTATTAATATATTTATTATTTTTTATTATTATTATATTATTATTATTTATTATTATTATATTTCCTATTATTATTGTACTTATTATTATTTTTTATTTATAATTGTTATACTTATTATTATTCTTTATTTATTATTATTATTGTACTTATTATTATTTATTATTATTATACTTATTATTATTTATTTATTATTATTGTACTTATTATTTTTTATTATTATTATTATACTTATTATTATTATTTATTTATTTATAATTATTATACTTATTATTATTATTTATTTATTATTATTATTGTACTGATTATTTTTATTTATTATTATTTTACTTATTATTTTTTATTTATTATTATTATACTATTATTATTATTTATTTATTAATATTATTCTTGTACTTATTATTATTTTTTATTATTATTATATTCATTATTCTTATTCAATATTATTGTACTTATTATTTTTTATTTATTATTGTTATACTTATTATTATTCTTTACTTATTATTATTATTGTACTATGTATTATTATTGTATGTATTATTTTTTATTTATTATCATTATACTTATTATTGTTAATTATTTATTATTGTTATTCTACTTATTACTTTTTATTTATTATTATACTTATTATTATTATTACTTATTTATTATCATTATTTTTCTTATTATTATTTATTTATTATTATTATACATATCATTTTTATTTATTTATTTTTATTATTGTACTTATTATTATTTATTTATTGTTATTATTTCACTTAGTATTATTATTTATTTATTATTATTATTTTTGTACTTATCATTGTTTATTTATTATAATTATACTTATCATTTACACATTTATTTATTTATTATTGTACTTATTTTTTTTATTTATTATGATTATACTTATTATTATTTATTTATTATTGTTATTCTACTTATTATTTTTTATTATTATTATACTTATTATTATTTATTTATTATTATTGTACTTATGTTTCTTTATTATTATTATACTTATTATTCTCATTTATTTATTATTATTTTTATTATTATTATTTATTTATTATTATTATACATATTATTTTATTTATTTATTTTTATTATTGTACTAATTATTATTTATTTATTGTCATTATTTTACTTAGTATTATTATTTATTTATTATTATTATTTTACTTACTATTATTTATTTATTTATTATTATTATACTTACCATTTATATATTATTACTGTACTTATTATTTTTTATTTATTTCTATTATAAATATTATTATTTATTATATTTGATTATATTTTATTTATTATTAATGTAATTATTATCTATTTCTTATTATTTAATTTATTATTGTTATTTACTTGTTATTATTATACTTATTCTTATTATTTATTTATTATTATTATTGTTATACTTATTATTATTATTATTTAATATTATTATTATACTTATTATTAATTTTTGTTTTTTATTATTGTACTTCTTGCTATTACCTATTTATTATTATTATTATTATTTTTATTGTACTTGTTATCATTTTTTATTATAATATTTATTGTTATCATTATTATTATACTTATTATTAATATTCATTTATTATTATTATTGTACTTATTGTCATTTATTATTATTATTATACTTATGTATATTATTTATTTATTGTGATTATTGTACTTATTATTATTTATTTATTATTATTATTATAATATTATACTTATTATTATTTATTTATTATTATTATTACATGTTTATTATTCATGCATAATTATTATTATACTATTATTATTATTTATTTATTATTATTTTTACTTATTATTGTTAAATTATTATTATTTTACTTATTATTATTTATTTATTATTATTATTCTACTGATTATTATTTATTAATTATTATTATTATTGTCGTTATTATTCATTTATTATTATTATTATACTTATTATTATTATTTATTTACTATTATTATTATACATATTATTATATATATTTATTATTTTTGTAATTATTATTATTTATTAATATTATTATACTTATTATTATTATTTATTCATTATTATTATTTTATTCATTATTATTTGTTATCTATTATTATTATACTAATTATTATTACTTATTTATTATTTTAATTTTATCTATTATTATTTTGTTATTTATTATTATTATTATACTTATTATTATTATTTATTTATTATTATTATTAAACTCATTATTATTTATTTATTATTATTATTATACATACTATTATTATTTATTATTATACTCATTATTATTTATTTATTATTATTATACTTATTATTATTATTTATTTATTATTATACTTATTATTTATTTATTATTATTCTACGTATTAGTATTAATTAATTATTATTATTATACTTATTGTTATTTATTTATTATTATTATTTTACATATCATTATTATGTATTTATTTTTAATATTCTACTTATTATTATTTCTTTATTATTATTATACTTATTATTATTATTATTTATTTACTTATTATTATACTTATTATTATTATTTATTTATTATTATTATTGTACTTATTTTTATTTATATATTATTATTATAGTTATTATTATTATTCATTTTTATTATTATGCTTATTATTATTATTATTATTATTTATTATTATACTTATTATTGTTTATTTATTTTTATTATTATTGCACGTATCATTATTATACTTATTATTATTATATGTTTATTCCTATTATTGTAATTTTTATTATTCATTATTATTATACTTATTATTATTATTCATTTATTATTATTATTGAACTTATTATTTTTATTTATTATTATTATTATACTTATTATTATTTATTTATTTATTATTATTATACTTATTATTATTATTTATTTAATATTATTTATATATAGTATTATTAACTATTTATTATTATTATTATTGTACTTATTATTCTTTATTTCTTATTAATATATTTATTATTATTAGTTATTTATCATTATTATTATACTTATTATTAATTTCCGTTTATTATTATTATACTTATTATTATTGCTTATTCATTATTATTATTTTATTTGTTATTATTATTTATTCATTATTATTATACGTATTTTTATTATTTATTTATTATTATTATTTTACTTATTATTTTTATTTATTCATAATTATTATCCTAATTATTATTATTATTTATATATTATTATTATTATTATTATTATTATTGTACATATTATTATTTGTCATTTATTATTATTATACTTATCATTATTATGTATTTATTAATATTATTATTATGCTCATTACTATTATTTATTTATTATTATACCAATTATTATAATTTATTTATTATTATACTTTTTATTATTTATTTATTATTGTTATTTTACTTATTATTATTTATTATTATACTTATTTATTTATTATTATACTTTTTTATTTATTGTCATTATTTTACTTATTATTATTATTTATTAATATTATTCTACTTATTATTATTTATTTATTATTATTATTTTTATCATACTCATTATTATTATTTATTTATTATCATTATACTTATTATTACTATTTATTTATTAATATTATTGTACTTATTATTTATTAATCATTATTATACTCATTATTATTATTTTTTATCATTATTATACTTATTATCATTTATTTATTATTATTTTAGGTATTATTATCATGTATTTACTTATTATTATTTTCCTATTTTTATTTTAATTTTTTATTGTTATTATTGCACTTATTGTCATTTATTTATTATTATTATACTTATTATTTATTTACTGTTATTATACTTATTATTATTATTTATTTATTATTATTATTATTATTGTACTTATTATTATTATTTATTTATTACTATTATTATACTTATTATTCAGCATGAATTTTGATTTTCTTTTCAACCTGAAATCTTTACCAATTTTTTTCCCCAAAATGGTCATACATTTTTAACTGATTGGTTCTTTATCGATCCTGTTTATCTCAATCATCTCCACTTCAAACCACTTCCTATTTCCTGTATACTCTCCTCGCTCATCATAAGCATTTTAACAGTATCCCTTTCTATCTTTGTATTGAATCAACTTTAGTGTTAAAAAAAACTAATGTTATTTTATATTTGATATTACTTCTTAATTCTTCAATAACATTTCCATTAATTTAACAAAATTCTAGGCAAATACGAAAACAATTTTAACTCATATTCGCCAACTTTAAGATAGGATTTAATGAAATTGAAACTTCTATAAAAAAAATAAACTTCTTTTTTAAGAATGATGCTTTTAGTAAACAAGCAATAACAACTTTATTTTTAAAATTTATATGTGGAGATTTTAGTTTAAATCTAAGAGTAAAATCGAGCAAACTATAATATTTACTAATAATAAAAATTCGAATAATATATGGAAAATAATCCCACACCATCATCAAGCACATAAATCGCAGATCTCAAGATATCGATTTCAAATATTTGAATAACAATAAGAAAATAACAAATTATTTAAATGTTATTGGCACATTTTCAGATAATTTATAAGCAATTGGCAAAATAGATTTAAAAAGATTAATATATATTCCTTTTAATTTCATGTGAATGAGGAACAAACATCAGAAGTGTGTAGACGTAAATGAATCATGTTCAACAGAATGAAATTAAACCATTATACATCATATCATCACTTAAAGTAAAATGCTAGGCGGGAAAAAGATATTCTTCAATAAGTGGAAATCATCACACTGGTTGTTTACGGATGAGAAGTCGAAATCTTAACTAAAATTACGGTCTCCTTTCGAGAAAGTTATAGTGAACACTTATCGGAACAGGAGTAGACTGTTTCAGATTCATTCAAATGATCTTGTTTAATAAAGAATTGTGTAATAAAAAATAATGGCATCAAAAAGTAACGAATATCTTTTCGCAGTTCAATTAAGCAGTTATTAAACTAAATTAAATTTTTGACGAATCATGTTCCTCTCGCGATTATTTTTTAAGAATATTAATTGCAAAGTAAAGTATTATAAATTTAAAACGTTTTTCTTAATATACATCAAGCATGGTCTCATTGATAAAGTTCTAGACAAAAATAAACACTGGCTTTCAAACACTAAAATTCTGATTTGAAATTACCAATGTCTTTTGTAAAATCAATTTCAGATTATTTTCTTTTTTAAAAAAATAGAAAGAAAATAAGGACACATTAATTATTGCAATTTTTTTAGATTGAGTTAAAAGTTAAAACGACTTATACGTAATATGCGAAAACTAAAAAGTTGTAGGAGTTTAGTATGATAGTTTTCAATTTAAAAAAATTGAAAGTCTTTTATCTACTTTAAAAGTATATGTAAACGGAAGAAACGTCTATTTAGATGTTGTCTTTGTGTGATTCAGTTAAATTATTCTGGTAATGTTCTATACAAATTCGTTGTTTACTAGTTAAAACGATAGTTTTCAATAAAAATAAAAGTTTGTTCAGGATAAGTAATTAAATGATCGCAATCAACAGAAATCGATTAAAATATCGAGTTATTAGTACACTTATATAATTAATACGATAGTATCCGCTTTGTGACACGTAATACAATGGGCTGATTGGGGGTTTATAAATAGCAGTGGGTTGAAAACAGAGAGCGTTAAAGTAAAGACTGAAAGGTTACGAGGGAAACAGAATACCTGCGATCGTTCACATTACGTTCTGTTACTTTTGTAATTGATACAAAACAATTAAACTTTGTCTAATTGATAAACGCAATAACGACAGTTATCACTTGGTCGCCATCTTAGGCTGTCTCCGCCTGTTTTTCTGTCTGTTCTTTGTGCTCAACTTTTCAGTTGCGATAAGAAAACGGCAAATTACTATTATTATTGTCTGTTTTATAATCATCATCATCATCATCATCATCATCATAAGCATGAATGACCAGTAATAGACTCTTCACTGTCGCCAGCGATAATTCCCAGGAATTTTCCGTCTGCCTCTGGATCTAGATCGAGCTTGGTCATGATCTCTGTGGGCTGAGCGAAGTAAAGACGGAAATGGAGAAAAAGAGAGAAAGAATTCCAGGATTTCAGAACTGGAAATCGGAGACGATTACCCGTGTGTTCCGTCTGTGACGGGCGAAAAATGAAAGCGGATATTTACTCAGTTATGGTTATATGATAGCATCTAAGCAACTATGATGATAATATACAGTTTTACCTAAGGGAGATAATTATAGTAGAGGTCTGTTGAGAGGAGAGAATTTCAGAGATAGCTAAAATTAAATGTTCCATCTTCTCTATCTCATTAAATCTTCTCCTTTTAACTCTGTCTGTTTATCTATTTCTCTACCCCCCTCTCTCTCTCTCTCTCTCTCTCTCTCTCTCTCTATATATATATATATATATATATATATATATATATATATATATAATATAATATAACAGGCTCAAACACTAATATTCCATGGTTATAATTTATTACATTGGAATCGTAATCACGATCCAATTCATCAGTCCTATATATATATATATATATATATATATATATATATATATAAAAGTGAACATAGAAGTCAACACTTAGAGGCGACAGTCTGTTTCATGCTAAATGCAATCGTCAAGACTGACGATTGCATCAACACTTAGAGGCGACAGTTTGTTTCATGCTAGATGCAATCGTCAAGACTGACGATTGCATCTATCATGAAACAGACTGCCGCCTCTAAGTGTTGCCTTCTATGTTCACTTTTATATTTACACACACTCTATCTCTGATATTGAGCACCTTATCCCATAAATATAGCACACTTTAAGACTATTTTTCTTCATATATATATATATATATATATATATATATATATATATATATATATATATATATATATATATATACATATATATATATATATATATATATATATATATCTTGAAATAAAGAGAAAGAGCAGTAAGATTTCTAATCTAGTGTTCTTATTTAAAAACAGTGCTCAATACAATTCTTCAGAGCATAAACATAAATTTACTAATTTAAAAATATGGTTCCATTGCTATACAGGAATTACCATGCTTCAAAAACAAAAATTAAAAACTTCAAATTTAATTATAGAATTCAATTAAAATCCCTAGTAATGTTTCATTTTCAAGCGAATTAATGGAAAATTTAATTCTATAATTAAATTTGAAGTTTTTAGTTTCTGTTTTTGAAACATGGTAACTCCTGTGTAGCGATGGGACCATATTTTTAAATTAGTAAATTCATAATATATATATATATATATATATATATATATATATATATATATATATATATATATATATATATATATATTAAAAAGAAGAGAGACAGCGCAAACGTTTTTGGTTGTAATGTGTATTTTTTAAAATATATATTATCCTTTATTTTCCATAATTTTTCAACACATGTTTCGGATCTCGCGACATTCTTCAGGCAAAGAATAGATATTTCCACATATTATTAAAATGAATTAATTTTCCTTATGTTTTCCGATGTTAAACATTCTCTTTTTTGTGGGATATATATTGCTGATATTTGCAAAAAAAATACTGATTTAAAGCACTGCACATACAAAGATACATATCCCGCCTTTCTCATTCTTATCAATTAAATTATTTTTAAACGTGATTGTCAGACATAGCACCAGTTATTGTTTCTATAATCCTAGGACGAATATATCTCATTCACTCGCACTACAATTTATATGGTATAATGTACACTATTTACATTATTCGAACTATTGTCCTTATCTTTGTCGCCATATTTATTACAACGTTTCAACCTTTCAGTATCTGTCTATATTTCTTAGATGAGGCATTATGTACACTATTTACATTATTCAAACTGTCCTCATCTTTGTCGCCATATTTATTACAACGTTTCGGCATTTCAGTATCTGTCTATATTTCTTAGATGAGGCATTATGTACACTATTTACATTATTCAAACTATTGTCCTCATCTTTGTCGCCATATTTATTACAACGTTTCGACCGTTGTACGCTCCGGCCTTCTTCAGGTGATTGGAATGTCGAACTGAACCCTTTATTTCGCTCACTGGGGTAGACTGTTCTAGCTTAGATCCAGTGACAGGACCCAAACAGTGTGAGTTCAATATAATAATTTGGCTCTTGCAAAGGTAGAGAATAGCAGGAGGAGTCAGGTACTTACTGGAGCGGTACAGGGAACCGACCATGTTTCCTGCACTTGAGCTCTGAGGTTAGTATAAGGCCCAATAGTCTCTCAAGAAATTGTGCGGTAGCATTCAAATGGCACCGATTTTCAAGATAAGTCGATGGCAAGACATGCCAGAAGATGTAATTGACTTCATAAACGCCATTGGATAGTTCTGGACTTCTTCATCGTAAGCACACGACAGAAATCTGGGCTTGTTTTGGATTCTCTTGGGGGTTAAGAATTTCTTCACTTTTTTTTATTTTTATTTTAAAGAGAGGCTTGCCACATCCCGTCTGTAAGAGAAGGGTTGCAGGATGGGAAATAATTTATCACCCACGACATTGAAAGTGCTCGGTCGAGCTCCATCTCCTGGTTCCACTAGGTCTGACCTTCACGGCTAGAACCCACCATGCCACTTACATAGTAGCAACCCCCACCGGACATTCCCTCCGTAATCCATTGGCGAGAAATAATTTCCACTCAAACAGTTTCTTCCCGTGAGCCACTGTCTTATGAAACAGACTCCCGAGGGGATGTTTCTCTGATCACTGCAATCTTAACCTGTTCAAGTCTACAGTCGACCGTTATCATTCCCTCCTATCCATATAAACTACCCCTTAACGTAACCCTCTACCTAGAATGGCTCCCTGGCCTTATACAAGGTGAACCTTGCTGTAAAAAACATATTTATTATTATTTTGTCACTTTAATTCAAAAATCATTTATTTTCTCTTTTGGATATTGTCCAATTTTTCTGCAATCTATGTATTTATCGATACGATTTCTTGGCGAAATAAAATATTAATTTATGTTATTTTCATGCATGCTATTGTCATTGCCATCGCATAATTTAAATATTTGCATTTCTCTAATCAATCATAATAATTTTCTAATCAAAATCCTTGTAAATATTGCATAAGTCATCGTAAAGATTCAGATAAAGGTTATTTTGTCCAATTCGTCTGCGTCATAATATTTTTCCCATTACCAGATTATCAGGGCCCGTGTAAATGACACGGATTTACTAATCATTTTTTTAATGCTTCACTCTAGGCTTTTCAATTAATAACCATTCCCAGTTTGTTATAAGAAAAATGACAGTCTCCCTTAAAATTATTCAAATGATGTGTGACCTGCAGCTTATTATTTACATTATTCGGACTATTGGCCTCATCTTTGTCGCCATATTTATTACAACGTTTCGGCCGTTGTACGCTCCGGCCGTCTTCAGGTGGTTGGAATGTCGAACTGGACCCTTTATTTCGCTCACTGGGGTAGACTGTTCTAGTTCCACGTGCCATGTTTAATGGACGTCAGTTATCAGTTATCGCCTGTTAATTCCCCTCTCCAAGTTCTCCACTGCCTTAACCGGGTATTGAACTCACACTCTTTGGGTCCTGTCACTGGATCTAACCAATGCCTTTAACCACTCTGCCATGTGTCCTTGGTTAGATCCAGTGACAGGACCCAAAGAGTGTGAGTTCAATACCCGGTTAAGTCAGTGGGGAAGTTGGAGAGGGGAATTAACAGGAGATAACTGATAACTGACATCCATTAAACATGGTACGTGGAACTAGAACAGTCTACCGCAGTGAGCGAAATAAAGGGTTCAGTTCGACATTCCAACCACCTGAAGAAGGCCGGAGCGTACAACGGCCGAAACGTTGTAATAAATATGGCGACAAAGATGAGGACAATAGTCTGAATAATGTAAATAATGTACATAATACCTCATCTCAGAAATATAGACAGACCTGCAGCTTCTTTAGTAACCTGAAACTATTTTTCATAAGATGGAAAGGAATAAATATAAACTATATTCATTCTCCACACATGAAAGATAATATTAGAATTACCGTAATATGCGATGTATAATGCACCTTCATCCATAATACGCACCCCTAAAATTATGCTGAAAGTGTGGGAAAAGGCTTCTACTCACGCATAATACGCACCCCTTGTTTGGTAATCAAGCCCTATAAATTGTACCTATCCAATTTAACTACGGGTAGCGTTTCCTACTCTTATTTTAAAAAAATGGTTTTAACCATAGAATAATATTATTCTAATTTAGTTTTATGATAATTCTTATTTTATTTTACATTTGTAAGTATTGTTAGGTATATATGATTGTATTTGACTGGTAGGGTCGTAATTGCCGAATGTTAGTGTCAAATTGTCGTATGTTTGTCGTAAGTAGTCATTTCGCAACTGAAATCGACCTATGAAACGGCAATTTTAAAAATATTTTTTGTAGCTGTGCATAATACGCACCTCTGATTTTGCTTATTATTTTTTTAGAAAAAAGTGCGTATAATGCATGGGGAATTGCGGTATTTGTCTTAATGTTTCTTAATTAACGCATGGGTCAGGGGTAATCTGGAGATGTATGTTATGTGTGCATTGGAGATAGAAATAAAAATGATTTTTTTTACAGAGCATTTAGTTTTATTCCAAAGACATTATAGATGTTCTTATAAATATTTTAACAATTTATATTGACTTTTAGAATATGAGTGTGGTCAAAAGAAACTCAATGAAATTATATCCATTTATACATGACGATAGAAACCTGAAATGCGATCAAGTTGCTCACAAATAAATATATTCTAACGTTGTTCCGTAATATATATTCAGATGTACACATGATAAGGTCACATGAGAACACAAGTAAAAGAATGGAATTTTTAATGTGTTCGTAAATATTTAGAGAGAAACAATGTCAGAAATTATTACACCAATAGGAGGCATCGTTAATCGGATGCAAAGATAAATTCGTTCTGTTGCGCTTGTGATCTTGAAAATGAAATATGCGGCGACCGACAGTGAGTAAAAACTGACTGCTGCAAATAAATCCCGATTTTATCAAAAGAGTGACCTTGTACTTTAAGTATCCTCATCGCGTCGTACAGGAAATTTTCAGATTCTGTTTAACGTGAAAGGAACGTTGGCATCACTGGGGTTCAATTTGATTCTAGGGATGAGTACTATAAAGTCTTTGTAACTACCACTAATCAAGGACGACTTTATACTACTTTCGTTGTAGTTCCTTCATGCGTGTTACGTTGCACAACTCTTGGGTAATTGAGAAATTTGTGCAGTAGCATTAAAATGGCGCCGATTTTCATGTTAAGTCGATGGGAAGACATGCCAGAAGGTGTAATTGAGTTCATAAACGCCATTGGATAGTTCTGGACTTTTTCATCGTGAGCACACGACACGAAATCTGGACTCATTTATGTTTTGAATTCTTTTAACTTATTTTTTTTTATTTTAGAGTGAGACTTGCCTCATCCCGTCTGTAAGAGAGGAGCTGCAGGGTGGAAAATAATTTATCACCCACAATGATGCAGTGATGCCTTTGGACTCTATCTAGAAGGGAAAGTGGGGACTAGGCAATCTCCTACCCAAAATATGACGCAGTACTCTATTTAAAGCCTAATTTGGCTCTTGTAAAGGTAGAGAAAAACAGGAGGAGTCAGGTACTTACTGGAGCGGTACAGGGAACCGACCATATTTCCTGCATTTGAGCTCTCAGGTTAGTTTAACGCCCAATAATCTCTCAGGGCACGGGACCTCCTTGAGGGTACATCCATTCGTCATGACTGGTAGTAATTCGGGGCCCGATCGGCAATGATGGAATGTGACTAGTTTGTTTTTCGAGCCATTCAATGTAACCAGCCAGTTTTCCCCCACTGAGATGTTAGAGCTAGATCAGATGCGAGATCAGCTGCCAATTTCTGGTCATCAGGAGTTTTAGAAGTGTACCCAAATATCGTTAGCAAAGATATTCACAAAATTATGTAAAGTAAAAAGAGGGCTGGTCCAAGAAGTGACCCCTGGTGGGGACGCCTGTGAAAAAAGATTTTTAAAAAACAGTAAAATCACATCAGGCTATATGACGGTTCCGTATAGGATACAGGTTCAATTCCTGTCGGAGGACACATATTTTCTGTGACAATTTCTCGGACATTCAGGCCGGTAAATGTTGTTAATACTGTTTATTATAAACAGAGCACTCACTTAAATATTTGTATCTATAAAAAAGATTGTATAAACATAGAAATGTCTTAAAATAACAGATTAAATGCAACAAATTTACCAGGCGAAATAGGAATCGACAAAATCATTCGTAAAGTATGAAATCTATTATGAAAATTGAGTTTTATATTCCTTTTTTTTTGTTGTGCTTATTAACATATAAAATCACCTGGCATCATACGGGCTTTAGATTTTGAGAAATGGATAAAAATATTCAAAATTGATGGGTGTACGAATAATTTCGTCGTTGACTGTACAATATGGAAGATCTTATTTTCCCTTGTTTACAACAATCAAACCTGGCCTTCTCACTTGAATGTGGAGATCTGTGAAAATCTCAAAATCTATCGTATTATTCTTGTTTTTTTTTACAGTCTCTTGTTTATTTACATGATCAACTCAAAGTCGTTTACGCAGTTTTTAGTGTATGACTGCCATTACGCGGCTGTGCCTAAGTTTATATTCCTTTTGAACCTAGTGTGGTTGATAGTCATATATATTTTTTCTTCCCAGAAGTAGAATTTACTGTTTTTCTGACTTTGGTCAGTGTTTTTTATGTAGTTTGTTTTGTGACAATGATAAAGGATTTCTTTTCTCGTTTTAGCTGTTATCTGTCTGACCGTTACATTATTCCTTGGATGCTATCGATTCTATATATCTTTTAAATTCTCCACGGAAAATCTGTCCGTTTTTTTTTTGGTGGGGGTTACTCGTTGCGTTACTCACTGCCCTTGCGTTCGTCGTCTTTTCATCCCTTGCTACATTATTTCGAGCAGTTTTCATGATATTTTCGCCTGTGTATTTTTAATCGCTGTTTATTCATCTACTTCCCGTTTATATATATATATATATATATATATATATATATATATGTACAGTCTATCTGTAATACTTCTGGAGTGCGGAATCATGCGTGCCACAACGTGTCTCGATTAGATTAAAACACACACGTTGTCAATTGGATTGTAAATAGTTTTATCTGGGATCGAAACGCCACCAGTTTTATGATAACCTACTGTGAAATCGAGAGGTGACAACTTCATAGAAATCAACAGTTCTCCACAAATAGAAATAAAATAAACACGTAGATAAATTAAAACTTTCGTGATCAAGTGTCACTCGACTGGATGGTAGGGAATTCCAGTCGTATTCAGTACGCATTCTAAATAAGGCTAGTCGCGATCCGTCCGTCGTGATGTAGAGAGGGTCAGTGAGAGTGAGAATCACAGTTGGTGATAGGCAGAGCTCGTACTGGCTGAAGAGGAATTCTGGTTCATTAGTCTGTCATGGGAGATGGCAGATGTAGCAGAAAATGTCTCAAGTGCCACATACTTATCCACCAGGTGAAACCGTGAATAAAGAATCCAGGATATTGAGAATTCCTGCTTTCTTTTCTCTCTGTTGTGATATTTTGCTTTCCTTTGTTGAAAGTGTACCGTGCCTTTCTTAGTCTTTGTTTATCGCGACACAAACGGTAATCGAACCATGTCACGGGACAAAAGCTAAACATTCGGTGAAAGACTGTGAGCTCCAGCAGTAAGTTCATACATGGTCCTTCGGTCTGTTGATATTATATATTTTTGTCTATAAAAGGAAAAATCCTGTAGATACAAGTATTAATACGGCCAACATGTTCATTCCCTTTATCAAATTTTTACCATTTATTTTTGTTTCTAACATTTTCTTCTTCTCTCAACATCATTTATATCTCGCATCCTCGTATTCCTTTGTTCTTGATACTTAATTGTTTTGTTATGTTGTAGTTTGAGTCTATATTTATTCATATATATATATATATATATATATATATATATATATATATATATATATATATATATATGTATATATTAGTAATAAATGCGTATATTTCGGCAGCATTAAGACATGTTTCGTTGTATAGTTTAGACATGTTCTCTCTACTTAAATTTGGATAAGATCCGCTAAAAACCGCTCTAAAAGTTAAATTTCTTATAAATTGAGTATGAACTAAGTTACCTCCCTTTAAACGGTTTCGGCGGTTACTCACTGACGCAGCGTTTCTCACTCCATTTGTAAGAAATTTAACTTTCAGATAAGACAACAATTTATCTCTGACAATAATGAATACTATAATATTTATTTTATAATAAACAATACCCCGATGATGACATGGATATGTCGAAAGTACTTGGAAATAAAACAAATATGTATAAACACGACAATTTTATCTCGATACTTCAATAATGACATCAAAAATTTATCCGCGAATATGAAAGAATCTTATCGAAAATAAGTAGTAATAGTACACGTTTCTCTATTACGAACTACATACTGATGTCATCGTTGTAGTTTTTTTTAATTTGATTAACATATTCATGGACAAGCAGCTGGCCCCATGTCTCTACTAGGATCTTTTCTTAACATATTTCAAGCATTCTTTTCCAACAGCCGCTGTGGGGTGGCTTATTCTTCCAAGTAGTACATAACTAATTTACTAATTTAATATCCTGTGTCATTCATGTTCCCGGTCGCTAGGCAACAGTCATTGAATAACGAATGCATTCTTTCTGAAGGACATACAGGAAGTATCAGCCGGAAATTCACCTAAGAGTTGCAGGATGATTTCTACTGTGAGCTACCAAGAGGACATCTGCCGGTCATAACACACAAATCTAGTATCCGTGTCCCTTGTTTATTGTGTTAAGCATGAGTAATGGCGTTGTAAGGTTGCAGCAAATTCTTATTGGTTACAATAAGAGTAATATAGAGAACACTCTCGACTCTTTATTGTATTTCATTTTAGTAAATTTAAAAGGAGGCACGCTGGATTGAGGAATTGGAGACCCGAGTTCGAATTCCAGTCGAATCCATTACATTCACTCACGTGCTGATAGCCTTGGGAAAGCTATGAATTCTCCTCTTCTCCCAGCTATGAGTTAAATAGCAGGACAGACCGGATCAGGTCTGAAATAAAGGAAATGAAATATTCCAGCTTCCGGTATTGAGCTGTGTTAACCAAGATGAACAAATATGCGATTCCAACCTATGACGGCTTACGATTCCGATTAGCTGACTCGGTGTAACGATACCATTTCTAATAGACATGCGCAGCTGAAGACAAGTTAACAAACTCACAACAACTCATTGAAAGAAGACAACTTTCTACAATTTTTCAGTAAAGTCATTATGCTCATGTACTGCCCAAACGAACTTCATTATACTCTATTGCCAGCTTTCACGGAATTGAAAATTAGCATAAGAAACGGAAAATAAATAGCGAAGAATAAACCCTTACGCCTTAGTGGCTTTGTTGTCTTGCTTAGAATGAAATGATTAAAAAAAAAACACAAACGTATTTTACTACTGCCAATTCTCACCAATTCTCGGTTAATTTGGTGTCTATATAGACAGGCCATAAGACAATACGATTCCTGTGACACTGCAATATATCTGTTGTAAACGAATTTTAATTCATTGATTTTCAAAGTTACCATCTGAAATATCAAACGACTGAATCATTTTAAATATAGCCGGTCATTCGTATTCGAGGATAACTGTCTACTAAGGCGGCTAGCCAATCCCTGTTTGCAGACGCTCGCTCAGGCACATTTGTGTTTATCCAACACCCACAGAGCCCACCTGTGGTTTATACTGCAACTATGCTAAGCAGACCTTAGTTGCAGTTTCTGGAAAAGGCGTGTTATCGAGCACGGTGCCTTGTGGCTTAACGGCCTCCAATGGGTTCCGTCTACCTAATTTCACAAGCCTTGAGTCAACCCGCGATATGGTTTTCAGGCACTTACCAAAAGTGCCGCACGCTAAGATCGACCCCTCCAGTCCGATGACATCAAGAAGTCTCCTTTCTGACAAATCGACCATGGTGAGATTCGAACCCAGGTCTCATGGTCAGAATGCGAATGTTCTAACCATTCGGCCACGTGTCCATCAATCATTTTACGTAGAATGACGATATTGCATTGTTAGTAATATTTGTATCTTAGAGTTGAAGAAAAAGTAAATTTTAAAGTAAATAAATGTAAATTGTACACTGCATTTCCTGATAGTAACTACTATGGCTATTTCCGGACAACATTACCAAAAATTACACCAGTAATGAATGAATTGCGGACATCAGCAGTACCTGAAAACTTCCCGCGTTTACCGGTGATGCAAAAATGGCAATCAAAGTACGAAGGGGAATATTACACCAAATCACATTACAATCCAACTCTGGTGCTGTTCAACACCTCAATTAGAGTACACTATTCGCTACACAATTGCAGTCGTGTTTCGATACGTATCTAATGCGTATCTAATGTGTCTTATCAGGCGATTATAAATTACTGGTGAAATGAAAGATTTATTTAGATTTCAAAGCAAAATACAACCTCTTTTACGAAGAATAAAAAAAGAAAAAACTTTTATATAAAATAACGCCAACCCAATTTATATTCACCCCAACTCTAACCACCTCCATCTGTAATCCAACATATACCTTCGTCTGTAGAACGTAGGATTAGCAACCACTCATTGGACGAAGACGTGTTTGATAAATATAGCGGTGTGTATAATAAAATTCTAAAGACTAGTCGTTATAAGTGCGCTGAAATTAAGTTTAGAAAATATGATGATAGTGGTCCAAAGAAGAGAAATAGAAATAGAAAGATTATTTAGTACATATCCCCATTTAATTAGTTAGTACTAACTTAAGCCATAAGTTCCTCCAACTGATTGATAATATTTTCCTAAAAGTAACCTTCTTAGTAAAATATTTAACAGCAACATATTAAAACTAAGTTATAGCTGCACCAATAATCTGCACAATAATAACATTTTAAAGCAATTTAATAATCTGAATCATAATACAAGTTCCAAGGAAAATATCGTTAATGATACTGACCAGTGTAATTGTAGGAATCCTGACCAATGCCCATTACCAAACAAATGTTTAGCTAAATCTCTTGTTTATCTTTTTACTATCTCTACAATAGAGAATTTAACGGTTGAAAAGTTCTATATTGGTAGTACTAAGAATTCTTTCAAGACTAGGTGGTATCAACATGTGTTGTCCTTTACTAATAATACTTATAGAAATAATACATCACTTTCCAAATATTTTTGGAGTTTAAAAGATGATAATAAATCTACTAATGTGAAATGGAAAATTTTTAAAATGGCAAAGACATGTAGATCCTTACATGAACCCTGTTTTCTGTTTTTAAATGAAAAATTGAAATTATCAAATCCTTTGATAAAAAATTCTTTATTAAATGGAAGGTGGTTAAAATTGAGGGGAATTGTGTTGGCGTTATTTTTCATATAAGCTTTTTCTTCTTTTTTTCTCGTAAAAGAGGTTGCATTTTGCTTTGAAATCTAAATAAATCGTTCACTCGCCAGTAATTTATAATCGCCTGATGAGATGCATTGCATACGCATTGAAACAAGACTGCAATTGTGTACGGCCCGAAAAAATAAAATTCAATCGAGCACTTTAGAGGGAAAAGTGCGAATTTGTAAGCAGTGACTGCTACTGCAAAAGCTCTTCTACGAATTGAGCACTCTGAGTCACTGACGTGTTTATTCTAAAAATAAATACGTAAAAAGTCACCTTCCTCCAGGGGAAAAATCTCCGACCGATGCCAAATCAGTTGGGTTTCGATCCTGGCTTGATACAATCGGATGTCTAGTCACACTGATTAGCTGTAATACAGCGAAACAGACAGTCTGTGGATCTCTCTCTCTCTCTCTCACACACACACACACACACACACACACACACTTACACACACATATATATATGGGGATAGGTGTACAGCCTGACTAAGAAGCTTCTCTTAGACATGATGGACAGCGAAACAGACTGTCTGTGGATCATACACACACACACAAATATATATATATATATATATATATATATATATATATATATATATATATATATATATATATATATATATGGGGAGTGGTGTACAGCCTGACTAAGAAGCTTCTCTTAGACATGATGGACACTAGAAATCTTCTAAACTTCCTTCTGATATCTGGCACCAGAATGTTAAGAGCTGGCCCTCTAAGTGGTACAAATTACGTAGTGGAGGCACTTCAGGACGATCTTATCAGTCCAGCATATATCTCATATGACTGCTAAATGGGATTGAGAACTGAGGAATTTGGTAGCAAGGCTAACATATTGAAGTCAATATCTTGTTTGTGAAGCCATTCCTGTAATACTCATACAGTGCGTCATACAAAACATTAAAATGATGCACTCTATATCGGCGTACGTGTTTATGGTTGCTGGTCATAATGTTCATCTGTGTATCTATATATATAAAACTGAGGATGCCTGCGTCTCTCTGTCTGTCTGTGTGATACCTTTTCACTCGAAATCCATCCAACTGATTTTGACCAAACCTAGCATATACATTGTACAATGTAAGAGATAGGTTCTTAACGTAAAAATCAATAATTTTAAAAAATCAATAATCGATAAAGCCGATCAAAAGTCTATAAATTCAACTTCTTTCCTCCGATTCGTTCAAACTCGGTATATATGTTACTTGCATCATGACGAGCTCAATGATATCCGAATTCAACACAGATCGATTTCAACACAAATTTTAAACTAAAAACTCCCTCAATTTTCAAGCAATCTAATACAAACTTCACTCAGTTGTAGCCAACAATAAGTTGATTGTATAACAGTCATTTAATTTGATAATTGAGTCCACCCATCTAGTGAAAACCCGCGTAAATAATAAAAAATGGCGATTTTTACTGGTTTCTTTCCTATTTTTCGTGGATCATTCAATCAATTTTCATCAAACTTAACAATTGCTTTTTTTAATGAATCCTCTTTTACACCCCTGGTAGCACACTGACAAATTGAATTTCAAAAACTGCAAAATAATTGTGGTCTGAAGTGGGTCATCATGTTGCCTGTTTTACCCCTTCATGTCCTCGGCTAACTTCGATTGAATAAATACATAAATTCTGTTATATCAGTAACTGCTTAATTCAAAATGTTTTTTAATGAAAGTACTTTAAAGTAATTGAAGAAGATAGACTCTGTTAAATCTAAACATGATGCTGTTTTTGCTCCATTCTAATTGAACGCTTTTTCTGATCGACCAGCTGGGTATGGTAATTTATTCATGAAATAAAAACACTAGAAATTATAAACTTTTGTATATACATGTACATAAAAAAGGAAGTCTCCTTTTTATATATAAGGATTTCTTTTTAGTCACTGTTATATATTACTTCATAATAAACTTAAAAAGAAGACACTTCATTCTTAGAAAAAAAAGCTTGACTGTAGTGTTTCCGACATTCAAATCAAAATAATATTCATTAATTTTAATTCATATTTAGTTCCTGGGGTCCTAAACATTGCTGCTGTGTAGACAACGTTGAGCTTATCGTCAACTTTAACACTGATAAAATTTATCAGTCAGTTATGTGCCATCCGTGATATACTGACGAGGCCATTTCTTTCATCCAACGAGGTTTGTCCTGCTATTTGCGAGAAGGAGAGGATTCATACCGTCCCTAAGTGTATTAGCACGTAAGTGAATGCAATGGATTCGACTTGAATCCGAACTCGGCTCTCCGATTCTTCAATCCGATAACCATTACTCCACCGTGCCTCCTCAACTTTTAATATAACATTTATAATTTTTCTCATTTCTTCGTCTATCATAACAAGAACTGTTTACCTTTATCATTTGTCACTTTTTTCTGGTTTAAAATTTAAATGTAGTATTTGTTTTAATCATTATTTGCTTTCTGAAAAGGTATTTGTTGACTTCGGTCAATTCTTTACTGATTACTGTATACTGATGCATAATGTATATGTATACGTATAATGTACATGTGCATATGTGTGTGTGTCACCCGAGTCATGTGCTTGCTCTCAGCAGGCGGATGTGCTTCCCCTTCGGAGTGTCAAGTTCGTGATAAAAGGATCGGATACAGACTGACCCAACAGGCAGGGCATCCTCCTCTGAGAGAAAAGACTTCAAAGCGACGCTTAGTGTCAGCATGTAACTATGTTGTTCGTCACACCACTGCGCAGTGGTCGTCTGCTTTCTCTCATAGGACTTATGGCAGCGGGAGACTAAGATGAGAGAAACACATTTGGTTAACAAACGAACCGTGCCACTCATCACTCATCGACACAGTCGAACACCTAGGTTACCAAAGAGAAACGCCTACCAAGCCAGTCACAATACAATAGCTTTGTTTTTTAGATTGTCTCGATTTATTTTATGAAAAAAAATTACGTTTTTTTTCAGCACGATGAAAAGAACATTAATGCTATTCTGTAGTTTTATATAACATTCTCAAAGATTTTTTTTTAAACTGACATCTCTAGTTTATAATTGTTGAACTATTTCAGTCGTTATTGTTCATTGCTATCTGCCTTTAAAGATGGACAAAATAAAACAGAAAATTTTACCCTTCATTAAGGTACTGGCTTTACGTAGTTTTTCTTCATTTGTATATCAACTCGAAAATTATACGATTACCCTGAAATAACATTTAATTTGATCCCCCTAATGTTCTGTACTGGTTCTAACACACTCGAAAATATATTAATTAATGAAGTACATAAGCCTGAATTTCTTGTTCTAACGTCTGATAGCGTTGTGGCCTGTTTAGGGGCCAGAAAAGAAAGACACGGAAGACGAAGGTAGGTGGAACAAGTGAATTGAAATAACAGATATATAGAAAGCAAGAGTGTTACTAATAAGCAGATAGAAGTGTCCGTCCGAACGATCAGGTCACACTGCGTCTCGGCTGCTCAACGACTGCCTAACGATTGCCTCAACGACTCTTCGACGACACTCCTAGGAAGTCTCGCAGTTAGTATTTATGAGAAGAGTTCATTCTACTGTAGGAGGGTTTACCACAACGGATATAACATTGAATGTTCTTAATAATGCCGACATTGGTCACTAGAAACTATATAAATAGCATCTCTGGAACTAGTTATGGAATCCGACGAAATACGAACAATTTTTTTTGTATTAAGACTAATATCAGTCCGAATTTCTGGTATAAATTATTATTTACATTATAGTCTGGCTAATAAAATAAGACGAAGACATTAGACTAAGTGTAAATAATGTAAATAATA
Organism: Acanthosepion esculentum; assembly: GCA_964036315.1. Taxonomy (NCBI): domain Eukaryota; kingdom Metazoa; phylum Mollusca; class Cephalopoda; order Sepiida; family Sepiidae; genus Acanthosepion; species Acanthosepion esculentum. The sequence continues at coordinate 13,996,808 of OZ038478.1, forward strand.
ATTTTCGGCAATTGCTTAAAACATTTAATTACTACACCCTTGTCAGGGGCGGCAATCAGCGGCGACTCCGTCAAAGGACAGAGTCGCAAGTGAGGAAAATTATACTGAGAGGTGCCGGCCCTGGGGAACAGCTGCCCGGGGCAGCGCCTTCTCATTGCACTAGAGAGAAGGAATCGGGGCACGCACCGAGGTTGCGGGGGTTCGGGGAATTTTTGTTCCTTGTCCGGGTGCACGCGTTCGGGCTCCCCGCATTAAACCGATCTTGTGTCACAACCTGAACTGGGGGGGTGAGTAAATACAAATTACTACACCCTTGTGCAAATTAATACAAACAAAACGAATAATTCCGTTATTATTTACATTTTTTTCGTATTTTTCCTATGAAACATAACCCAGTGCACATGTTAGCACTTCGTATGTCCATTCCACGAAGTCGTTCCTTGCAGATTGACCGCAGATTCTCGATTGGATTTAAATCAGAAGAGTTTTCGGGCCAATCTATAGTACCTTGATTTGCTTACTGGTAAGGCTTGCCAGTATGTTCATGCAGCGTTACAATTTTCGTACGCTTCCTTGGAGTAACATCTATCGCAGACAATGGCAATAAGACAACTAATCGACAGTCAAGACAATAGTGTCTGGGCATGATAAAAATCTGATGCAATCCCGGATGACGCAATATTTTTCAAGGCCAAACAAATTTTATCATACACGCCGAAAATAGATTCATATTACTGCACACCACTGCAAATGACCTAATCTGAGGAAAAAACAGAAATCGATTACGCTCGGGTCTATTACTGACCGTGTGGTGAAAGAAAGGAAACTAAAGCTGTTGTTTCAATTAATTTTCACAAGGGTGTATTTTAATCAAATATACAAGCATAATATTGAAATAGCATCATCTGCTTTCATAAGAAATTTTGCTTAAAAATTTCAAATGCTAAACATTCTCTAACTTGAATACCTCGTTGAGTTACTTAGGATTAGCGGTTGGCAAGCATTTTGAGGTACTTAGCATTTTAAGCATAATTTTGTATTATCAAGCCCCGACACTATTGTCTCGACTGTCGATTAGTTATCCTACGGCCATTGTCTGCGATAGACATTACTCTAAGGAAGCGTACGAAAACTTGTAATGCTGCACATTTTAACTTCCATCTTTTCCAAAAAGCCTTTTGCACAATACTGACTGATTCTTGATCTTAATTACATATAATCTAAAAAAAATAATTCATAATATTGATTGTCAAACGCATTATCTTAATTGGGATCATTTGTTAATTTAGAGATATTGAACAAGTTCTAAGGCTTATTGTAAATTTTTAACTGAGAACTATTAATCCGCAATTCTAGTCACTGAATTCTATATGCAAGAGTAGTTTGTTTGCATTATTAATCTGAAACTGTACCTACCCTTATGGATTTGAAATTGAGAGATTTTGTTTTATTTGGAGAGAATATGGTTCGATCCACATAAGCTTTGGCTTAGAAATTTATTTAACACCTCACGATTAACAGATAGACTCTACATAACTATCTTTCTTAACAGTGAAGACATTGGTGTTTGCCAAATCTGGAATACTCAACTTCAGATAAACATCAAATACATATAATTCTGTAGGGAAAAAAAACTGATTTTAATTTTCCATGAAATTAGTTTTTTTAATATCCACGATCAAATTTCATTTTACTTACATTTTATAAGGTTATTTACTTGAAAGAAAATATCACTCATTGATGCAATAAGTACAAACAATTTTATTAAATTTGAATAATTATTTAAATTTCATTCTATTTTTAAAAAGCAGATGAATCAAGCGACTCTGTTCATTTTTCAGAATATTTCTTTAAGAAATAAAAAGGATTTTAATTGCAATTCTATCATTATTAATAATGATACAATAATTATTATGTAAATATATATAATTCCTCTTCTTTCAAACAGTATTAAAATATTTACGAAAATTAAATTAACTTTTATATGCGATTTATATTAATTTTGATTACGAATGTCAATTGATGAAATATAAATAAAATGGAGTGCACATTCGAAATAATTCTGTGTTAATTTATCATTCAACACAAAAATGTAAGCATCTTCGAATAAATATATTAATTCGATCTAAAATGAATAAAATAAAATAAAAATAAACAATTAATGATTGATGATTTATTGAAGATTTACAATTTTGCCAGTTATTTTTTTTAATCAGTTCACCCCAAGCAAGGCGATAAAGTCACTAGGATGCAAGGGATTGCGGAGATTGAAAGATAACGGGAATACTTTAGCGATGAGAAAGAACAATAAAAGAACAGAATTCAGGAAGATAGAAGATGGTAACTGGCGTTGCATTTAAATTTTTGAACATTGTAGATGGCGGGGAAGCAAGAAAAGAAACTATCAGAATAGAACAGGCGGTTTCATCTATCTAGTTCCACGGTACAGTGGTGAGACCTATTTACCAATCCAGTACTATGTTTAAATTCATGCAGTTCCATTGGTTTAAGTTGTCCAGTAAAGATACCGCTTTTAAGCAAAGATCATTTATCTATTTAATGTTTTCATTTGTTACACGTCAACAGTTCCCCGTTTAATTTATCGACCTGGGACCGTCCATCATCAATAGTCAGAAGTAGAAAGTTCTGGAAACGTTCGCCATACGAAAGAATCGCTTAACATCAACTCAGTGAGGCTGGCCAGTAGGTCATAAAAATCTCCCAAATGTAATGACTGCAATGATAGAAGCGTGTGAAATTTATGCATAATGCATAAGGTACACGTCATGGGTTCGTGTGGCGCAGGTCGACATCTCTTGCTTGGGGACACACAATTCTCTACTCGGACAACTGAATAATGTACACTCCTGTGTAATACTAGAGCTCTCTCATGTTGCTATGCACACTCTGAGCCGACTCATCGTTAGATTCCCCTGCGCACCTAATCCATATCACATGTACACGACTCTTTCCCGACGGAGAGTCATGTCAACCGGTGGCCTGAGCCGTTAACATCTATTAACTGTAATACAGATCAGCAGAATTGGTGTCCATGGTATCGGTTGTATGCGTGGTTCCCGACTACCAAAAATTCTTTTTGCTGCCTAAATATATATGCTCTAAGCCACTATTAACACGAAAATGTGCTACTTTGATAGCATATTTAATTACATTATTCCGTCTGCTATTTGAATTGTATGAAATATTGGTTCTGTAAAATGTCTCTTGCTATTAGCAATCATTATATTCTTATACTAATAGAATCCACAATGCATAACGCATAATATTAAAACCAACACATCACTACTGATTATGTCTCTTCAAACATTTGTGCTACTGATTATGTCTCTTCAAACATTTGTGCTACTGATTATGTCTCTTCAAACATTTGTGCTACTGATTATGTCTCTTCAAACATTTGTGCTACTGATTATGTCTCTTCAAACATTTGTGCTACTGATTATGTCTCTTCAAACATTTGCGCTACTGATTATGTCTCTTCAAACATTTGCGCTACTGATTATGTCTCTTCAAACATTTGCGCTACTGATTATGTCTCTTCAAACATTTGTGCTACTGATTATGTCTCTTCAAACATTTGTCCTACTGATTATGTCTCTTCAAACATTTGTGCTACTGATTATGTCTCTTCAAATATTTGTGCTACTGATTATGTCTCTTCAAACATTTGTGCTACTGATTATGTCTCTTCAAATATTTGCGCACAATATAATTTAGTTCGGTTTGGTTTGGTTTCTTTTACGGCATATCAAACTTAATGGGTTATTTAGTGCCGACAAGATTTTTTATTGCTGGTAATTTTTTTTTTTTTTTCAAAAAGTATTTTGCTTATATTTTTCCAATACAGTATTGCTGGTGATTTTCTTCAAAAAGTTATTGCTGGTAATAATTTTTAACAAAAATGTTTTGCTAGTATTTAAACCTATTTTTATAGGTTAGGGGTTAACTATTCCCCCTTAGCTGAGACCCTAACAGGTGCTACCACCCCGTGTCAGGATGGACCTGGGGACACCAGCAATTAAGGGGTAGTTCCACGCTCCTCAAAACCTCCTGATCAGAGACCTTGCTGCCGGTTGTAGTTTATCATCATACCCAGGACGGAGAACAGTCCGGTCTTTAAAAAATCTGATGTTTCTGCTAAGTAATCAATTGATGAGTTCAACGTTTTCAGTAATCAATTTGAATGTAATTGCAACACGTAAACATTTACACGGTCACACCGTTCTCTTTAAAATGTTAAATTTGACTGCAAGTGTTGGTGACAGGTTACCAGCCGTCGTTCTAAAGAAATGTGCCCCTGAGCTGGTCAGCTGTTCTCTTTAAAAATATTAAGGGGGATCAACGTGTAGTTTAAATATTCATTTCGCGTGGTTCATAGGTCAATTAGAATAGTCGATAAAAAGAAAGATCTTGCATCTTAAAATAACGAGTAGCTAAGTTCTGTTTTCTTGTTAATTATCAATTACTTCGGTCCCTGATTGCTGTTAAATGAAATAATTACCTTAATAACATCAACATTTAAGAAGAGAGAATTTATTACTTTAACTGCTCATATCAAGGGTGTATTGTAACAGTTATTAGCACGGCAAAGTGAAATTGGCGTGCTGAGTTCATATCCCGGCTGATTGACTCGTTCACTTTGCGCTAATACGAAGGAAAAGAAGCAAATGTATCATCCTCACTTAAATAGCAGCACAGACTGGTTTCTTACATTTTAGTTACTGTTTTAAAAACATATATAAAGTAAATATCATTAGTCAAAATTAATAATAACGGTTGCCAATGCTTCAGTTTTACTAATGTTCACCCAGTACAAGGCGCAAGAGCCACTCAAGGCAGAGAGTTACTGCGTGGTATTGTGTTAGGGTGAGAAATGACAAGAAGTGAAGTTTCTGGAGTGATGCAGGAAAAATAACATCTAACACTAGACTTGAAGAGGTCAAGATTTAATTAGTGAATAAAATTATAAAGTTCAGGCGGAGACGTTGCGAATATAGTGAGGAAGTATACTTTAGAAGGAACCGGAAACCCAATCTTAAACAGGAAACAAGAGATGAACGTCTACTCGTTTCAAAAAACCTAGGAGGAGTGTGAACTGGACGATAAGCGAATTTTTCTACTCTTACTGGCAGAGGGGAGAAAAAAATAAAATAAATAATTAGTGAATAAAATTTCAGAGTTCAGGTGCAGACATTTAGCAGTATAGAGTATGAATTGGTATTAGTATATATTCCTTTTCTCTTGGCTTAGTAGTAGTGAATCTCATGTGATCTGTGTGGCTTCTGACAACGTTTCTTCAAACTGAGGGTACCGGGTTGGCAGTTTCCTGGTTGCTGTTCTCGACTGGTAGTTAGGAGCCCAAACTCTTGCGTAGCGTCTTGAAAGACTGCTCTGATCAACAGTTGCATAATCTCTGGGTTCTTGCAGTGACATGTCGTGCATGGATATGTGTCCCTGCATGCACCGCCGGTGGGTGACATCATGTTGCAGTCCGCACCAGTTTCTTTCTGCTCATGTCACATTTGATGACGACTGCTAGTATTACATTAGGCCTTTTCCTTACCAACATAACTCAAAATGACCATAAGCAACCAAAAATATAGGCCTAAACCAGCTCAAAAAATTACCTAAACCCTTTAAGATTTCCTTCTACAACATCCGTGGTACTAACTTCTGCAGTGTGGAATCGTTCCTCTTTGATAAGTCTCCTGATGTACAACCTTTCTTCGAGACTAACCTTAACTCGTCAATCTGTCTCAATTCCCAGCTACCTTCCTCTCCTTAGAAAGGACTCTAAAATCAACATTCATGGCCTAGGAGTTCGCAATCATTTTCTGCTGGTTAAGGAACTCCCTTTGAAATCTACAGACCATTTGTATATATGTCTCCGTCTATCTCTCCTCAATTCAGTAAGCTATCTCTTCTTTCTCTACCGTTTCCCTTCCTCTCAAGACTGTTGTGCATTCGATGGCATTTCTGATAATATAAACAAAGCCATATCTCTACATCCGTTTGCAAACATATTTGTGTTCGGTGATTTTAACGCCCACCATACCAAGTGGCTTAAAGACACTGTAACTGACCTCGCTGACTTCCAAACCCTTAATTTTTCCATCACTCAATACCTCACGCAGTAGTTGACTTTCCTCGCGTTTTCTCAATAACCCTGATAGTAATGCTCCCCTTCCCGATCTCTGTTTTACCTCCATCACTGACTCTTGTCGCGCTATGCATCTCTGCCCTCTTGGCAACTCTGATCACTCTGTAGTGCTTGTTAACATCTCCTTCCCCTCCCCTTGCAGCCATCTACTAATAGAATATCTTTCTATTATGAACGCGCAGACTGTGACTCGTTACGTGATTTTCTTCGCGACGTCCCTTGGAATGTGGTTTTTAATCATCCCTCCTGGGTCAAAGCCGACATCGATGCTTTCATCCCAGCAAGAAAAATACCTAGTTAAATCGAGCTCATCTACTTGGTTCTCCCCTGCTTGTTTTGCCGCTATAGCCCATAGGAATCACTTCTTCCGTCAGTACCAGAGCGACATGGCTGATTGCAAAAGATGTCTCTTTGTCTCTGCTCGTAATGTGTGCAAGCGTGTCCTCAGTGAAGCAAAGTTACTGTTTGCTGATAGAATGAAACAATGACTTTCATTTCGCAAGTTTGGTCAATCAATTCGAAGTCCTAGCATCCACAGCTGATAAGGTTGGATGTTTTGCTCGGAAATTCCCATCCAACTCAACACTCAACTCATCCAAAGTATTCACACCTGATTTTGCCCATAGAAATGAGACTCTACTGAGTGGGATGTGCATAAACTCATCGTTACTATTGGGCATCATTTCTAAATTAGACGCTAAGCAAATGGCGGTGACGGAATACCAGCCGTAGTCCTAAAGAAATATGCCCCTGAGCTGGCTTTAAGAACGCTGGATACCCTTCTGACCCATTTAACTACCGTCCTGCCAGTCTCCTACCACTCTTCAACAAAGTCTTTAATCAATGCCGAAGTGGTTAAGCATCTTACCTCCCATGATCTACTCTCTGACAAACAATATGGTTCTCGTTTTGCCAGGTCTACCGCTGATGTGCTTACGGTCATAACTGAATATGTATATCAAGCTCTTGATAACGGCGAAGCTCGATCTGTGGCTCTAGTTATTTCGAAGGCGTTTGACAGGGTTTGACATGCTGGCCATATTTGTAAGCTTCAGGGATAAGGTATTACAGGACGATTATTTCATGTAATCCAATCATTCCTGTCAAACCGTGAAATGAAGGTCGCCCTGAATGGGTTCTCTTCCAGATCCTTTCATAAGAACGCTGGTGTTCTCCAAAGCTCTATCATTAGTCCTACACTGTTTCTGATCTTCATCTATGAGCTTCCTGGTGTCATCAGTTCTCAAGTAGGGAGATGACACTACAATTTACTCCTGTCTCAATAGTAAATCCGGCACCGTTGACAAAGTTAACCTAGCCGTTGGTCTCGAAAAGCACTTCCAATTTGTGGTTGATTGGGGCAGAAAATGGTTTGTCAATTTTAATGCATGCAAAACGAAACTACTCTCATTTACTCACCATAAAGAAACTTCCCTGCCTCCTGTCAGTCAGCGTGGCTGATGCTCAACTTCACGAGAGGGCCTCACTGCGCCTTCTTGGTCTCCACTGACCAGAAGTGGAACGACTACATTGAATCAATAGCTACATCTACCGCAAGGAAAGTGAGTTCTCTGCGTCGCGCCAGAAGGTTTTTCTTGTCTAAGGCCATCCTTCACATCTACAAATCTACCATTCATCCATGCATGGAATACTCTCACTATATATCGTCTGCTGCCCCAGCTGTTCGTCTCAATGTTGTTGACCAAATCCAAAGACGGATATGCAATGCGTTCAGTCCTGACTTGGCATCTCGACTCCGGTCACTTTCTCACAGACGTGAAGTGGCTTCCCTCTGTCTTTTTTATAAATATTTTAATGGCATCTGCTCTGGCGGGCTATTTTCACTGGTGGCCCGACTGCAGGAAACAGTTAAATGTAACCGCCTCTTCTACTCCAACGGGTTCTTCTCTCGCACTTCCCGACAGTGGAACTCCTTTCCTCTTACTTGCTTCCCTGATAACTATAATCTTCAAAAATTTAAATGTAATGTCAATCGACATTTTCTGATGTCTTGATCCCTGGTCTTCTTTTTATCCAATGCCCTAGACTTTTCTCTTACATTCACTCTTTGTAACCACTTTCGCAGTAGTGGCACTCCTGTCTTGCTTGGGGTGAAATGCCTATAAAAAATGTAAGCGTGTTAGTGATTAAAATAGTATACGTTTATGCTTGTTAGTGAATAAAATACTATATGAGTATGCGTGTTAATGAATAAAATTGTATCTAAGTATGCGCACTGGTGAATAAAATAGTGTATGTGCATGCGTGGTAGTGAATAAAATATTATAAGAGTATGCATGTTAATGAATAAAATAGTATATGCCTATGCGTGATGGTGAATAAATAGTATATGCCTATGCGTGATGGTGAATAAATAGTATATGTGTATGCGTATTAGTGAATAAAATAGTATACGTGTTAGTGAATAATATAGTATATGTGTATGCGTTTTAGTGAATATACATATCCACCAAATTATTATATTACTGAATTGTAAGTGAAGATCCGATTAAAGACGTTATTCAGTCAAGCCTTTCTCATAAATCTTGAAACTTATTAGGATAAGATTAAACAATATTACAAATATTTAAAATACACAAACGAGGAAGACAAGCATTGTACATCATTTTTCAGAGGTAAAGAAAGAAGCTGTTAATGGAATTAGAAAATTGATACGAAATCTGATCAACGGCATCATATCAAGATGTACGAGATATCGAGATGTCTACGAGTTATATTATATTGTAACACTGCTATTTCATCATTTATTTTCAATTTACCAACGTTAGACAATCTTTAACCTGATAACTATTAAATTGAGGAATCGTTTGAGATGTCAAATTAGAGTCTACAAAATCTTTAAATGAGAAAAAATAAACCATTGTGCAAATTAATGTAAACAACCGCTTTAGTTTTTTTCTTTCACCATATGGTCAGTTTTAGACCCACTGGAGTAACAGGGTGTAATCGATTTCTATTTTTTCCTCGGATTAGGTCATTTGCAGTGGGGTGCAGTAATATGAATCTATTTTCGGGGTGTATGATGAAATTTGTTTGGCCTTGAAAAATATTGCGTCATCCGTGATTGCATCAGATTTTTATCACGCCTAACACTATTGTCTCGACTGTCGATTAGTTATCCTACGGGACTTTGTCTGAAATGGATGTTAATCCAAGGAAGTGTACAAAAATTGTAACGCTGCACGAATACACTGGCAAGCCTTACCAGTGAGTAAATCAAAGTATTATAGACTGGCCCGGAAATTCTCCTGATTTAAATCCAATGGAGAATGCTTGGTCAAACTGCTAGTAATAACTTCTTGAATGGACATACGAAGTACTAACATGTGCACTGGGTCATGTTTCACTGGAAAAAAACGAATCAAAAGTAAATAATAAGGGAATCATTCGTTTCAATTAATTTGCACAACGGTGTATGTCAAACAGTTTTGATTTTGTTACGTTCTCTACTCTTTCGAATGTAGCCAGCAACAGTTTTTATTGCTCCTCAGAGATCTTTACTGAGTATTGCTTTCCAATCACGTCTCCTTTAATGATGGACCGGAAGTTTTCTATTGGATTTGGATTAATATATATAATAATATATAAAGTGGTTGATGGACGTTAGCTTTATTTGCTATCAGTGAAACTTTTTCTCAAGGTTGCCAACCTTACACCGTCCACTTTACATAATGCGTAGGAGCATTTTCTTGCATGAAAATATAATTTAGCTTAAAGCTTCTTCGTTGTGACCGACACTGGTAGGAAATACACTTTTTCCAAGTCCATACAATAATCTTGACACCCCATCAACTTTGAAAGGGCCTATCATTTTACTGCATACAATAATCAGCAAAGATATTATTTGAAAGGGCCTATCATTTTACTGCATACAATAATCAGCAAAGATATTATTTGAAAGGGCCTATCATTTTACTGCATACAATAATCAGCAAAGATATTATTTGAAAGGGCCTATCATTTTACAGCATACAATAATCAGCAAAGATATTATTTGAAAGGGCCTATCATTTTACAGCATACAATAATCAGCAAAGATATTATTTGAAAGGGCCTATCATTTTACTGCATACAATAATCAGCAAAGATATTATTTGAAAGGGCCTATCATTTTACAGCATACAATAATCAGCAAAGATATTATTTGAAAGGGCCTATCATTTTACAGCATACAATAATCAGCAAAGATATTATTTGAAAGGGCCTATCATTTTACTGCATACAATAATCAGCAAAGATATTATTTGAAAGGGCCTATCATTTTACAGCATACAATAATCAGCAAAGATATTATTTGAAAGGGCCTATCATTTTACAGCATACAATAATCAGCAAAGATATTATTTGAAAGGGCCTATCATTTTACTGCATACAATAATCAGCAAAGATATTATTTGAAAGGGCCTATCATTTTACAGCATACAATAATCAGCAAAGATATTATTTGAAAGGGCCTATCATTTTACAGCATACAATAATCAGCAAAGATATTATTTGAAAGGGCCTATCATTTTACAGCATACAATAATCAGCAAAGATATTATTTGAAAGGGCCTATCATTTTACTGCATACAATAATCAGCAAGGACATCAGCAAAGACATTATTTGAAAGGGCCTATCATTTTACTGCATACAATAATCAGCAAAGACATCAGCAAAGACATTATTTGAAAGGGCCTATCATTTTACTGCATACAATAATCAGCAAGGACATCAGCGAAGACATTATTTGAAAGGGCCTATCATTTTGCTGCATGCAATAATCAGCAAAGACATCAGAAAAGATATTATTTGAAAGGGCCTATCTTTTTACTGCATATAATAATCAGCAAAGACATTATTCTCCCTTGTTCTCATTGTTTTCTAAGTAGTGTTGCTTAACTGTTTCCGTGAACACTCCAAACTCCAGCCCAACCATATTCATCCAATGTATCTCTACATTATAACTAAGAAAATAATGTTTAGAAATTAGTGGGAAAATACAGAAAAAAAGTAAATAATAACGGAATCATTCGTTTTGTTTCAATTAATTTGCACAAGGGTATATTTACACCAGTTTTGAGTGCGATGACAGTTTATGTTGAAAGCTAGGGGGGAAAAAAACAAAATTATTAAAATAGATTTTTAGTGATTACCAACATAATATCAACATTTGAAAATAGAACAATGGTTTAAATTTTTTTATCATGGTCGAATTGTTTTGCGCGTTAGCAGAAAACTAAGAAAAAACTTTGCTTTCATAAAATATATAACTTCATTCATTTGTAGTGCTTTAAATGAATTGTGAAACTCTGTAAGCAAAGAAAGGTATAAGTATCATTTGAAAAGTTCATATTTTCCAAGTAAATTGTCTGTATAGAATGAATTTAGGAGTTCAGGTCTTTCGTTGTGCCTAACCAGAATCCGAAAGAATATTTTGTCACTTGTTGATGTTATCGTTTACACTAGTCACAGCAACAATAATATCTCTTTTCCTCAATCTACATTTCTCTCTCTATCTCATTCTCACGCTTGAAATTCTTTATGTGACAAATTCCTGGTTGCAGCAGGAAAAAAAAAATGGACGTACACCGAGGAATTACTTTGACTGCACCTGGAATGTACCTAGTAAACCACGATTTGATCACCTTTTTCCGGACGACACGGTATTTTTTCTCCTCCAATTCCCTATTAGATGATTCAGATCTGCACATTTTGGGAGAAGGATTCTATCATTCTTCCGTCCTTTCTACTTTCCTTCCATGTTTCATTTCTTTCTTCGACGTCTTCTCATTTGTTCGTTCTTTGCTCTACTTCCTGTCTTTCTTTTTCTGCCTTTCTTTTGTTCTTCTCCTTTTCACCTTTGATCACACCTTTTCACTTCTGTTAGGCACTCCAGGCAGATTTGTTCTCTTCCTTGTGGCTGTCCCGCACAGGTAGATTAAATTTTAATAATATATAGGCTGGGAACGCTTTGCAATTTTGACTTGGTTTGTTGAATTTCCTTATCCGGCACTTCATCTTTGTTTTTTCCATTTTACATCCATGATGACCTGCTCACACGCACACACACATGCACGCACGAAAGAACATATATATATATATATATATATATATATATATATATATATATATATATATATATATATATATATATATAATGTGTTCTTAATAATTTAAAACGGGTTATATGAAAGAAATGAAAGAAAAGAAGGAAAGACAAAAAACATTTTTGATAAATTACTGTCTATGCAGACATTAATAAAAAATTTTAGATGCAAATATTGGACGATATGCAGATGCACACTATTATGAAAATAGTATGCATTTGCATGTCGTTCGATATTTGCATTTTAAATGGTTTATTAATGACTGCATAGATACGTATAACAACATATACAATTTACTTTTCTAATAATGAGTAAATAATCATTTTAGGAGTACAAAATTACTATTAAGTATTTTTACTTCGTTCAAATGTCTAAATCACGACAATTTTAAAAAGGATGGTATATAAGTCTGATGCAGGAAGGAACACACATACACACACACACACATTATATATATATATATATATATATATATATATATATATATATATATATATATATATATATATATATATATATATATATATATATATATATAAAGTCATTTTTATGTTTAACATTGTTTTTATAGATACAAGTATTTAAGTAAATGCTCTGTTTATAATAAACAGTATTAAATAACATTTACCGGTCTGAAAGTCCGAGAAATTTTCATAGAAAATATTCGTCCTCCGACAGGATTCGAACTTCTATCCTATACGGAACCGTCATATAGCCTGGCGTAAACAGTATTTTTAAAGACATTTTTATGTTTAACATTCTTTTTATAGAAACAAGTATTTAAGTAAATGCTCTGTTTATTATAAACAGAGCATTTACTTAAATACTTGTATCTAATAATAAATAATTGTCGGACTTTGTCCATTTCATAATGTGTGACGTCATTTATTTACATTTGATACGCCATGAGCAGTTATGAATGTACGTGAGAGATTCATGGAAGATTGAAGTTTATAAGCAGTAAATTCGTCCTTGCCAACCGAATGATCCATTGTGACCGAGCGGTAAGGCACGTCAGGCTAAATGACGGTTCTTTATAAGATACAGGTTCGAATCCTGTCGAAGGACGAATAATTTCTATGAAAATTTCTTGGACATTCAAGCCAGTAAATGTTATTTAATACTGTTTATTATAAAATAGAGCATTTACTTAAATACTTGTATCTATAAAAAGAATGTTAAACATAAAAAAATGTCTTTAAATAATTGTCGGACTTTGTCAATTTCATAATATATATATATATGATTATTTATTCGAAAATTAAAGCATAAATATCTTATAAAATCACTACAAAAATAACCATTTTGTTTCAACACTTCTGGTGTCTTATCAAGTGATGGTGTTGAATGTTGAATAAAGGGTTTTAAAAGGTTCAAATCAATCAAACACCTCTCGCTCAGGGGAAACCCTGTTACATAAGCCTGAATGACCAATCAAAATACAAGTATACGAGAATTAAAAAAACTTGATAACGAACTAAGATTATAATAATTATTTAATGCTTTAATATTGGGGTTAGACTAAAATGGAATTTATTCTAATAAATATTAAATTATACGATAAAATTTTAAATTAAAAATTAGCAATTTTAAAATTTAAATTTAATCTTTATTAAGTTTTAAATTATAAAATTACTGAGGAAAAAATACGTATGTTCATCTATTTATTTTGTTTTTATTGAAATTAAGTTGGAATAAACGTTAAGATCAAATGTTGCTCCGAACATCATGGCAACATAGATACATTTGAATCATAAACATTCCGTATACAGCAATCCTATACTTGTATATATATATATATATATATATATATATATATATATATATATATATATATATATATATATATATATATATATATGATGAAAATGTGGAAAAGACAAAGCAAAATCCGAATATGTGAGTTTACTGTTTTTTTATTTTGTTTTTGTTATTCTGTCGACGTCAGACGTTTCGGTCAAATAGACCTTCTTCAGGACATGGTTAATGGACACATATTTATATTAGATTTAAGTTAGATGAAGAGACGATATATACAGGACTACTCAGAAACAGAAAAACTGAAATTCTAAAGTCAGACTATTCTTTCTTGGAGTCGGATACGCTGGTGCCGCGTGGGCGGCGCTGCGAAAACATGCTCCCAGGGAAGAGATTTTATCCTAAGTGGAAAGGGGGGAACCTATTTAAAACTATAGCTTATCGGTACGTTTGTCAAGCATTAATCTTGCTAGAAAACTTGATAATATTAAAGAAACCTTGTCTGGTGTTTATTGTGTGTGAGGTGGCTATCATGCCAGCCTCGTAAATCTGCCTAAGGTTTATATATATATATATATATATATATATATATATATATATATATATATATCAGTGGTGACTTCAGGTTATCATTGTTGCGCAGAACACTAAGCGGAGTCGAGTGGTGATTTTTTGCAGTCATTCATTCCCTCTTTTTGATTTAGTAAAATCCCAACAACCAACTCACACAAGCAAACACACAAGCAAACACACACGTGTGCCATTAAAATATTTTAAAATTCTGTCGGATATTTTTCAGTCAGACAGTTTATTTTCTTTTTACTAATTCGTAAGTAGGGAATAAAGGACTGAAAAGAAGTCACCTCCCGCTTAGAGTTCTGCACAACAATGATAACCTAAAGTCACCACTGATATATACAGTGTAACCCGGATATAAGAGAGTCGTCGGGACCGGAGAAGAAGTCTTTTATATCCAGGTTTCTCTTATATCCGGGTTTGGTCTATTATATATACATTAACACAGGCTCTAATTTGGGACTAGAGAAAATTTCTCTTATATCCGGGTTTCTCTTATATTCGGGTCTCTTATATCCGGGTTACACTGTATATATATATCTTTTAATTTGCAACTTTTCAGTTGCTTTATCCATATATATATATATATATATATATATATATATATATATATATATATATATAGACAATATTAGTGGTAAATATACACATACATATGCACTTATATATACACATACATATATGTATAAAAATAATTCCAAGAGGATATGATCCAGGTAGAACTCGATGTCCAGGACAGAGTAAGGATATAATAAAAAGACTTAAACACTAATATTCCATGGTCATAATTTATTCCATTGGAATCGTAAGAACGATCCAATTCATCAGACCTACAGATTCAAAAAGAAAACAGAAAAAACAACTCCGGGAAAAATTAGTGAGAGTATGTGTGAGAGTGTGGGAGGACCTGAGATCTATATAGAGGGGTAACAGACGAGAGAGGTAGGGAGGTCCAAAGGTGGAGGGGGCATTAAAATCTAACAGAGAGAAGATTTGAAGAGGGGTTTCAGTGAGAAAAGAGTGCGTATTTTCAAACGTCCGAAGATATACCGGAAGAGTGTACATTTCTTGGCGACACACACACCCCATAGGCGATAAAATCTTATACTCCCGCCCAGACCCCTACAACGCAT
>OZ038478.1:14015066-14112566 GCA_964036315.1 Acanthosepion esculentum
AATACTAATGATAATAATAATAATAATAATGATAATAATAATAATGATAATAATAATAATGATGATGATGATGATAATAATAATAATCATGATCATGATAATAATAATAATAATAATAATAATAATAATAATAATAATAATAGTAAAAATCAACAGATATTTGGAAATGTAACCATGTTGTTGCTTGAATAGTTTTCATCGGCTGCCAAAAACAAATCCGAAATTGTGATGTGGATATAACAAGAGTAGAAAATCCTCTTTTTTTAATATGATTTTCTATTTTTCACGAATTATTTTTTTTAAAGTGAAGTGTTGCGCAATACTTTATAAAAACTTCTCTGGCGTATTTTAGAATTTAATTCATTTTTTTTTTTTTCTGGCGAGAAATTAGTAAGTATGGCGTCAGCAAAAAGTAAGGTATTCTTGTTTGTGTGTTTGTTTTTTTAAGTCTCTGGCTATATTTACTCTATAAAATAAAACTGAATTTGGATTTTTCTGTTTTTGCAAATTTACATTGAATCATTAAAATTAATAAAGGAACTTTCTGTTTGAAAATTTACATTGTTTTGTTCCACATTATTTTTTTTTAAACTAAATTCATTTTACTACATTTAAAAATAAGTACTGTGGACAGAAGCAAGGTTTGAATTTATATTTAAGTATTTAATTTGAAGCAATAATTCTTTGTTTTCATTTATCGATTCTAGTCACGATGAGATTAAATCAGATTTTTATTATATCTACTGAAACTATCGGTGTCCTCAGAAAACAGTCTCCTCTACACCTAAAGGCATGCACACTAATAACTGAATTCTGGTCACGGTTGTTGACTAATATTCCTTTCTAAGGTTTCAGTAAGTAGGTTACACATCAATGCGCATGATCAGAGGTGAACTGCTAAAAGACAATTTCTAGCATAGTCTGCATATCTGACGGGATAAACTTGCTTCTAGCAATGCTTGTAAACATTGTGTGTGCATTTAATATGTTGCCTCGTGTTTATTAAATTGCCTCATGCGAGATTTATTACACTGTCTATATATGTGCTTCGATACTATGTTTATTACACAGACTTCTGTACGCATTATACTGCCTTGAGTACGCAATTACTATATTGATTTATGTAGGCATTTATTACATCAAATTATGCATGTATTTGTTGCATTGATTTGTTCTGTTCTCTGTGCACCATGCTCCAACATGATTCATTAAGTGAAATCATTTATTCTGCTTGGCACTTTGCTGAACTTCAGCTATAATTAGAACAAATGATATTATTTTATGTAATCAATTAGAAACTGCATGAATAATGCGTAATAAAACTGATTTTTTTCCGATGGTTCAATTTTAAAAACAAATACCAAAAACATACCTTTTTCATTTAAGCATCCATAAAACTCTTTCTACTGGAAGTTGACGCGAAGTAATTGTAACTATATATATATATATATATATATATATATATATATATATATATATATATATATATAACTCTGTATTTCCTTTCATTTCATCAAAAATGTAGCGTTCTCTTAAAGAAAGAGAAATGGGCATTTTCTCAATTTTTTGTAAAATTAGAGGAAGATTTATCGAAAAAATTATTCGCAAACTATTCATTAAAATGTTTTACAATTACAGTAATGTGTTAAATATTTCTTCGATTTTAATGAATTTTAATGAGTTTTAATGAGTTAATTTTAATTCTTAAGTTCTTCCAAGAAAACTGATCGCTTTCTCAGAAGAGTTTGTGGTTTTCCGTTTTAATAATTATGTTTC
The DNA here is from genome assembly GCA_964036315.1 of Acanthosepion esculentum. Classification (NCBI taxonomy): domain Eukaryota; kingdom Metazoa; phylum Mollusca; class Cephalopoda; order Sepiida; family Sepiidae; genus Acanthosepion; species Acanthosepion esculentum. The sequence continues at coordinate 14,016,843 of OZ038478.1, forward strand.
TATCCTACACAGAAATACCCGTATGGTACAAAAAAGGACTTCCAATGTCTTAGGGATACATTATGCATAGATCATGATCATATTTATATAATATACATGAATACTAATACATAAGAGGATAAGTATTTAACAAGTTCTTGGATAATTCCTTTCCAAATTTTACCATTATATCCTTGTTATCTAACCATAATTTTTTCTAGTTCACTGTAATTTCTATAATTATTTTATTGAATTGTTCCGACTTTTTCTTAGGGAAAGAAGAATGAATCCAGATATGTTATTTCTCGTTTTCGCAGTAATCTACTTAACTATAACTTCAATGTCACAATAAGAATTTTAAAATAAAAACTAAATGTGAAAACAAACTGTAAATATTAATTTTTGACGAGTGTTTACATTTTCTTTTTTTTTTTTTTTTGGTCGCATTTTATCACAACCAAAGAATTAGAATAAAATTAATTAGGACTCAAATAGTAAGAATGGTTGGCAATGAAAGGCGATGTTTTATACGTTACATTCATTCTTCTTCAAAGACGTAGAATTGCAGTAAAAATGGTTCACGTTTCACTCTCTTCGAAGAGTCATTCTCTATTTTCGATCAATGCTGTCTTCTACCTGCCGTGGAATGAAAAACTGAACAAAGTTGCGATAAAAAGAACACAAATTAAGATGAAAGGAAATACCGGTCAAAAATTAATAATAATAGTCGACAATGCTTCATCTAATAAAAAATGAAGATGAAATGAAATACGGGTAAAAAATTAATAATAGTGGTTGACAATGCTACATTTAATAAAAGATGAAGATGAAATACGGGTCAAAAATTAATAATAATGGTCGACAAGTCTTCATCTAATAAAAGTTTCAGATGAAAGGAACAACGGATCAAAATTAATAATAATGGTTGACAAAGCTTCATTTAATAAAAGATGAAGAAGAAATGAAATACGGGTCAAAAATTAATAATAATGGTCGACAAGGCTTCATCTAATAAAAAAATGAAGATGAAAAGAAAAACGGATCAAAATTAATAATAATGGTCGACAAGGCTTCATCTAATAAAAAAATAAAGATGAAAAGAAAAAAACGGATAAAAATTAATAATAATGGTCGACAAGGCTTCATCTAATAAAAAAATAAAGATGAAAAGAAAAAAACGGATAAAAATTAATAATAATGGTCGACAAGGCTTCATCTAATAAAAAAATAAAGTTGTAAAAAAATGGATCAAAATTAATAATAATGGTCGACAAGGCTTCATCTAATAAAAAATGAAGATGAAATGAAATACGGATAAAATTAATAATAATGGTCGACAAGGCTTCATCTAATAAAAAATTCAGACGAAAAGAAATACGGATCAAAAATTAGTAATAATGGTCGACAAAGCTTCATCTAATAAAAAATTAAGATGAAAGGAAATACGCCTCAAAAATTAATAATAATCGTCGACAAGGCTTCATCTAATAAAAAATTAATATGAATGTCCGGGTCAAAAATTAATAATAATGCTTGACAAGACTTCATTTAATGTAAGAACGTGACTGCTGCTGCTTGTCTAAAATATGAAATTATTAATTTCGAATTATATGTTTAGTTTTAAACTTCCGGGCTTTCTTCGGGACGCGCCTTAGACTGATATTTTTAACCTCTTGTTTCAAAGCCGGCATAGTTGCTTTCAATCCCTCTGGGAAACGCCAGGTGCAACCTTAATCCTCTCCATGCTTCACAGCAGCATGCTCTGTTGCTCTATCCCTCAGCAACCACTATTTCCGGCTATACCAGCGTGACAGTTCCCATCACAAGAGTTGCCTATTCCTGGTTGCACGTAAGAAATATAAATGGATCCTCGAAGGAGCTAAGTCTCTGTTTGCTGAGAGAATGAGGGACGGTATTGCGTCTAACAACTTTTTCTGTCGTGATTAATGGAGGCTGTGTAATAATGAACTAAATAATAGTAAGTTTTCTTCTTCAATCAATTTGAGGTGTTAACATCTTCTACTGATATAGTTGAATGTTTCACCCGTAAATTCTTCTTAAATTCTGCTCTTGACTCATCTAAAGTATCCCTGCCTAACTTCGGCAATTAGTTGGAGTTTTGCCTCCAGCTCAGCTGGTCGAATTCTCTGCCTTCGGGCGGACAGGAAGCCAGACGAGTCTATGCCGAAGGTCAGAGCCTCGTGTCGGGTGGTAGACAGCTACCCGACTCCGTGTATACGGGGTCTACGTTGAAGTTTTGCCCAAGCCTGCGGGATCGGTTTTAACCCCGCATTAAAAACGGCCTTGTGCCACTTCCTGCCTCGCTGAGCTGGTCAAACTCTCAGCCTTAGGGCGGAGAGGAAGCCAGACGAGTCTATGCCGAAGGTCAGAGCATCGTCTGGGGTGGTAGACAGCTACCCGATTCCGTGTATACAAGCTCTACGGGGAATTTTTGCCCGAGCCTGCCGGTTCGGTTTTAACCCCGCATTAAAAACGGCCTTGTGCCACATCCTGCCTCACGGGGAGGTGAGGTAAATAAACTTGCCTAACTTTCCACTTAGAACTATGTCTCTGTTCACTGATATCAAACCTTCTATGGTTTCTGCTATCATCTCCAATCTGGATCCCCACAAAATATGTGAACCTGATGGTATCCCTGTAATAGTCCCCTTAAGAAGTGTGTACCCCCTAACTGAAGAAGTGTACCCCCTAACTGACTCCTGATATGTCTAAACTGTATCATAAATGCCTCGCAGCCTCTTGCTTTCCTGCCTGTTCAAAATCCTCATCTGCTGTTCCAGTTTTTAAGAACTCAGGTGAACCATCCGACCCGTCCAATTATCGGCCTATTAGTCTTCTACTTCTTTGGGGGTACCTACTAGGCCCTAATCAATGCTGAATTGGTTAAGCATCTCACGTCGCAGGACCTTTCAGGCAAACAATATGGCTTTCGCTTCTCTAGGTCAACTTCTGATGTAATGACAATTATTGCGGAAAGCTCTAGATAAGAATGTTGAAGCTCGGACCGTTGCTTTGGACACCTCGAAAGCTTTCGATGGGGTTTAGTATACAGGTCTTCTTCATAAGTTGAATAGTCAAGGCATCTTCGGCCACGTTTTTGATCTGATCCAGCTATGCTGAACGACCCCTCTTCTGGATTATTTCGTACTAATGCAGGTGTCGCTCAAGCCTCTATCCTTGATCACACTTGGTTTTTGATTTTCATTTTCCTATGGCATCAGCTCTGAATTTGGTATCTAAGCTGATGGCACAACTATTTACTCGATAGTAAGTCCGATATGGTCAAATTGGCAGCTGATATCAATAACGACCTTCAGTCTGTTATTAACAATGGTAAAACAGGGTTTGTTCATTTTAACGTCTCCAAAACTAACCTGCTCTCTATTCGTCATCCAAGAGACCCCATTCTGCCTTCCAACAGCATGGTTATTGCTAACCTCCAGGAGAATGACTCCTTGGGCCTTCTCGGGCTAACGTTTTCGGTGGATAGGCTATATTGAACCCACTGCTCGATCATCTGGTAAGACAGTTGCTTCACTTTGTCGTGCTAGACAACTTTTCTCTCCAGAATCTATCTTACCTATCTATAAGTCTAATCCAGCTAAGTAAACAAGGAATCAATTATTTAATAAACAATAGATTAATTAATAACAACGCTAAGAATATTGCTGCTACATATGGTCCGTTGCCTCTGCTATTTACCTTGAGCTCCTTATTAAAATCCAAAGGAGAATCAGCAATATTATCGGTCCTGGTCTGGCGGCTCGGCACCAGTTACATACTCACTGCCGTAATGTTGCCTCTTTGGAACTTCTCTATAAATACTTTCATGGTAATTGCTCGGATGAGCTCTTCGCGATGGTACCTAGACTTTATGAATTTAAGCGTAGTACTAGGCTGGCGTCGAGACTTCATCAATTTACAGCTGAGCTGGCTAGATGGAACCGTAAGTTCTATGTTAACTTTTTCTTTTCTCGTACTTCTGGCTTGTGGAACCCCTTTCGGCTCCATGCTTTCCAGACAACTTTAAACTTCAAAAATTTAAATGCAATGCCAATCGCAATCTACTGTCCTCCTGATTACTCTTCTTTTGTTCTCATTTCTTAATAATGTTTTTGTTTTTCTGATATTTCCACACCCGGTAACCCTTTTCGCATTAGTGGCTTTACTGCCTTGGTTGGCGTGAACGCGATTAAAGAAAAAGGGCTGGAAGTTCATTTAATTTCCTCAAAGTTACGCGCTTCAGAAATTTGTAGCAACCAGTGATAATAATGATGGTTATCTGAAATAGTTTAAGTTTTTGTTACAACTTGATTGATATTTGTTCACTTTCCTTCTTGATTAAATGCGTGTCCTTTACAAAAGAAAAAAGTTTTCAAACTTTTCTTGCAAGTATTTGATTTAATATAAGAAGGTAAATCGAGTTACATCAATGAGAAAAGTGAGAGACAGAAAGCGACAGAAAAGAAGTCAAAGATAACGCTAATGAATAAGTGAGTGACAAAAAGTAAAATGAACAATAAAGAGAGGGAAAAGAAAGGTAGCTAAAAGAAAAAAGCAACGAGAAAGAAATTATTGAAAACTAAAGGTTTTCATAAAGAGAGGGAAACATATCAAAAGATAAGAAGTACTAGACGGAATTTTCATCATAATTAGCCAGGGGTATTTCGCCCCATGACTCAAATGGAGGGATGGAGAACAAAAGTGTGGTGTTGGTGTTTACGAAAGAAAGGTCTTGCCACTAATAAGTGGTAGCATGGCAAGCAAGAATAAATTGAAAGACGGTTAGCACACGACGATTGACATCGGGTAATTTGTTAGATACTCTCGGTCACTTTCCCAAGAGGAGTTGTCTCCCTTGGAGACCAGAAGGCTGCGTAAGAAAGTGTAGGCAAAAGCAATCAGTTCACTCCCGTGCTCGCTCCCGCGCGCGTCGGATACCATGATCGGTGCCCAGCTGCGGTCTTCAGTAAAAGATTGACATCTTCTGTCTTCTAACAACTTCTGCGCGAGCAACACACAGCTGCAGGCAGCGTTTCAACTTGTGATATTTTCAATATTATTTCTTAGCTGTACCAACGGGGAACAAGATGACGAGAAAGTAAAATTGAAAGTGAGAATAAAAATGTATGCGACCGTGCGCAAGAACATGTGAGTGAGAGGGAGGTGTGCGTGTGCTTACGTGTGTGTGTGTGTGTGTGTGTGTGTGTGTGTGTGTGTGTGTGTGTGTGTGTGTGTGTGTGTGTGTGTGTGTGTGTGTGTAAAGTTGATAGTACTTAGCTATACGTAACTTCTGAAAAGGATTAATTATACTGAAGTGAGACTAGGAAGTTGGCTGGAAAAATTGGTCGAATGGATCTTGTCGTTTGCCGAAAATAATATTTGGGCTCGAGTATATATTTGGGGAACCTTAGTAGATCAATTTTCACTCTCTTGTCAAAGAAAGCAGGTGTGAATGAATGCGGACTCCATCAAACGATGAGTCACATAATAGAAGAATTAGGCCAGAAAACGGACAAAATAAATGTGGCTTTGCTAAAGACACGGAAAGAAGAAATACAACCTAAAAATCAGTTTGTTGTCCTCATCTTCGTTACCATATTTTTGGCCGTTGTACGTTCCGGCCTTCTTCAGGTTCTGGCTATATCTCTGAGATGAGATATTGTAATTAAATAACATTATTTACATTGTTCGGACTGTTGTCCTCATCTTCGTTACCATATTCATGACGTTTTGGCCGTTGTACGTTCCGGCCTTCTTCAGGCTCTGTCTATATCTCTGAGATGAGATATTGTAATTAAATAACATTATTTACATTGTTCGGACTGTTGTCCTCATCTTCGTTACCATATTCATGACGTTTTGGCCGTTGTACGTTCCGGCCTTCTTCAGGCTCTGTCTATATCTCTGAGATGAGATATTGTAATTAAATAACATTATTTACATTGTTCGGACTGTTGTCCTCATCTTCGTTACCATATTCATGACGTTTTGGCCGTTGTACGTTCCGGCCTTCTTCAGGCTCTGTCTATATCTCTGAGATGAGATATTGTAATTAAATAACAGTATTTACATTGTTCGGACTGTTGTCCTCATCTTCGTTACCATATTCATGACGTTTTGGCCGTTGTACGTTCCGGCCTTCTTCAGGCTCTGTCTATATCTCTGAGATGAGATATTGTAATTAAATAACAGTATTTACATTGTTCGGACTGTTGTCCTCATCTTCGTTACCATATTCATGACGATTTGACCGTTGTACGTTCCGGCCTTCTTCAGGCTCTGTCTATATCTCTGAGATGAGATATTGTAATTAAATAACATTATTTGCATTGTTCGGACTGTTGTCCTCATTTTCGTTACCATATTCATGACGTTTTGGCCGTTGTACGTTCCGGCCTTCTTCAGGCTCTGTCTATATCTCTGAGATGAGATATTGTAATTAAATAACAGTATTTACATTGTTCGGACTGTTGTCCTCATCTTCGTTACCATATTCATGACGATTTGACCGTTGTACGTTCCGGCCTTCTTCAGGCTCTGTCTATATCTCTGAGATGAGATATTGTAATTAAATAACATTATTTGCATTGTTCGGACTGTTGTCCTCATCTTCGTTACCATATTCATGACGTTTTGGCCGTTGTACGTTCCGGACTTCTTCAGGCTCTGTCTATATCTCTGAGATGAGATATTGTAATTAAATAACAGTATTTACATTGTTCGGACTGTTGTCCTCATCTTCGTTACCATATTCATGACGTTTTGGCCGTTGTACGTTCCGGCCTTCTTCAGGCTCTGTCTATATCTCTGAGATGAGATATTGTAATTAAATAACATTATTCACATTGTTCGGACTGTTGTCCTCATCTTCGTTACCATATTCATGACGTTTTGGCCGTAGTGTACCTTCCGGCCTTCTTCAGGCTCTGTCTATATCTCTGAGATGAGATATTGTAATTAAATAACAGTATTTACATTGTTCGGACTGTTGTCCTCATCTTCGTTACCATATTCATGACGTTTTGGCCGTTGTACGTTCCGGCCTTCTTCAGGCTCTGTCTATATCTCTGAGATGAGATATTGTAATTAAATAACAGTATTTACATTGTTCGGACTGTTGTCCTCATTTTCGTTACCATATTCATGACGTTTTGGCCGTTGTACGTTCCGGCCTTCTTCAGGCTCTGTCTATATCTCTGAGATGAGATATTGTAATTAAATAACAGTATTTACATTGTTCGGACTGTTGTCCTCATCTTCGTTACCATATTCATGACGATTTGACCGTTGTACGTTCCGGCCTTCTTCAGGCTCTGTCTATATCTCTGAGATGAGATATTGTAATTAAATAACATTATTTGCATTGTTCGGACTGTTGTCCTCATTTTCGTTACCATATTCATGACGTTTTGGCCGTTGTACGTTCCGGCCTTCTTCAGGCTCTGTCTATATCTTTGAGATGAGATATTGTAATTAAATAACAGTATTTACATTGTTCGGACTGTTGTCCTCATCTTCGTTACCATATTCATGACGATTTGACCGTTGTACGTTCCGGCCTTCTTCAGGCTCTGTCTATATCTCTGAGATGAGATATTGTAATTAAATAACAGTATTTACATTGTTCGGACTGTTGTCCTCATCTTCGTTACCATATTCATGACGTTTTGGCCGTTGTACGTTCCGGCCTTCTTCAGGCTCTGTCTATATCTCTGAGATGAGATATTGTAATTAAATAACAGTATTTACATTGTTCAGACTGTTGTCCTCATCTTCGTTACCATATTCATGACGTTTTGGCCGTTGTACGTTCCGGCCTTCTTCAGGCTCTGTCTATATCTCTGAGATGAGATATTGTAATTAAATAACAGTATTTACATTGTTCGGACTGTTGTCCTCATCTTCGTTACCATATTCATGATGTTTTGGCCGTTGTACGTTCCGGCCTTCTTCAGGCTCTGTCTATATCTCTGAGATGAGATATTGTAATTAAATAACAGTATTTACATTGTTCGGACTGTTGTCCTCATCTTCGTTACCATATTCATGACGTTTTGGCCGTTGTACGTTCCGGACTTCTTCAGGCTCTGTCTATATCTCTGAGATGAGATATTGTAATTAAATAACAGTATTTACATTGTTCGGACTGTTGTCCTCATCTTCGTTACCATATTCATGACGTTTTGGCCGTTGTACGTTCCGGCCTTCTTCAGGCTCTGTCTATATCTCTGAGATGAGATATTGTAATTAAATAACAGTATTTACATTGTTCGGACTGTTGTCCTCATCTTCGTTACCATATTCATGACGTTTTGGCCGTTGTACGTTCCGGACTTCTTCAGGCTCTGTCTATATCTCTGAGATGAGATATTGTAATTAAATAACAGTATTTACATTGTTCGGACTGTTGTCCTCATCTTCGTTACCATATTCATGACGTTTTGGCCGTTGTACGTTCCGGACTTCTTCAGGCTCTGTCTATATCTCTGAGATGAGATATTGTAATTAAATAACAGTATTTACATTGTTCGGACTGTTGTCCTCATCTTCGTTACCATATTCATGACGTTTTGGCCGTTGTACGTTCCGGACTTCTTCAGGCTCTGTCTATATCTCTGAGATGAGATATTGTAATTAAATAACAGTATTTACATTGTTCGGACTGTTGTCCTCATCTTCGTTACCATATTCATGACGTTTTGGCCGTTGTACGTTCCGGCCTTCTTCAGGCTCTGTCTATATCTCTGAGATGAGATATTGTAATTAAATAACAGTATTTACATTGTTCGGACTGTTGTCCTCATCTTCGTTACCATATTCATGACGTTTTGGCCGTTGTACGTTCCGGCCTTCTTCAGGCTCTGTCTATATCTCTGAGATGAGATATTGTAATTAAATAACAGTATTTACTTTGTTCAGACTGTTGTCCTCATCTTCGTTACCATATTCATGACGTTTTGGCCGTTGTACGTTCCGGCCTTCTTCAGGCTCTGTCTATATCTCTGAGATGAGATATTGTAATTAAATAACAGTATTTACATTGTTCGGACTGTTGTCCTCATCTTCGTTACCATATTCATGACGTTTTGGCCGTTGTACGTTCCGGCCTTCTTCAGGCTCTGTCTATATCTCTGAGATGAGATATTGTAATTAAATAACAGTATTTACATTGTTCGGACTGTTGTCCTCATCTTCGTTACCATATTCATGACGTTTTGGCCGTTGTACGTTCCGGACTTCTTCAGGCTCTGTCTATATCTCTGAGATGAGATATTGTAATTAAATAACAGTATTTACATTGTTCGGACTGTTGTCCTCATCTTCGTTACCATATTCATGACGTTTTGGCCGTTGTACGTTCCGGACTTCTTCAGGCTCTGTCTATATCTCTGAGATGAGATATTGTAATTAAATAACAGTATTTACATTGTTCGGACTGTTGTCCTCATCTTCGTTACCATATTCATGACGTTTTGGCCGTTGTACGTTCCGGACTTCTTCAGGCTCTGTCTATATCTCTGAGATGAGATATTGTAATTAAATAACAGTATTTACATTGTTCGGACTGTTGTCCTCATCTTCGTTACCATATTCATGACGTTTTGGCCGTTGTACGTTCCGGACTTCTTCAGGCTCTGTCTATATCTCTGAGATGAGATATTGTAATTAAATAACAGTATTTACATTGTTCGGACTGTTGTCCTCATCTTCGTTACCATATTCATGATGTTTTGGCCGTTGTACGTTCCGGCCTTCTTCAGGCTCTGTCTATATCTCTGAGATGAGATATTGTAATTAAATAACAGTATTTACATTGTTCGGACTGTTGTCCTCATCTTCGTTACCATATTCATGACGTTTTGGCCGTTGTACGTTCCGGACTTCTTCAGGCTCTGTCTATATCTCTGAGATGAGATATTGTAATTAAATAACAGTATTTACATTGTTCGGACTGTTGTCCTCATCTTCGTTACCATATTCATGACGTTTTGGCCGTTGTACGTTCCGGACTTCTTCAGGCTCTGTCTATATCTCTGAGATGAGATATTGTAATTAAATAACAGTATTTACATTGTTCGGACTGTTGTCCTCATCTTCGTTACCATATTCATGACGTTTTGGCCGTTGTACGTTCCGGCCTTCTTCAGGCTCTGTCTATATCTCTGAGATGAGATATTGTAATTAAATAACATTATTTACATTGTTCGGACTGTTGTCTTCATCTTCGTTACCATATTCATGACGTTTTGGCCGTTGTACGTTCCGGCCTTCTTCAGGCTCTGTCTATATCTCTGAGATGAGATATTGTAATTAAATAACAGTATTTACATTGTTCGGACTGTTGTCCTCATCTTCGTTACCATATTCATGACGTTTTGGCCGTTGTACGTTCCGGCCTTCTTCAGGCTCTGTCTATATCTCTGAGATGAGATATTGTAATTAAATAACAGTATTTACATTGTTCGGACTGTTGTCCTCATCTTCGTTACCATATTCATGACGTTTTGGCCGTTGTACGTTCCGGCCTTCTTCAGGCTCTGTCTATATCTCTGAGATGAGATATTGTAATTAAATAACAGTATTTACATTGTTCGGACTGTTGTCCTCATCTTCGTTACCATATTCATGACGTTTTGGCCGTTGTACGTTCCGGCCTTCTTCAGGCTCTGTCTATATCTCTGAGATGAGATATTGTAATTAAATAACAGTATTTACATTGTTCGGACTGTTGTCCTCATCTTCGTTACCATATTCATGACGTTTTGGCCGTTGTACGTTCCGGACTTCTTCAGGCTCTGTCTATATCTCTGAGATGAGATATTGTAATTAAATAACAGTATTTACATTGTTCGGACTGTTGTCCTCATCTTCGTTACCATATTCATGACGTTTTGGCCGTTGTACGTTCCGGACTTCTTCAGGCTCTGTCTATATCTCTGAGATGAGATATTGTAATTAAATAACAGTATTTACATTGTTCGGACTGTTGTCCTCATCTTCGTTACCATATTCATGACGTTTTGGCCGTTGTACGTTCCGGACTTCTTCAGGCTCTGTCTATATCTCTGAGATGAGATATTGTAATTAAATAACAGTATTTACATTGTTCGGACTGTTGTCCTCATCTTCGTTACCATATTCACGACGTTTTGGCCGTTGTACGTTCCGGACTTCTTCAGGCTCTGTCTATATCTCTGAGATGAGATATTGTAATTAAATAACAGTATTTACATTGTTCGGACTGTTGTCCTCATCTTCGTTACCATATTCATGATGTTTTGGCCGTTGTACGTTCCGGCCTTCTTCAGGCTCTGTCTATATCTCTGAGATGAGATATTGTAATTAAATAACAGTATTTACATTGTTCGGACTGTTGTCCTCATCTTCGTTACCATATTCATGACGTTTTGGCCGTTGTACGTTCCGGCCTTCTTCAGGCTCTGTCTATATCTCTGAGATGAGATATTGTAATTAAATAACAGTATTTACATTGTTCGGACTGTTGTCCTCATCTTCGTTACCATATTCATGACGTTTTGGCCGTTGTACGTTCCGGACTTCTTCAGGCTCTGTCTATATCTCTGAGATGAGATATTGTAATTAAATAACAGTATTTACATTGTTCGGACTGTTGTCCTCATCTTCGTTACCATATTCATGATGTTTTGGCCGTTGTACGTTCCGGCCTTCTTCAGGCTCTGTCTATATCTCTGAGATGAGATATTGTAATTAAATAACATTATTTACATTGTTCGGACTGTTGTCCGCATCTTCGTTACCATATTCATGACGTTTTGGCCGTTGTACGTTCCGGCCTTCTTCAGGCTCTGTCTATATCTCTGAGATGAGATATTGTAAATATTTACACTAATTACATTGTTTGGACTGTTGTCCCCATCTTCGTTACCATATTCATGCCGTTTTGGCCGTTGTACGTTCCGGCCTTCTTCAGGCTCTGTCTATATCTCTGAGATGAGATATTGTAATTATTTACACTAATTACATTGTTCGGACTGTTGTCCTCATCTTCGTTGCCATGATCACAACGTTGATTTAATAGACAGAGAATATCACTGAAAAATACGAAGACATAAGGAATATAGCGCATATCCTAGGCCACAAAAATCTCCTAAGCCGGCCATTTGTAGATATGAATACAATATGGGAACCACTAATACACAGTGCTAGAGAAAAAGAACAATAACAACAAATTGTAATATGAGATCTGGTAAAAAATGATTACTTAGACATTAAATTTATAAGTCCTCAAAATCCATACACTGATGTATCGAAGGACACGTGGATAAAGGCGTTGGTTAAAGTAATCCAGTGACTTGAGTTGCGAGTTCAATCCCTGGCCACAGCAGAGGTAAACAAAAACTTGGAGAGTTGAGTTACTAAAGGTAAATAACTAAAACTGATATATCCACAAAAGGCACGGAACGTGGAACTAGAACAATCCACCCCAGTGGTCGAAATAAAAGATTTGGTTCGAAATTCGTCTGTATATCAGCTGAAAAAGACCGGCGCGTACAACGGTCGAAACGTCGTGAATAGTACAACAAAGATGAAGATAGCAGTCCCAACAATGTAAATAGTGTACATCATTCTTCTATCTGTCATTGTCTTTTCATTCACGTCTACAATCGAGTAAAATTAATTGATATGGAGAGGATGTATGGAGAACTGGAAAGGATAATAATTCTAAAAAGAAAAGCAATGACCCAAAATGAATATCTCTTCTTTTCTACACATTTCTTTTTTATTTCGGAGGGATTGGCAGAGGAGGAGAAAGGGGGTTTTCCCGTCGAAGTAGATGGCACGGTTGTAGTATCTGTTACGTGCTGTGGAGGGGGATTCCCTCCTCCCTTGCGTTCCCCCCCACACTTTTGCGTGATATCTGTTACGTATCGGTGGTATGACCGGCTATGACAAGATTAGACAGGCTTTGACCAACTTAGACAAGCTATGACCAGCTGAGACCAGCTTAGACCAGCGGCCCTGGTGAAAACCCTCGGGTTCCAATGTTAAAAACCGACATTGTATCAAAACCTGACTCAGTTAAGTAAATCGCGGGCCACAAGTATAGTGAACCCACTGAGGATTGAACTCACTGATCAGTCGGCTGGTTGGTTTAGTTTTGTTTTATCAACCTCAGTGAGTCATTTAATACCAACAAAATTTTGAAATAGTTTCATAGCGATAGTTTGTGTTAGGACGAATAAAAATATATTCCAAGGGAAATAACTCTTCCCTGTTTCAAACAGAATACCTCCATATTACTCCTGCCCAAACCACGCTAGTCACGTGATCACCGCGACATTCAGAGGCGAGACGCGCGGAAACGGACTCAACAGACTGGACTGGGAACATGGCTATCAAGGAATAAGGACATATATATTCTCCTGTCCTAATGGTTGTGACACACAACTCAGTAACTTGGGACTGTGATATTGTATATACATATATATGTGTTGTAATGTTCTCCGTGTAAATAAATGGATATTTCAAGCCAACCGTGAGTTGCAATTACTTTTTCCCTATCGATTCACACGTTTCTCCATGTGATACACACACACACACACACACACACACACACACACACACACACACACACACACACACACACATTTACATCCACGGACCGTGAATTAAACTGCATACAAGGCATTTCATTTAATGATTATGAGACAGCAAACACCCCATTCATAACAACTGGCGACGAGGAATTGAAAAAAAATAAAATAAAATAAATTATTAACGATTTATTTTGATTTTAAACAGTCAAAACCACAAAAAAATGTCTATTTCTGCAGAAGGTCTTAAACAAATTTGTCACAACAGCAAGAACAATTTGAAACAGCTCAACTGAATTTAGTAACCACATTAACTCAAAAATTTCAGTTTCAAGACACCTTGTAATTCATCTAGTGTCGATCTTTCGAACGCAATTTCCGAATTTACATACGACGCCGAAAACGGCTACACATTCGATTCATGGTTTTCGCGATGGAAAGACACTTTTCACCACGAATTTCCAAACAAAGATGATGATTGAACTTCATACGGAAGTTAGGGACAAAAGAAAACGAAAGGTTCGTGAATTTTATTTTGCCCAAACGACCTTCCGATTTGACCTTCACCGAGACTATTACAATTTTAACGGACATTTTTGGAGAACAACAATCTCTGTTCAACGTCCGTTACAATTGTTTCAAACTAGCCAAAAACCAGTCAGACGATTTTGTCACCTACGCCGGACGTGTCAATCGCGAATGTGAGAGATTTCATCTTCAGACGCTCACAGAAGACCAGTTTTAAATGTTTAATATTCATAGCAGGTCTACAATCACCCCACGAATTGGAAATACGTTCTCGACTACTAGTAAAGCTTGAAACAGACACAAAAGTAACAGTCTAGGATTTGACAACAGAATGCAACACGTTGTTAAATTTAAGAAAAGATACCATGTTGGTTCAACAACAATCCACCTTACCTTCCCAGCCTTCTCAAGTTAGTCACATTTATTCTAATGACAAACCTAAAGAAAAGAAGAAAATTCCACCGTCTGCATGCTGGTCTTGCGGTGACTGGCACTATGCACGCTTTTGTCCATTCAAAAAACACAAGTGCCAGGTGTGCCATAAATGTGGCCATAAAGAAAAGTTTTGTCACTCTCCAAAGGCCAAATCTGCTGATCATCAAACTCCTAGCAAGTCTGCTCACGGAACTCATAAAAAAATGAATCAGTGGAGAAAATCGAATTCAGTGTCTGCTTCTTTCAAAATTGACTTCAAATCCCGCAGGAAATACATCAGTGTTGGTTTAAATGATCTTCCAGTTTGTTTCAATTCAACACAGCATCTGATATCCACCCTCATCTCACGGAAGACGTGGAGAAAAATTGGAAAACCTGATCTGCTAAAAACAAAACACATTGCCCAGAGCGCATCTGGAAATGACATTCGACTCACTGGTGAACTAAATTGTTCTGTTTCTTTCCAAGACAAGCAATTCACTGGAACATGCTATGTGACAGATACAGATCTAAATCTGATCGGTTTAGGCTGGATTAAAGAACGCGGATCACTTCACCGTTCCATTGAAATCCGTTTTCAACACATTTTCTCTCAAGTCAGTTCAAGACATTGAAAAATATTTTATTCAGACGTTTAAGTCTAAGTTTAGTGACGTTTTTCGAGAGGATCTTGGGTGTTGCACGAAAATTCAAGCCACGCTCAAGCTGAAAGCAGATAGCAAGCCAATATTTAGGCCCGAACGCCCTGTCCCTTCTGCAGCTCTGAACATAGTCGAAAAGGAACTGAATCGCCTCCAAGAAGCGGGAGTAATCGAGCCAACAAATGGCGGCTCCTATTGTTGTGGTCAGGAAAATGGTAAAGTCCGCATCTTTGCCGATTACTCCACAGGATTAAATAATGCGCTAGATACACACCAATATCCCCTGCCAATACCTGAAGACCTTTTTGCCAAGTTAAATGGTGGAATCTGTTTTTCGAAAATTGATTTTTCAGATGCATTTCTGCAAATGGAAGTTAATGAGGACTCCAAGGAGCTCCTTACAGTCAACACCCACAAAGGGTTATTTAGATACAACCGTCTTCCATTTGGAGTCAAATCAGCACCAGCTATATTCCAGCAGACTATGGATGCCATGCTCACAAGTATAACCGGAGCCACAGCATTTATCGACGACATCAACGTCGCAGGCACATCGCAGGATGAACTTTTACAACGGCTAATCGATGTATTCGAACGTATTCAACAATATGGTTTTCGCGTACGAGCGGAAAAATGTCAATTTTACCGGACGTCGATAAAATATCTTGGATTTATTTTTGACAAAACAGGCCGAAGTCCGAACCCTGAGAACATTTCAGCCATCAAAAACATGCCAGCTCCAACAAACATCAAAACTCTACGTTCTTTTCTGGGTTTAGTAAGCCATTACAGTTCATTTTTGCCAGTTACATCGGATCCGGTCTCCTCTGAACCACCTTCTAAAAAACGAGATTACATGGAACTGGTCACCAGAATGCAAAGCTGCTTTTGCCAAAATTAAAGCTTCACTTTCTTCAGATCTTCTTCTGGCACATTTTAACCCATCTTTGGACATTGTTGTAGTTTCCGATGCATCTGACTATGGCGTTGGAGCCGTGATCTCTCACATCTTTCCTGATGGCAGTCAGAAAGCTATTGCTCATGCATCTAGGCAATTGACACCGGCAGAAAGGAACTATGGCCAAATCGAGAAAGAAGCTTTGGCAATAATATATGCCATAAAGAAATTCCACAAGATGATTTATGGACGTCATTTTACTTTGGTCACAGACAATAAACTCCGATAAGCATTTTTGGGTCCAAGAAAGGTATTCCAGTGTATACTGCCAATCGGTTACAACGATGGGCTACCACACTTTTGGATTGCAATTTCTCGATCAAATAACTTTCAACCAATTCGATTGGACATGCAGATGCCTTATCGAGACTCATTAATATGCACCAAAAACAACCCGAAGATTCAGTTGTTGAAGCAATATCCTTGGAGACAGAAATCTCTTCAATGCTCACAGCTACAGTAAGGGAACTGCCAGTTACTTCCCACATGATTAGAGAAGCCACAGTTTCTGACCCTCTGCTACAGCAAGTCATCCGCTACCACCGTACCAAGTGGCCAACAGTATCCCTGAATAAACAGTTACTACCTTTCTTCCAACGGGAATCCTCCTTATCTGAGGTTGATGGTGGACTTCTTTTTGCCGATCGTTCCTTCATCCTTGCAAAACAGAATTATCAAACAATTTCATTTTGGACACCAAGGCGCCAGTCGTATGAAGGCTTCGGCACGCGGTTACGTCTACTGGCCAAATATGGATAAGCAGCTAGAAGACCTTGCACACCCTTGCACCAAATGCCAGCTAGCAGCTAAATCTCCTCGGAAATCTATACTTTCTTCATGGCCTGTTCCAGATTCCCCCTGGTCACGCCTCCACATAGATTTTGCAGGACCCACCAATGGACAATCCTTTCTCGTTGTTGTAGATGCCTCCAGCAAAAGAAACAATTTCCAAACTTCAGAAAAATTTTAGTAGATTCGGCATTCCTGAGACCTTGGTCTCTGACAACGGAACCGCGTTTGCTTCAGTCAAATTTTCCACCTTCTGCCAGCAAAATGGTATCAACCGCATTCGTACACCACCATTTCATCCACAGGCAAATGGTCAGGTTGAACGTCTTGTGTATACCTTCAAGAGAGCCCTCTTAAAACTCAGAGGAGAGGGGACAACGTCAGAAATACTGGAAACCTTTTTGACAAGCTATAGGGCAACACCAAACCCTTACACGCCAAATGGTAGCTCACCTGCCGAATCCTTGATGAATCGAAAAATCCGATTACACATAGGCGTCCTGCGTCCAAAATCACATCACTCCATCAGGAGAAACACAAAAATGGAACGACAGTACAATCGCCACCATGGTTCTATTCAAAGAAAATTCCTACCCGGTCAACAAGTCTTGGCAAGAGACTACCGGAACAACACAGAAACAAGGACATTTTGTACGCCAAACTGGCAATGTCACTTGCAATGTAAATGTCCAAAATTCCATTTCGGTTCGACATTCCAACGAACTGAGACCATGACATCTTCCAGCAGGAATACAACAAGACCCTACCATTCCCTTGAACATCTTGTTGGACATCTTGTTGGACATCTTGTTGGACATCTTGTTGGACATCTTGTTGGACATCTTGTTGACTTGTCACAGCAAACTCCAGCAACTTCCCAGAAAGCCGAAGCTGAAACACAGGATTTGAACATCCGGAAGTCAGTTCGCACCCGCCGTCCGGCACAACACTTGCAGGTTGATCCTCACCTGAAGTCGTACAAGCGACAATTTTAAAGGGGAGATGTTAGGACGAATAAAAATATATTCTAAGTGAAATAACTCTTCCCTGTTTCAAACAGAGTACCTCCTTTTTACTCCTGTCCAAACCACGCTAGTCACGTGATCAACGCGACATTCAGAGGCGAGACGCGCGGGAACGGACTCAACAGACTGGACTGGGAACATGGCTATCAAGGAATAAGGACACATATATATTCTCCAGTCCTAATGGCGGTGACAAACAACTCAGTAACTTGGGACTGTGATATTGTATATACATATATGTGTTGTAATGTTCTCCGTGTAAATAATTGGATATTTCAAGCCAACCGTGAGTAGTAATTACTTTTTCCATATCGTTTCAGACGTTTTCGGAGATATTAGTATGGTGAAGTTTAAATATCTGGGAAATGTTTTAACAGAGGATGGAGAATGCTACACCGAAATCTGAACACTCATTAGACAAGCTGAAGATGCCTTCCAAAAGCTAAGCAATGTACTGAGAAACGGAAAAAATTCGTTAGAAACGAAAAAGACTGCTGGATTGCTATATGATATCAATCTTCTTACATGACAGTGAATTTCCCCATGGATGAGGAGATAACTAGAAGCAACATAAATATAGAAGGATACCGAAAATTCCATGGACAGAGCGAGTAAGCAACAAGGAAATCTTAAAGTAAATGGCAACAGAAAGAAAACCTACTCAGAATCAGGAAAAGACAGCTGGAATTTCTTGGACACATAATGAGGAAAGAGGATTTGGAAAACTTAACACTCACGGGGCATATTGAGTGCGAAAGAGATAGGGTAAGGCAGTGAACCACTGGGGAGCTTGGGTGAATGGATGGCGGGAGCTTTAGCAAAGGGAGGAAAACTAATAAGAGCCATAAGAGATAGGAAGTTGTGGAGAGTCGTGATCGTCTTTGTTCCGAAGGGACGCAGAACACAGAAGATACATCGCATAAATTATTCCTTTCAACAACTGCGAATACAAATCTTAATGTAAATGCCTTGCCGAAAACTATGCATTCCACAGTGTAAAAAAAAATGTCCATTTACATTGGATATTTAGGCTTTAGATAATTTAAGAATCTGTAATAAAATCAAAGTATGTTTATAAATAGCACAATAAAAATATCGAAGAAAAAGATCAAAAGATTGAGAATAGAAAGTGAAAGAAAGATTATTAATTTTCTGTCTAAATTTCTGAGATGAGGTATTGTAATTAATTAAACTAATTACATTGTTCGGGCTGTTGCCGTCATCTTCGTTGCCATATTCACGACGTTTCGGTCGTTATACGTATAGGTTGAACAGGTCTGGTGAGAAGCCGCATCCTTGCCTTACGCCCCTTTCTATTTTCGTATATTCACCGAACTTGTTCCCTATGCGTAGGCATGCTGTTTGCTGCCAGTATAGGTTCTTGGTTATTCTGATATCCCTCCCGAATATATATGAAGGTTGCCGAGCAGTTTCAGACTACAGACTCCAAAAACCTTTCTCTATGCTATTCATAGATTCTTTACTTCTCATAACATGTTAGTTGAGGTATATGGGCACTACTGAGATTTTTTTTTTAAATTACTCTTATTTTTATTTTTACCATCAGCTTAGGTGCTCAAAGTTTAATGCATGGAGCTGAAGATAAATTCCTCTTCAAAGTTTTATGTTCCGTTTCGCTTCAAACTGTGGGTGGTCATGGCTCTTCACAATTTCCTATTTGTCTTTTCTCCATCACTCCCAGTCCCTGTTCTACCATCCATTTAAACGAGTTTGTCATGTAGATTACTCGCTGTTTCTTTCTGCTCCTCTTGCCTTCAGTGTCATACTATTGCTAATGTGCCTCTTGATTCCTTGGGGAACATAGGGCCTCAACAACACCTCTCCAACGGATGCGGTTCCGGGCGATCCTCTTCAGCTCGGTCCATGTCGTGCCGGCTGCCTTCACCTCTGCGCCAAGTCTGTTTTAGTCGACCCACTTTTCGCTTCCCTTGTGGATTGCCTGGTCCTGTTCCACAGTTGGTCATTGGAGATGACTTCCCTTATGGATTCTAGTCAAGGGCCTGCCTGGTGACACTAGAAGCAGGTTTGCGGAGTGTGTGGCCGATCCATCCCCATTTCCATTTCTTGACGTCAATATCGACTGGGGCTTGATTGGTCCTGTCTCACAGTTGATTGTTGGAAATTACTTCTCTTGCGGATTTCAGTCAACGGTCTGCCTGATGGCACTAGAAGCCAGCTTGCGGAGTGTGTGGCCGATCCATCCCCATTTCCATTTCTTGATGTCAATCTCGATTGGGGCTTGTCTGGTCCTGTCCCACTTTTGGTCCTTTTAGACGACTACCGGCTACCTGATATTCAGTGTCATACGAGTGCCAAATTCTCCAAACCCTCTTTTCTCATGTGTCCTAGGAATTAACTCTATTTCTGATTCCTCAAAGGAAATGTGCTAATAAATGTGAATTCATAGAATACAAAGTCTGTACGTCTTCCCAGTAGTTTGCAAAACCGTCAAATGCTAAAACATTCAAGGTCCTTCCAATATATGTCAGAATATATTCCCAGAATCTGAATTCAATAATCAAAAAATTCAACAGTCAACTTTGTACTTCAGCGATACTTCCGATGATCTCCTTTCTTTATCTCATTATCAAATATAACTTTTAAAATTTGGCGCCAGAAGTTCGCCATTGCTCATATTTTAATTTTTGACTATTGGGTAATCTTAGAAATAACATTCAGCAAAACGTTCCCTTTAAATCTGTTGAACCCTAATGATGCTGTTTGTTTGAATTACAAAATTGAATCCAAAAGGGATCAACAGAAAGAAATCAAATTTTATTTTTGGAGCTTGTCGGTGTTATTTCCCACCCAGTTGCCTCTTTACATTCACAAAACCTCAGGGACCTTCTACATTTTTATTTGCTCATTTGATATAAACAATGTTTTGGCAGATTTAACAACATTAGGTGTCACACATTATGAAATGAACAAAGTCCGACAATTATTTTAAGACATTTTTTTATGTTTATACGTTCTTTCTATAGATACAAATATTTAAGTAAATGCTCTGTTTATAATAAACAGTATTAAACAACATTTACCGGCCTGAATGTCCGAGAAATTGTCATAGAAAATATGCGTCCTCCGAGAGGAATCGAACTTGTATCCTATACGGAAACGTCATATAGCCAGACGTGCTTTTACCGATTGAGCCACAGAGGAGCGTTTCGGTTAGCAAGGCCGATTTTACTGCTTTTAAACTACAATTCTCCATGATTTTCTCTCGTACATTCATATCTGCTCGATGCGTATCCAAATGTAAACAAATGACGTCACACATTAAGCCCGACAATTATTTTAAGACATTTTTTAATGTTTATACGTTCTTTTTATAGATAAATATAAAAATGCCTTAAAAAAACATTAGATGTATTAACACTAACAGCTTAAGAGAAGAAAGCCCACTCTCAATCTGATACTTTTTCGCTTTTAAGTCCGATAGCTATGTATTCCAATCGGGATCTCTTGGCGTAAGGGCCATCAACTAATTATTTCATTCACTATTTTAGTTTTAGTGTTGAGTTCATATTTTACTTTAGTTCAATTTTTTATTTGGAAAATCATCTCATAGCCTGGATTGAGTCTTTTAGTGTCAAATCAATGTAAGTAAAACAAGTGGGGGGGGGATATACAATAAAAAGCAATAAGAAAATGAAAAACATTTTAGAATCTTCTATGGGGATGCCCAATGTTTTGATAGTTGATTTCTTTGGAGTTTTCGTGTTTCATTTTCTTTCTTTTTATTCAATAAGGATTTATTTGTCTCGGTTCTTTTTTTATTAAAGTTCATTTTTATCTTCAATTATTATCATATCAAGTCGAGTTTCCTATTCTTTAGCCGTATTTAGGTTATCAATTTTTCTCTTTTGTAATAGGTTTACTTATGGATATGATCGATTCTTATATTTTTGGTTTGGTTTGGTTTGGATTGGTTTGGTTTGGTTATGTAAACTCCAACACTCCGAAAGCGTTTCGTTCTGACTAAGAAAAAGTTTTTTTATATCTCGCTCTCTCAGTACCAAACCGACGCTGGCTATTGGTTAATACCTGCTAGGTATCGTTCGTATGCAAATTTTGTCAGCGTCACCTATTCTATGTAGAATGTCCCCTCTCAATAGCCAATTGTGTAAGAGGACGTTACATCAGTCGAGTTGACCCGATTCTAGGTTACAATAAAAACAATGTTTTCACGATAAAAGGGGTGTTAGTCAACAGATATTGGTATAATTTGGAGAATATAATGGAGATTCCACACATCTGACGGGAAAAAACATCTAAGAGGAGCCAAAGAAAGATCTAAGGGGAGCCAAAAAAGATCTAAGGGGAGCCAAAAAAGATGTAAGGGGAGCAAAAAAAGATAAAAGAGGAGCCAAAAAAGATCTAAGGGGAGCCAAAAAAGATCTAAAAAAAGATCTAAGGGGAGCAAGAAAGATCTAAAGCGAGCAAAAAAAGATCTAAGGGAAGCAAGAAAGATCCAAAGAGAGCAAAAAAAGATCTAAGGGAAGCCAAAAAAGATCTAAGGGGAGCAAAAAAAGATATAAGGGGAGCAAAAAAGATCTAAAAAAGCCCAAAAAGATCTAAGGGGAGCAAGAAAGATCTAAAGAGAGCAAAAAAATATCTAAGGCGAGCAAAAAAGATCTAAGGGGAGCAAAAAGA
The DNA here is from genome assembly GCA_964036315.1 of Acanthosepion esculentum. Lineage (NCBI taxonomy): Eukaryota > Metazoa > Mollusca > Cephalopoda > Sepiida > Sepiidae > Acanthosepion > Acanthosepion esculentum. The sequence goes on from OZ038478.1 coordinate 14,039,476, forward strand.
TCTAAAAAAGCCAAAAAAGATCTAAGGGGAGCAAGAAAGATCTAAGGGGAGCAAAAAAATATCTAAGGGGAGCAAAAAGATCTAAGGGGAGCAAGAAAGATCTAAGGGGAGAAAAAAACTGCAATTAATTTTATAGACTAATGATGTTCATAGAAGCTCAATCTGTGCATGTTAACATGTAAAACGATAAATAAATCTACACATCTCTAGAGGGCATTGTTTTAAATGCTTCTGTCATATGTATTTAATAAAACAGTTGCACTTTATCAATATTTTGATAAGGAAGACCGATATATATCCAGAAAACTTTACCAAAATAGACTGGTAAAAATTGATTGTGAAAACATTGATCTGTGTAATAAAATTTGACGTGACATATTTATGCTACGGGGGTATCACAGATTTGATCACTTATTTGATCGTGAAATCTCACAAACAAATAAGAATGATTTTAAAATAAATTTTAAATCTTCGACCCTTTCAGCGTAGCTATTTCAGTGACAGCGCTATAATTTATAAACTTTTGCGAAGCTTTTAACTTCCCTAAGCTAACTGTTTTTTTCTGTAATATCGATGTTTATATAACTGAAAACTAAAACAATTTATCTATGATATCACAAGGACAAAAATAAGTTTGGCTTTAAGAGGATTTTAGTATCATATTTATAAAAAATACCATCAAGTCTTTGAGAATGAAGAATCTGGAGGCTTTTCCACGATTTCCTCTCTCCCCCCGCCCCGGCACTTGCAATATCAACCAGTGATTCGAATACAATGGCCAGACCATTAAAAAGGAGGTTAATAAAGATCCGATTCGAAGGTTTTACATTAGTTTCCATCTCTAATCACACTTCATATAACTATAATTATTATATAAGGTAATTTACTTGTAGTGAATCCGATCTATTAAAGTAAGATTAACATTTTTTTAAGTGTTTTAACATACAAAATCCTATATTTCATTTTCATTTAAGGTTCTTTACTACTTATAACTTGTACTTAATCTTTGCATACAGTTAAGTCAGTTATGTGCCATGCGTGATACACGCTTAGGCGATCATGTATCTTTCGATATATGACTGACGAGGCAGATTTTTTCCCGCAATAGGTTGCCATTTCTTTCTGCGGTAGACCAGTTGCAATCCAAGTCTGTCCTGCCTGCTATTTACCCATAGCTGGGGGAGAAGAGGATTCATACCTTTCCCAAGGATATTAGCACGTAAGTGAATGCAATGGATTCGAGTGAAATTCGAACTCGGCCCTCCGATTTCTCAATCTGAGCCGCTATTCATTACTAAATAAAATTTGAAGGGCAATAAATCAGCTAATATGCGTTGATTCCGCTCACTGATATCAGCAGTAATTCATGAGAACGCATCTACACTGACATTGGTACACGATTTAAGTAACAGTTTTACAAGTCACGGAAATCCCATTTATATATTAAGCAGCAATATAATTAGTCTTCAGATCTGTATTTCGTGTGATGTCCTCTATCAGACCTACCGATGCCAATAATTTACGATTAATATATGGAAATAATGGAAAATTGGAAAAAGTCAACTGAATTTCAATAAAAGATCAACTGAAATTCACAAAAATACGGAAAGTCCTCAATTTAACTGGATTCTTTAAATATTTTCTCAGTATTTATAAATTATTTTGACGTGAAAAAATTCTTTAATTTGACCATATTACAATAGCATCGTAACATGACAAACTTTTAACTTAATAATAATGTGTATTTAATACATAAGACAGGGGTTCTTAACCAGAGGTATCCATGCCCCTTGGGGGTATGGGACCCAAATGCTTTCTCGATGGCTTTGATTGCAAAAAAACAACAGCAAATATCTCACTAGATTAGTAAAAGTCTGTTTTATATAGTCGAGATACTAAAAAAAAACTTGCACATTTATGTTCTCTTCCTTTTTCTTGGGAAATAAAATTGAATTATAATTTTATTTTGCTTTCAGTAAAAAAAAAATGAAATAAACTTATCAATGCTTATGGGATTTTTTTTTTCATGTTCTATTCCTAGCAATCCATAGCTAAAGTACAGTAAATTCAAGCGATTGAAATATTTGGAAGACATACTGGCAAATACTAGGATTGGGGATAAGTATTTCGACGGTCAAGTGAAGGGGGTAGGGTACCATAGTGGACAATGCATTGGGGGTCTGGAATCATCAAAAGGTTAAGAACCCCTGACATAAGATATTTTATATACGTGTGCATATATATATATGTTTGTGTGTGTGTGTATGTATGTATATATGTTTGTATGTATGTATGTAATTACACAAAAAGAAAGATATATATCTAAATATGTAGGTATTGACATATTAGAACATCGAATTGTTTCACTACATCGGATCAAACGAGATCATTAAAATAAGCTTCACAACAAAAAAATGTTAGATTTTATCTTCACCCTCGAAAAAAAATACAATTCCACTTTGATCTCCAATCAGGGAAAATCTTGGATCGTTTTTTGTTTTGATTTTTGCTTTTTGTGTGTGTGTGTGTTTTTTTTTTGCTGTCCTTAATGAACTGTTTTGTTAGACGTGAATTATACAAAATTAAATTTAGCAACACAGCGATGAATTCTAACCGTAAACCTTGCTTCGTGCTGAAAAAAAAAGCATTAATATTGGATAAGTGTAGTGAAAATGAAAGTGTATTCCGGATTTTACGAATTTAAGATTTGAGGATCTTTTCGTGTTGAGTTTGAAAGTGAATTTTTATGAATATGCAACAAAACAAAAACTTCGTTGTCCGGTAAATTATAATCGAATCTCATGCCTTCAACTATGCATGAAGAATTTAACAGACTTTGCCGCAGGAAGCAACTCAGAAAACCTGCTGCCAAAACCTCTCTTACAGTCATTGTGGAAAAGCATGCCGCTCTTATATACGTTTCGCCACAAACCACATGAAACGAAAAAAAAAACCTTCGTCCAAGGAACCAGGACATATGACGTTCTCAAATGTCCTCGGCTTGTTTTCTGAAAAATAAAGACAATTGAAAATTGCTTTTCGCTGGAAACATTTGCGCGGATGAATTTATGTATGGGGCTTTATCGTGGGTATTGCAGATTTTACAAATACTATTACAGAATTAACTTACCTTTTGAGTCACTGTTTTGATGTCTAGTGAAGACAACAAATGTAGTTTAAATATTTTCATAATTACGACGCAATAGCTACGGTAATGTGCCATTGCTTTGTGCTTTCACAATCAGAAATAGGTTCAAAGTTTCGAATAATGAAGTTAAAAGTTAGTCAATTTTTTTTGTTGTTGTTGGTTTTTCTGTTCGTACGAAAATTGTAAGGTTTGATTGCTTGAAAGATGGGAAGAGTAAAACAAAGAACAGCGTACAATACGGCTGAGTAGAAATTTCTACGACTACGTATAAGTAACTTGAGTGTTGTATTTAATAACATAAGTAATTAAACTGTGATCTTTGACCTTACGGAATTCAAAAATATCTACTGACACTGTTAAATGAGCTACTGGATATGTATATGAGGTACGTGTAAGTAGATTAACTGTTGTATTTAATATACAACTTAACTATTGTCTTCTATATATACATATATATATGTGTGTGTGTGTGTGTGTGTGTGTGTGTGTGTGTGTGTGTGTGTGTGTGTGTGTGTGTGTGAAACAGAAGATGTCTGTGTGTGCGTGTATGTTCGTTATACATTTCCGCATTTTACGACCGATCTCGCTCAAACGTGAGACACTGATAGCTTATGCTTCAAAACGGTCAGGTCCAACTGAAGATTTCAAATACCATTGGCAACTAATGCTTCGTGACTTATTGACATCGAAAACAAGATTGTTTCTATGGGCGGAAATCCATTGCAAACTTACGGCCTGGCCCAAGGTCGCTGAACAAACTTAAATACTCTGCCAATAGGCATAATTCAGGAAACTTCCTATGGCGTCGACTCTCTTGAACTATATGTCAGCGAAAACGAACTAAAGTTGCTTAAAGACCAGCAGATTTTCGACTCCGTTCGCCTTCGGCTAGGTAGTTTGTTCTTCTTGGATGCACCTGGGGGGACAGGTAAAATATTTATCACGAAGCTACTCCTCGCAAAATTACGACAAAAGAAGGGGATCGCCTTGGGTGTGGCATCCTCTAGAATTGCTGCAACCCTTCTGCCCAGTGGTAGGACAGCTCACTCCACCTTTAATCTGCCAATTAATTCATCCAATTCAGTGACCTGCAACATCAGCAAGGGGTCGGATAAAGCTGACGTCCTGAAAAGGTATGAGTGCACGATGGCCCAAAAAAAGCTCTCGAGGCCCCGGATAGGACTTTGCGAGACATAAGGGATTGTTAACATCCAATAGGAGCTGTCCTATCAGGTGATTTCAGGCAAACTTTCCCCGTTGTTTCCAAAGGTACAAGGGCGGATGGTGTGAAAGCATGCATTAAGTCATCACCTCTGTGGCAACAAGTCAAAATTTTGCCTCTTAAAACCAACATGAGAGCTGACTGGTTGGGGAATGAATGTCAGCGAAATTTTCAAAGGACCTTCTAGCAGTCGGTGACGGCAACGTGACATCGGATGAAGCTGGAGAGATCTCAGTTTCACAAATATGCTCCGTTGCTGAGACTGAGAGAGAAAGCAAATACTGAAAAAACTATAATGGCAACAAAGTTCTGATAGAGCTAAGAAAAACGTATATAATTAGTATTAAATTTGAAATATGTGTATTGTTGACATTTGGTCAGGGATTGGTTGGTTCATTTTGTTTAGAGGCATATCATCATCTCCATGGGTTATTTAGCGCCGAAATCTTATTAAAGATATCATATACATAATTTTATACTTTCAGAATAAAGGTATATATATATATATATATATATATATATATATATATATATATATATATATATATATATATATATAATTTGTAGATCATAAAATGTGTTGTTAATTTTACTATAAAAATGTATTTCTTATATTTTTTTTAGTGCTGCATTAATTGTCATCTTGCTAGGCAAATGTATTATTGCTCATTTTATTATAAAAATGTACTATCGATTGTTGTTTGGATGTTCACTATTTGCCCATAGCTGGAACCTTAACCGGTGCTAACACCCCGGGTCAGAGTAATAATAAACAAAAAAAACTAAACAATTTTATTTTGTCGATAGTATTTGTTGTGGTGTCCTCCCTCTAAAGAGTCTATGTTGGACTCTTCCGCCTACTATAAGATTAGTGGGAAAGAAGGCCTTGCGGAACAGTCGAAGAGATTGTTCAACTGTCGAACTCTCTGCCTTGAGCAGAGAGGAACCCGAAGGGCAAAGTTTCGTCCGGGGAGGTAGACAAAACCCGGACCCGTTTATGCGGGTTCTAAGGGAATATTTTTGTCCGAGCTTACGAGTTCGGAAAACCCACGGTAAACTCGGCCTTGTGCCACATACATCCCTCGTGGGGGAGGGGGGCTGTTAAATATTAACAGTGAATAGATTGTTCATTACTGTCAAACTCTCTGCCTTGAGCAGAGAGGAACGCGGACGAGGCTTTGCCGAAGGGCAAAGTTTCTTCCGATGAGGTAGACAGGCCCTGAACCCGTTTATGCGTGTTCTAAGGGAATATTTTTGGCTGAGCCTACGGACTTGAAGAACACACGGTAAACTCGGCCTTGTGCCACATACATCCCTCGTGGGAGTGCTGTTAAATATTAACAGTCGAATAGATTGAACGCTGGGTCATCCGACACACACTCACTAGTCATGTAATCCTCTTCTGTTGTATTTACTGTTCAATCTACTGTCTATATTTCTCATGTTGTCTGTCTGTGTGTCTGTCGTGGGCGTTGTTACCTCGCCCAGGCCGCATTTCTCACCCGATTTCGATGCGGTTTTCACCACAAGTTTGCAAATGGCTGCCGTAAGGACATGACGGAGCCCGATTTTTGAGTTCGGACTCAGGTTCTGAAAAAATCGATAATCGAAAAATCTGCTTACAGAAGGAATGATCGCATTTCAACCAAATTTGACACCCTCTTAGAGTCTACCATTAGAAGTGTTGTCCAGAAGTTTCATGACCACGGGCCCCTAAACAGCGTGGAAAATCGATAAAACCCAAAAACCGATACGCCCAGATTGCGCCTGAACCGCATGTCGGTTTTTAGCGAAAACCGACCGGATTTATGAGGAGGCCATTGGGAGTCACCATGTGAAGTTTCAACTCTGAGCGCCCCCCAAACAGAATGCAAATCGACAATCGGTCAACCCTTAAAAATGTTTTTCCGGTTAGGTATTTCCTAAATGCAGATTAATTTAAGGTCACGCTATGCTATGAGCAGGAAGAAACAGGTCAGTGCGTGCAGTGGAGTGGAAGGAAACATTTGACCTCAAATTCTGAAATGGGTGCAGGGCCATTGAAATTCTGTTTTTTTTTATCCCTGCTACCAGGTCTGACTTTGAGCCACAAATGACATATTCGACTTTGTCAACACTTTTGCTTTAATCGTCGCATCTTACCAAAATAAGCACTTCCTTTATTCGCGTCTTTACTGAAAAAAAACCCGCATACGTGCTGAGTGAAAATGGTTCCGCCCCCAGCCGTCCATTTTCCAATTCTTTAAACCTTTTCCCCTAGCCCTGGCCGCATTCCAGACCTGACGAGGAGTTTTTGCGCTAAAACAGCAGGGCTTCCTCCCAATCCATTTCAAAGATAATGCTGGCAAACGGTTAGCGGCTTTTCATTGTCGCACAAACCAAACGAGCAAACGCTTCATTGCAGCTCCTTGCATTCTCATCGCCGGCATCACGTGCGTTAGAGCCAAGCTGCATATGCAGCAGGCAGCTTAACCCCGTTTACGGCCAAGCCTTGCACTTGCCAAATCATGCGCGCGTGCGTGAATGCGCGTGCGTGAATGCGCGTGCGTGAATGCGCGCTAGCATCTTCCATTTTGCGTGAGCTCATTCATTGGTCTAAGTCATGGCCATTGTCCAGGCTACACCAATCAATGACAAGTCACGCTCCCTTTAAATACCTTCAGCGCGGCTGCATTCGCACTCACGTCTTGATTTGATTGCCATTAACGCATCTGTCCTTGGAATAATTGACAGCTTCCTGCTACCTCAAGTTACCTATTTGCTTAAACGTTTGCATTACCCATTTTATCTCCGCGTGCTGCCTCTACTGCACAGCCCAGTCCATCTTAGCGTTCCGTACCTATTTCTACCTTAGTTCAGTTTTGCTATTAGACAGTTAACTGCTGTCGCAAGTTACTTCTCTTCTGCCTTTACTACGCGGCCCAGGACACCTCATTGTTTCACTACTTTTTAACCTTCAACGCTTCAACATTTTGGTTGCGTAACCTCTTTCTACAGCGACGTTTTCGTGCTGCCAGAAAACACGGCCCATAGCTAGAAGAAGCTTTTTCCATACCGTTCCACTGCATTTTTAGTTTTCGTATACAACGAGGTTGCACCGCTTCAGCTTCGGCATCAACTTCTATTCGCATTCTTACACAGCATTTCTACAACCCTTCAAATGGCTCCTACACGACGAACATCCGCAAGTCAGCAACTGAAGACCCCTAACACTGTTAACGTTACACATGCAGAACAGGCGACTGCGGAGGAGCACATAATGACTCCGGTTACAGATGATCATATAGCGTCTACTTCAACCTCTGCTTTGCACTCTTCTGCGTGCCGTGGCGATGACCAACCCGGCAGCTCTGCAAAGGCTGCAAAAACACCCAGGCGAGGCAACCTTAGCAGGCGTTCTAAAAAAGCCTCACCGGCTAAGGGGAAACTGGAGCAGGATTCCATTGAGTGTGCCTCCTTGGGGGAGAAGTGGCTGGCGTCTACTTCAACCTCTGCTTTGCGCTCTTCTGAGTGCCGTGGCGATGACCGACCCGGCAGCTTTGCTAAGCGTGCCAAAATACCATGGCGAGGCAAGTTTAGCAGGCGTTCTAAAAGTGCCTCTGCGACAAAGAGAAAGCGGGAGGAGGAAACCGAGGTAGAGGCCTCTTTGAGGCTTTCCAGTCAATCGCAACGGGGGCAGTATGTTTTGTCACATGAAACGCTTGGCGAGCGTAACTACCGTTTGTACTGCAAATCAGTTTACACATATTCGTTGAAAAGTAAGAAGAAACTACCTAAACGTACGATTTTTGAATCAAGCACAGGCAACTCCGGGCCATGCTGCTAGTATATGATATATCTGTAGCACTTGTTTTGTTAGTTCTTTAACCATTTACTTGGTCACAACAGTATTACAATAGGTTTACTGTTCAATTGCCAGTTTGGTTCTAAAATCGTTCTTTTTTTGTCTTTGTTTTTGCTACTTTTCTCGAAGCGGGAACGATATACATTCCTCAGATCAAGGAACAAAATTTGAACTCTACTTCTTCTTTAACCTCAAATCTCTCGGTCATTCATCGAAAACCCTAACACACAGCCCGCACGTGTTTATGCAAAGCTCAGGAAATTGTTAAAACCAGACAACTTCAAAGTTAACATTATTTCGCTTTGTCCTCCGGCAAAAACATTTTACCTAGCTATCTTCTTACATAACTCGCTTCTCGTGAGATTCCACAAAGTGTACCGGCTGACCTGGTATTACGATAACTTTTGGAGTCTATTGGGAATGTTCCACTAAACAGTCTGCACCAGAAAAGGTCAAATTGCGCCCCCACTAACCCCTAACCCTTCAGAGATTCTGGAACGATAGTAATGCTGCATACGTCGTCTCACCTGATATCAACTATAGCTTTGTTGTCTGAAAAACAGATTAAGCAACCCAAAATTTTAAACCTCATGAAATATCTTCGAAAATTATAATAATTTCGATAGTCACCCTGTATGTGTGTTTTCATTCACAGACGTTGCCGTTTTTGTTTCAACTGGTGTAAAAAAAAAAAAACTATAAAAAAGTATTTTTTAATTCAAAGGTAATTTTGTTTCTTTAGACAACATTCCGACTTTTTTATATTTAATTGAAGCGTGCATGTAAACAAATCTTTTTCATTATACGAGAAGCTTTATTTTTTAATGTTCACCCAATGCAAGGGTCATTAACCACTCAAGGTAGTTAGTGAATGACGTGTGTGATATGAATATAAGAATAGGAAGTAAAGAATAGCATATAAAAACTATGTAATGATAGACCCATAACTTAAGGTCAAGATTATAGCATTCCAGGAAGCATCCACTCATGAATCTGTTCAACAGAACAACAATGTTTAGAATCTGAGTGAAACTTCGTCCTTGTAATTTGGATATGGTTGGAATGTGCTTTCTGAACAAACAATACTTTTAGAGGGGCTTAAATTAATGGTCGGATCTTACCAGGGCGAGATCCATACGAATACGCGGCACACTTTGGATATTTCCACCGAAATACGTGGAGAATGAATCGTAGTAGCAAGTTACAACATACCACGTGAATTACAGACCAACTCTGATCGCACATTCATACTACTGAACAAACCTTTAAAAAACGCAACTACTATCATAGTCGTAAACAAGCAAATGAGTTGAGACTATTTTAAATGAGGAAAAGAAGTAGCTAATTTGAAATACTTGAAATTCGTAATCAGCAATTGAAATAAACTAAGTCTTAAAATCTTAAGGCAGTGTTTCTTAACCAGGGGTGCTCGAACCTCCTAGGGGGGCGATATCGGTTCCCAGGGAGTGCGAGGATACTGAATCATTAGGGATGGTTTATTAAGCAAATACTAGTGTAATGTTTGCCGATTTGACATGAAAGTTTGTAGAAATTTTACCAATTGCTACCGTCATAATAACGTAATATATATATATTTTTTTTTTTTTTTTGCTAATATGTAAGTAATCTGGGGTTTTGTAATGCATTATTTTGCTGCCAGTTCAAGAAAACACAATGGTTTTGTTATTTACACATAAGATCAATACTGTTTTTCATCAATTCAGGAAATGGGTACGTGAACTGGTTGATGGTTTGAAAGGGATGCGTGAACTGGTTGGTTGGTTGGTTGGTTGTTTGGTTGGTTGGTTGGTTGGTTGGTTGGTTGAAAGGGATGCGTGAACTGGTTGGTGGTTTGAAAGGGATGCGTGAACTGGTTGGTTGGTTGGTTGGTTGGTTGGTTGGTTGGTTGGTTGGTTGAAAGGGATGCGTGAACTGGTTGGTGGTTTGAAAGGGATGCGTGAACTGGTTGGTTGGTTGGTTGGTTGGTTGGTTGGTTGAAAGGGATGCGTGAACTGGTTGGTGGTTTGAAAGGGATGCGTGAACTGGTTGGTTGGTTGGTTGGTTGGTTGGTTGAAAGGGATGCGTGAACTGGTTGGTGGTTTGAAAGGGATGCGTGAACTGGTTGGTTGGTTGGTTGGTTGGTTGAAAGGGATGCGTGAACTGGTTGGTGGTTTGAAAGGGATGCGTGAACTGGTTGGTTGGTTGGTTGGTTGGTTGGTTGGTTGGTTGGTTGAAAGGGATGCGTGAACTGGTTGGTGGTTTGAAAGGGATGGGTGAACTGGTTGGTTGGTTGGTTGGTTGGTTGGTTGGTTGGTTGGTTGGTTGAAAGGGATGGGTGAACTGGTTGGTTGGTTGGTTGGTTGGTTGAAAGGGATGCGTGAACTGGTTGATGGTTTGAAAGGGATGCGTGAACTGGTTGGTGGTTTGAAAGGGGCGCGTGAACTGGTTGGTGGTTTGAAAGGGGCGCGTGAACTGGCTGGTTGGTTGAAAGGGATGCGAGAACTGGTTGGTGGTTTGAAAGGGGCGCGTGAACTGGTTGGTTGGTTGAAAGGGATGCGTGAACTGGTTGGTGGTTTGAAAGGGATGCGTGAACTGGGTGGTTGGTTGGTTGGTTGGTTGGTTGGTTGGTTGGTTGAAAGGGATGCGTGAACTGGTTGGTGGTTTGAAAGGGATGCGTGAACTGGTTGGTTGGTTGGTTGGTTGGTTGGTTGGTTGGTTGGTTGAAAGGGATGCGTGAACTGGTTGGTGGTTTGAAAGGGATGCGTGAACTGGTTGGTTGGTTGGTTGAAAGGGATGCGTGAACTGGTTGGTGGTTTGAAAGGGATGCGTGAACTGGTTGGTTGGTTGGTTGGTTGGTTGAAAGGGATGCGTGAACTGGTTGGTGGTTTGAAAGGGATGCGTGAACTGGTTGGTTGGTTGGTTGGTTGGTTGAAAGGGATGCGTGAACTGGTTGGTGGTTTGAAAGGGATGCGTGAACTGGTTGGTTGGTTGGTTGGTTGGTTGGTTGGTTGGTTGGTTGAAAGGGATGCGTGAACTGGTTGGTGGTTTGAAAGGGATGCGTGAACTGGTTGGTTGGTTGGTTGGTTGGTTGGTTGGTTGGTTGGTTGGTTGGTTGAAAGGGATGCGTGAACTGGTTGGTTGGTTGGTTGGTTGGTTGAAAGGGATGCGTGAACTGGTTGATGGTTTGAAAGGGATGCGTGAACTGGTTGGTGGTTTGAAAGGGGCGCGTGAACTGGTTGGTGGTTTGAAAGGGGCGCGTGAACTGGCTGGTTGGTTGAAAGGGATGCGAGAACTGGTTGGTGGTTTGAAAGGGGCGCGTGAACTGGTTGGTTGGTTGAAAGGGATGCGTGAACTGGTTGGTGGTTTGAAAGGGGCGCGTGAACTGGCTGGTTGGTTGAAAGGGATGCGAGAACTAGTTGGTTGGTTGAAAGGGATGCGAGAACTGGTTGGTGGTTTGAAAGGGGCGCGTGAACTGGCTGGTTGGTTGAAAGGGATGCGAGAACTGGTTGGGGGTTTGAGAGGTATGAAAGAACTGGTTGGTTGGTTTGTTGAAAGGGAGGCAAGAACTTGGTGGTTTGAAAGAGATGCGAGAACTGGTTGGTTCGTTAAAAGGTATGCAAGTACTGGTTGGTCGTTTGAAAGGAGTGCGTGAACTTGTTGCTTGGTTTAAAGGGGTGCGTGAACTGGGTGGTTGGTTGAAAGGGAATCGAGAACGGGTTGGTGGTTTGAAAGGGGTGCGTGAACTGGGTGGTTTGTTGAAAGGGAATCGAGAACTGGTTGGTGGTTTGAAAGGGGTGCGTGAACTGGTTGGTTGGTTGAAAGGGGTGCGTGAACTGGGTGGTTGGTTGAAAGGGATGTGAGAACTGGTTTGTGGTTTGAAAGGGATGAGAGAACTGGTTGGTGGTTTGAAAGGGATGCTTGAACTGGTTGGTTGGTTGAAAGGGATGCGTGAACTGGCTGGTTGGTTGAAAGGGATGAGAGAACTGGTTCGTGGTTTGAAAGGGGCGCGTGAACTGGCTGGTTGGTTGAAAGGGATGCGAGAACTGGGTGGTTGGTTGAAAGGAATGCGAGAACTGGTTGGTGGTTTGAAAGGGATGCGTGAACTGGGTGGTTGGTTGAAAAGGTATGAAAGAACTGGTTGGTTGGTTTGTTGAAAGGGAGGCAAGAACTTGGTGGTTTGAAAGGGATGCGAGAACTGGTTGGTTCGTTAAAAAGTATGCAAATACTGGTTGGTCGTTTGAAAGGAGTGCGTGAACTGGTTGCTTGGTTGAAATGGATGCGTGAACTGTGTGGTTGGTTGAAAGGGAATTGAGAAATGGTTGGTGGTTTGAAAGGGATGCAAGAAGTGGTTGGTTGGTTGAAAGGGATGCGTGAACTGGTTGGTGGTTTGAAAGGGGCGCGTGAACTGGCTGGTTGGTTGAAAGGGATGCGAGAACTGGTTGGTTGGTTGAAAGGGATGCGAGGACTGGTTGGTGGTTTGAAAGGGGCGCGTGAACTGGCTGGTTGGTTGAAAGGGATGCGTGAACTGGTTGGTGGTTTGAAAGGGGCGCGTGAACTGGCTGGTTGGTTGAAAGGGATGCGAGAACTGGTTGGTTGGTTGAAAGGGATGCGAGGACTGGTTGGTGGTTTGAAAGGGGCGCGTGAACTGGCTGGTTGGTTGAAAGGGATGCGTGAACTGGTTGGTGGTTTGAAAGGGGCGCGTGATCTGGTTTGTTGGTTGAAAGGGTGAGAACTGATTGGTTGCTTGAAACGGATGCGAACAAGGAAAATGGTTGAAAATCATCGCCTTAAGGTATTTCAGTTTGCTTCGTCATTATTGCAAGACTTCAATCACGAGAATCTATAAAATCTATTTCTTTATTTATAAACGTTGAAGTTTACATATGTTATGTGTAAAAGTTCCTTGCGCCCTTTCGTTAAAACTGTACTGAATACATACTTAAAACTGGTTTTTCGCTGGAAACATTTTCACGTATCATTCTCAGTTCGATCACCGAAGTTAAGTAATGTCGAACCCGGTTAGATGCGAGACCGTTTGGGAAGACCGGATAATGTAAACGAATTATTTTCCACCCTACATCCCCTTTCTCACAGACAGAAAGTCGCAAGCCACTTGCTTATTTTTCTCTCTCTCTCTCTCCCTCTCTCTCTCTCTCTCTCTCTCTCCGTAGAAAATCTTCAGATTAAGTGAATTCATTTGTAACCTTCACGACTAAGACTAAGCACGTTGTAGCGTACCACACTCATTGGTGAGATCAACTTCAGCTCAAGCAGTTTCTTTCTGCTCCTTTATGGAACCTACTCCCAGGAGGATATAATACCGACCATTACAATCTTAACCTGTTCAAGTTAAGAGATAAACCGTTGTCTTCTCCACATAGCAACATAAGCTGTCTATCTTACCCTGTAACCTTCTATTTCTGAGTGGCTCTTGGGCATTATACAGGGTGAAAATCATTGTAAAAAAGTTGTAAAAACTAATGTTCGCAATGTGAAAGCAAAGTGTAAAAACTACAAGATTGGGCCTCTTACTCTGCAAATGGTTCTTGGGTCTTGTACAAGATGGACAACATTGAAAAAAAAGTGCTAAAATCTAATTTTCGCAATGAATATTTTTCAAATTCTTTAAATTTCATTTTTTGTACTAATTTTGAAATGAAGTACATTTCATGTAACACAAGGCCGAAGGGAAAGTGTGGAATGGCTGGTCGTTACTGACTATTTTACATTTAGCTTATCTGATTAACAACCCATTCATTTTTGCATTTGACTCAATCAGCAAAAGAAGCCACCCATCTTCATCCAATTTAATATTTACCAAAATACCACATATTCGCAGGGAATTAAAACTCCATGATATAAAAACTTGGGTATGTAAAATTTCTTTTTACAAAAATATATAAAACTACAGGGTGTCCATAAAGTCCGTGTGCACTTTAAAATATTTATAACTTTATTTGTATTTGCGATAGAAATAATTTGTAAAAAGGATTAGAAAGAAGTAAGATTTTTTAAGATTTTATTGAAATTTTATTTAAGTTTCCACATGTCCTCCATCATTAGCAATACAAAGGGTAATACGATTTTGCAGTTCACGGAAAACATTTGCCAACTGATTTACAGTAATGCCTGAAATCACATTAGTTATTTTAGCTATACTTAAAACTAGGTACATTAAACTTTATAACATTTTTTACTGATTATTTCTATCGCAAATACAAATAAAGTTATAATTTTTTTAAAGTGCACACGGACTTTATGGACACCCTGTATTTCATGAAATGAAATAACTGCCGCTTCTGTATTCTGCCGATAAGCAGAATCAAGTAGCTTGCTCACTAAAGACGAGGGTTGGACAAAATAAGTTGTGGATTGGGAAAAATCAAAGGCTGGTTCAGTTAAGTTAAAAAAATAAATAAACTAAAAAAACTGTACTAAACAGAACAATTACTGACTCAGTAAATCGACATCAACTTAATTTTTCTGCGTCATTATGAAAACATACTTTTCATCGTTTCTTAGAAATTGTTATTCCAATGTCCTTGCAAAGTAATCCAATCGTATTAGTCGCAATATCTGCTTTGTGAATTGGGCAAGGTTTATACTCACCTGTAAATGGGAATAGAGTACGTGAAATAACATCGAGCTAATGAATGATGGCCTACTCATTGCATGCAAAATCGTTTTGAAGACATAAAAAATATACTGGCTACAAAATATTCTATTGCTTAACCGATTGTTTTTTTTTAATATGCTGTATCATGCAAGATTCAAATATTTTTCTGCTTTATACCTTACGGGCCTCACCCTCTCCGCGAAAAGTTTTGCTCTGTCACTATCGGGACAGATTAAATAATCAATAGATTTATCACTGGGAACTCATTACTCATGCACCCAAGAAGTTAAAATCATTTCTGATTTTAATTTTTTTTTTTTTTTTTTTTGGTGTTGTTGGCATTAGCGGCTCTTCGTCAAACGACCGCCGAGTCGCGTATGTGTAATGTAGAGAGCCAATTAACATTCAGATATTCCGATTGTAATCTGAGCGATATTGTTGGATGGACGGGACAAGCAACGTTTAGCACACGGGTGTATTCACATTTTCCTCTTCCCAAGTACGATCCACGACAATGTTGGCCATCCCAAGCTGGAAATGCACACATGCATAAAAGAAATATGTACATGCATAAATATACATAATTTTAAGCACGCGTATATACAGGAACACAACCTACTATATAATCACACACTAGTGTGTATGTGATATATATATATATATATATATATATATATATATATATATAGATATATTATTAATATATTTTTAAATATATAATATTATTATTACAATATAAATATTATTATTAATATATATATTATTAATATATATATATATTATTAATATATATATATATTCTTTATATATATATATATATATATATATTAATATATATATATATTAATATATGTATATATTAATAAATGTATATATTAATAAATGTATATATTAATATATATACATATATTAATATATATATATATTAATATATATATATATATAAATTAATATATATATATATATATATATAAATTAATATATATATATATATATATATATATATATATATATATTAATTTACACAACAGAGAAATCCCAAATTACCTCATGGGTATAATCTATTTCAGCTGACGCCGAGTACGTCAGTTCTCTTCAGCCCAGAAAGATGGACTGTATTCAGTGTCGGAACTCACAAGGGTATTAACACGTAAGTGAATATCAGTTAGTTATGCGCCATGCGTGATATACGCTTAGGCGATCATGTATCTTTCGATACATGACTGACGAGGCAGATTTTTTCCCGCAGTAGGTTGCCATTTCATTCTGCGGTAGATCAGTTGCCATCCAAGGCTATGAAACACGATCTGTTTTATAAAACGAAAATGTTAATTATTAATTATAGAAAAACTGTTATCACTTGGATTATATAGCAACGGATTGTTTACCTTTATCATATATATATATATATATATATATATATGAAGAAATATAGTCTTAAGGTGTGCTATATTTATGGATAAAGTGCTCAATATCAGAGATAGAGCGTGTGTAAATATAAAAGTGAACATTGAAGTCAACACTTAGAGGCGACAGTCTGTTTTATGCTAGACGCAATCGTCAGGCCACGAGTCTTGACGATTGCGTCTAGCATGAAACGGACTGTCACCTCTAGGTATTGACTTCTATGTTCACTTTGATATATATATATATATATATATATATATATATATATATATATATATATATATATATATATAGGGAAAACTTTATGACAAGTGTAAAAGCTTTTCTTGTGACGCCTTTCTTAAGGACTTCATCGAACTTAATTTGTAATGTTTAGTCCGATGAAGTCCTTAAGGACGAAACGCGCCACAATAAAACTTTCTTCCACTTTGTCATACATTTTCCCCGATATTTTCCTTAATATATAAAAATATATATCGTTATCTCATATATATATATATATATATATATATATATATAGAGAGAGAGAGAGAGAGAGAGAGAGAAAGAGAGTACGAAGCAAAAAATGGACGCACCCATAGAAAGTCGATTTTTGTATTTTTGCCAAGATAAGTGACTAATAGAATTCGTTTATTAATACAGATGTACATATGTACATTATACAAGTCAAAAAATGATTTACTATATAGTTGGCTAAACTTTTGCTTTAATAAGGGTTTTACATCTTCGTGACATGCTATAGACTAAATGATTTAGTAAGTCAACGTCCTTCGCCAGATTTTTCCAGCACTCCTTAAATTCGCGAAAAAGCTCATCTTCTGTGTTAACTTTCCTATTACGAGCACGCTTGCCCATTATCACCCAAAGGTTTTCAGTTGGGTAATGTACATATGTACAGCTGTATTAATAAACGAATTCTATTACTCACTTGTCTTGGTAAAAATACAAAAATCGACTTTCTATGGGTGCTTCCATTTTTTGCCTCGCACTGTAAATATATATATATATGAGAGAGAGAAAAGAAAGAAAGAGACGCACAAAATACAATCACAAATCAGTGATAATACTTGAATGTGTTTTTAAGAAAATAAAAAATCAATTTCGTTTCATATGACTTCAATTTGCAAGATTCATTTTCTTTAAGGAAGAAACGTGGTTTTCACCTTCCTTGCGTCGAACTCATTTACGAATATTTCCTCTAAACTATTCCATCCCGTCCCTTCCTCATAGCCCATTAAATTCTCAAAGGAACTGTGTAAAATAAAGCCCAGGACAAACCGTTGGGATTTGTTTGGGATAAAATTTAAATTCAACCCGTCTCCATTTTATGTATGACTTCTCTCAAAAACTCGTTATCAAAATCAAGCGTCACGAGAAGAGACGAGACGAGAAGAGGGCAGGGTGATGGTAGAGAAAGCTCGGCGTCTGTTATGCAAAATAAAGCAGAGCGCTGCAAAGAGTTTGATGCAAGTTTAAAATGGCCCAGGGAATCGACAGCGACTTAATCCTTCCGCATCAGTATGCAAACTTGAGTATTTTTCTGTTTTCCTTCTTCATCGTTTTTTTTATCACTTTTAATAGAAATTGAATTTTTGATGTCCTTGCAAAACAAAACCACCATCTTAGTCGCAATGTCTGCTTTGTGAATTGGACAAGACTTTTATGCTCACACGTGAACGAGAATACAGTACTCGAGAACAAACGCGCAAACAGATAAATACATCCACACATGTAAAAATGCATATCAATACACGCACATACGAATGTGTATATATGCAAAGATCTCCGCCTAAGAATAAACGTGCTTTTCAACAGTTACATGTTTGTACAAACATTTCTTGACATATAACGTTACATTGAATATATATATTGATTAATATATATGAAATCTATAGACATAGTACCAGCTTGTCCACTTACATATGGGATATAAAGCAAGAAGGTAATAGTGACTCCATTTTGAAATGGGAAATGTTTAAAAAAATGCCATAAATATAAAGCAGGTGACAAGTTTTGTTGGTTATGTATGGAAGAAAAATTAGCAATCGTCATCCATAAGAAACCTAAGAATTTATTAAATAAAGGATCCGAGATACTTAATAAGTGTAGGCTGAGGAGAGCCTCGTTATTAGAATAGTGCTTTGGGTTTTCTTCTCTCTTTTTTCTTTTCTTTTTTTGTCACGTGGTTTTATGTTTTTAATAGTTTTATCAATAAATACTGTTCCGCCATTTTCTTTTTTAGCCAGTTTACCCCGAAGATCAGTTTAGGTGAAACCTAGATAGGTTTGACTGGCTCCTTAGGATTAATTATTATATATATATATATATATATATATATATATATATATATATATATATATATATATATAATATTATAAATTAACTAATTTAAAATATGGTTTCTTTGCTACACAGGAATTACCATGTTTCAAAAACCGAAGCTAAAAACTTCAAATTTAATTATGTAATCAAATACTGTTCCGCCATTTCCTTTTTTAGGCAGTCTACCCTGAAGATCCGTTTAGGTGAAACCTAGGTAGGTTTGCCTGGCTCGTTAGGATATATTCTATATATATATATATATATATATATATATATATACAGTAGCGGCCATAATATAAGGAACGGAATCAACAAAGACATAAATATGTGTATTACTTAAAAAGTAATGCATGATTAGCAATGAAATTTTTACCGAATAAAGATTAGGGTGTAATGCATAAATATTATACAAAGTTACAAAAATTTACATAATAGTTTTTTTTTAAATAAAGATTAAATGGAACAAAGGAAATAAGCTACTGGACAAAAGTTAAGGAACGATCTTGTTAATACGTGATTGTGAACAATATATCAGCAAAATTTAATATTTGGTAAACATCCCCTTATTTTCAATGACATCTCTGCATCGGCGACCACATGATCTAATTAATTTCTTGCAAAAATCAGCAGTAATTCCCTCCCATTCGTCTTTCAATAACTCCCATAGGTGATCCTGGTTTTTCGGGTTTCTTTTCTGAGCCCTTTCTCCAATTATCTTCCAAACATTTTCTATTGGATTCAGGTCGGGGCTCTGGGCTGGCCACTTCATTAGGGCGATTCCTTCTTCTTCAAATAAAGCCATAACTTTCTGAGCCTTGTGGCAAGGTGCATTGTCCTGCATGAAAATAGGAGATTCATAAAGATTATGGTGTAAACTTGGTACCACATGCTGCTGAAGAAGCCTTTTGTAAATCAGTTTCAGAACGGTTTTTTGTAGATATTCTAACAATTCTTCGATCTTCTCTTTGCGATGTTTTTGGAGGTCTGCCGGTTTTTGGTTTTACATCCAACGTTTTATCGGTTTTATACCTGCTAATTACACGATGAACGACACTTTTAGACCTATGAACAATATCAGAAATTTCTGAAATTGACTTTTTTCTTGATAGTTAGCGATAATGAGTTTTTTTTTCTTCAAAAGGGAGCGTTTTGCGTGTAGAATTTGCCATATTGATTAAAAATAAAGTCCTAAAGATAAATTAACTTTTACTTATTGTTGAAAAGCTCCATCGAGTTTTTTAACAATGTAAATTAAAATTTTATGCAAATTATTAACATCGTTCCTTAACTTTTGTCCAGTTACTTACTGTTCTTTTTATTATATATATATATATATATATATATATATATATATATATATATATATATATATATATATATATATATATATATATTGCAGGGGCATTTGCCAGCACTCATTCTCTCAATAACGTGTATTTTTATAAAGTAGTAAAAAAAACGTTATCGATTTTTTCCTAGAGTATTTCCCCTCTATGTTAATTATACAGATTTGCATTTCGTATTATACCAGATCATGTATGTAAACGTACGTCTACACGTATATACCGTCCTGGGTATGATGACGATAAACTACATCCGCGTCCAGGGTAAGACGATAAACTACGTCCAACAGCAAGGCCTTTGATCAGGAGGTTTTGAGGAGCGTGGAACCACCTCTTAATTGCTGGTGTTCCCAGCTCCACCCTGAGCCGGGGTGGTAGCACCTGTTAGGGTCCCAACTATGGGTAAAATGGTTAACCCCGAAACTGAGGTAAAAAGCATTATAAAGTTGTAAAAATAGGTTTTAATGCTAGAAATACTTATGCCAGAAAAATTATTGCGAGAAATAATTTTTTGAAGAAAAAAACTATTACCAGCAATACGTTTTTGAAAAAAAAATATTACCAGCTATACATTTTTGGGGAAAAAAAATATTGCCAGAAATAGATTTTTGATAAAACAAAATATTGCCAGCAATAAAAAATCTTGTCGGCATTAAATTACCCATTGGGTCTGATATGCCGTAAAACAAAACAAACCAATACACGTATATGTATTTAGCTTTTATAATATAAACATGGAATACACAGTCATTTGAAATAACACACACACACACACACACACACACACACACACACATACACACACACATATATATATATATATATATATATATATATATATGCTTATCGTTTTCTTCTTTTAATGAACAATTATTGTACTGCTACGAATTAATGCAATTAAGTGAATGCGCTTTCGAAAGTGTAAACATGCATATATACACACATTTATTTTAAAACATTTTTATGTTTACACGTTCTTTTTATAGATAAAAATATTTAAGTAAATGCTCTGTTTATAATAAACAGTATTAACGACATTTACCTCCCTGAATGCCCGAGAAATTTTCATAGAAAATATTCGCTTTCCGACAGGATTCGAAACTGTATCCTATAAGGAACCGTCATTTAGCTTGACGTGCCTTAACCGATTTGGCTACAGAGGAGCGTTCGATTAGCAAGGTCGAATTTACTGTTTTTAAACTACAATTCTCCATGATTTTCTCTGGTACATTCATATCTACTCGATGCTTATCCAAATGTAAACAAATGACGTCACACCTTATGAAATGGACAAAGTCCGACAATTATTTTAAGACATTTTTATTTTTATACATTCTTTTTTATAGATACAAATATTTAAGTAAATGCTCTGTTTATAATAAACAGTATTAACGACATTTAACAAACTGAATGTCCGAGAATTTCTCATAGAAAATATGCGTTCTCCGACAGGAATCGAACCTGTATTCTATACGGAACCGTCATATAGCCTGACGTGCTTTTACCGATTGAGCCACAGAGGAGCGTTTCGGTTAGCAAGGTCGATATTACTGTTTATTTATAGTCCGATATATCGTCACTATGGGTCGTGAAAAAGTAGTAACTCATTGAGCTCACATTGGCATAATTTCAGGTGAGCTTCTGATAATGGTGACGTAAGTCCGCAGCACTGCATATGTAATGTATTGATTACAACTGATTTCAATCAAGGTTAGCTCAGTTCCATAGTATCCTATCTCCGTGTCTTGAAACCTGATTCTGTGCAACTTTAGAGTCTGTTGACCCAGAGGACCGAAACAACCGAATGTCTGTTATCTCATAAGACTGTATGGCACCGCGACCATTTAATAAAAATAAACCTACTGAAAAGAACTTTGCCAATATACGTACTTAAGATGTAAAGTGTATAATTATGGAAATTAGCAAAATCACTTTAAAACAAGCTTAAAAACGTAGAAAGATCAAATGGCATGAACAAAGCTAGAAATATAAAGAAGTCAAGATGATCAAAGGAGGACTAAAGTAAGAAATGTCATGGACGTGATTAAATGACAAAAAAAGAAGCGGCCAGTACATATAGTACGTTTCGGCCGTTGTACGCTCCGGCCTTCTTCAGGTAGTTGGAATGTTGAACTGAACCCTTTATTTCGCTCACTGGGGTAGACTGTTCTAGTTCCACGTGCCATGTCTAATGGATGTCAGTTATCAGTTATCTCCTGTTATTCCCCCCACCGACAGTCTACCTAAAGAAGGCCGGAGCGTACAACGGCCGAAACTTTGTAATAAATATGGCGACAAAGATGAGGACAATAGTCCGAATAATGTAAATAGTGTAGATAATACCTCATCTCAGAAATACAGACAGGAAAATAGATGGAGAAAAAAGTTGGTTGACTGGTGGCTTGATGGGTAGAAAAAGCAGGAAAAAAATCAAGGAATGATATAAAGGATGTCACTGCTAAGCAAAGAAAAACACGGTCACAGTCGTCATGGAAGAAGTTGGAAAAGTTTTTTTTTTATCTGGCAGTTAACTCTAAGTCGCTGATGATAATGATCTCGATCTATTGTGAATGGAAAGTTTAAAACGTCCAAAACACTTTGTTTATATAATCGAATTTTGACAATAATTAGATATACTAAGTTCATATAGGAAGGACGACGGGAAATTAATATCTGTTACGTTGGGCCACAACGTGGATATTGTCGGTGTGGCAATTGATTGTCCTGCCTCAAATCAATACTTTTGCCTTGTTATAGATAGTAACAGAGCGGTTGTCTGACATGGAAGCAAAACCTTCGTTCACCAGTTCAACCCATAATATATGTCTGTTGTCTGGATGTGTATTGAATTTCATAAAACCGCAATCTTTTGAGTTGCATACATATAGCTTGCATTGAGGCTTGTTTGTCCTCTCACTTTTTTTTCTTTTAAACCACCGGTCTTCGTGCCATCACCGCAGTTAAGCAACGTCGAGCCAGGTAAGTACCTAGATGGGTGACCGCTTGGAATACCAGGTGCTGTAATCTTGGATGTACTGGTGGTGTAATGGATAACGCTTCAGAATTTGAAATTGGAGAATCCAATTCATAATATTCGCTTACACGCAAATACCCTCGGGAACCATCTTACCCCTCCAGCTATGGGTTAATTAATAGAATTTGCACCAGTAAAAACAATCTCTTATATTTGATGACAATTTCATACTTTTATTCTTTTCTTATTTATTTATTGATTTCTAATTATTATCGTTTAAAATATTAATCTTTAAACTGATACATTTGATGACGAACTGTAAAATATATAAGTCTATGCGTATATATATGTATGTGTGTGTGTGAGAGAGTGTATGTGTGTGTGTGTGTCGTAACGGTCCTGGTTCGATTCTCGCTAGAGGATGCGCTACTGATGATGAATCGACCGTCCAGTGCTTTCTGAGAATTCTTCTAGACTCAGATCATCCCATAAGTTCTGTCCGAATTTTGAATAAAGAAAACAAGTGACCAAATGTTACATTTAATTACAGATTCAATCAACAATGTATTTTCCCTGATTATCTATGACTTCCTTCCATCTATTAACAAGCTTACTAATTCCATTCTTTTGGCTTTGATTCGAAGAACTCACAAATGTCAGTTTAAACCTCTTCCTGTGTTACAAAAGCTGTTTCTTCCAAATGATTCTATAAGCTACGAAACAAATGGTAGTCTGAAGGAACAAGGTCGGGAGAATAAGGTGGATGAGGAAATTTCTCCCAACCAAGTTCTTCAATCTTTTGTGACGTGATTCTTGCTGTGTGTGGTCGCACATTGTCCTGATGAAAATTCACCTGTTCTTGATTCACTAGAGCAGGTCATTTTTCCCCTCAAAGCTTGGTTCAAACGCTCTAATTGCTGACAGTATATTTGAGCATTAATTGTTGCATTAGGTGGCAAGAATTCAAAGTGGATTATTCCTTGGAAATCCCACCAGATTGAAAGAAGAACCTTTTGCCCATGAAGTTCCCTTCTCGGCTGTGGCTGGGGTCCTTCCCCTTTACCAAACCATTGTCTACGACGCTTAACATTTCGATAAAAGATCCATTTTTCGTCGCCAGTAACAAGTCAATTCAAAAAAGGTGAAACAAATTGGCAAGAATGGAGAGAAGAGCAGATGTCAACTCGGGATTTGAGGTTGTTTTCAGACAATTCATGAAGCACCCATTTTCCAAGTTTAGGAACTTTTCCAAGTTATTGAAGATGACGATGAACAGTTGTATGGTTTGAACTGAGGACCACTGCCAATTCCTTAACTGATAAAGCAGGATTTTCTTCAAGGGCTGCTTCAAGAAGCTTTTCATCAAACTCAACTGGACGTCCGGTTCGATCTTCATCTTCAAGGGTGAAATCTCCACCTCTGAATTTTGCAAACAATCTTCTGCAAGTTATTTCATTCACACATTCCTCTCCATGAACTGAATGAATGTTTCTAGCCGCTTCGGCTGCTGAGTTTCCTTTCTTGAACTCATAAAGCATTATGTGCCTCAAATGATTCTTGGGTACTTCCATGTTAGCAGGGTTTTAATCAAACAAAATTTAATTTTATTGTTCTCTGAAATAAAATTTGATCAGTTTAAATGCATCTAAACATAAAAATAATGTTCAGCTCCATTAGACATTATAAAATACTCTTTAAATTTCATTCATTTTAACAAAAAGTTAAAATTCGGACAGAACTTATGGGATGACCTAATATATATATATATATATATATATATATATATATATATATACACACTTAGGGTAGATGGAAATCGTCAGACCAGGTGAGTAGTCTGTGTAAAAGAAGGAAGACTCTGATTTTAAAATTCTTGCGGGCATACCCAATCATCTGAAAGGCTTCGGGTGTAAACCCTGAAAACAAATCTGGAGCCGGATTCTCTAAGACAATTCGATGTAATGTTTAACTTCGTTCTCTAAACTCCTACGTCGACGCCAAGCTGTATTGGACTCTACCTTACCCTTGGACAACATCGGTGGCGTGGAGAGAGGAGACGGGCTTTATGGGCAACCGACGATCTCTCATAAAACACTGCCCAGGCCTGCGCCCAGGAGAGGTCAATCCAGCGTCGTCTCACCGCTACAGCAAAACAAAAGAAGCAATTGTCTACTATTTGGAGGATTTCGAAGGTCCTTCTGTAGGGGGTGGGGAACTGTCCACCAGCAAGAGAGCACGAAGGCGACATCTTAACTTCGAGGACGTCTTCAAAGGTAACATGAGGGCGATGGACATCGAGAGGTGGGAAAAGGTCGCCAACGATCGCTTACGGAGGAGGCGCAATTTGCATCTAGGGCTGGAGCGAAGAATAGAAACGGAGGTTTGCCGCCGGGGTGAAGCACAGTCGAAGGAAAGAAAACAACGACATCAGCAGCTGAGGCATAATTTTTGGGCGCAGATCCACGGGGTCTCTCGAGACAGACGGATGCCTATACACATATCAGTAAATCATTATCTCCAAAAATTATTATCATCTAAAAATATTTTCTTGCTTTAAATATGTCGCAAAAGGTTGATAAGCCGTAAAGAAAAAAACAGATCAACTAATCTGGTTACACCTCTAGCAAAGACTGGAATTCAGGATCAAACAGGATGTCCCACCTTGAATCCGAAATGGCCAATCACGTCACGCAACAACTTTAATACATTCGCAGAATATTTCGGATTCAGCGATTGGTCAAAACCTTATTCATAATCCTGTCACATTAAATTCTCGGACGCCATATTTAACACGTGACAAATAAATTTATCACACTGAAGAAACTATCAGAACCTAAACAAAGATATTCAACTAAGCGTGCCAAGAAATTCAGAAGACCGAAATTGTTTCTCGGTGAGTTGATCCTTTATCTATATATATAAAACAGAGGATGTCTGTCCGTCTGTCTGTGTGATACCTTTTCACTCGAGATCCATCCAACCGATTTTGACCAAACTTGGCACATACATTGTACAATGTAAGAGATAGGTTCTTAAAGTAAAAAATCGATATTTAAAAAAACAATAATCGATAAAGCCGAGGAAAAAGCGATAAATTCAACTTTTTTCAACCGATTTCGTTCATACATCATAACGTTCTCAACGATACCTCATTTTTATTTCTACGCCACTGCGTTTAGCGAAAAACCGCGAAAAACGAAAAATCGATTTCAACACAAATTTTAAACTAAAAACTCCCTCAATTTTCAAGCAATCTAATACAAGCTTCATTAAATTGTAGCCAACAATAAGTTGATTGTTTAACAGTCATTTAACTTAATAACTGACTGGTTTCTTTCCTAATTTTCGTTGACCTTTCAACCAATTTTCATCAGATTTAACAATTGCTTTATAATTATATCCACTTTTACATCCTTGGTAGCACACTGAAAAATTAAATTTGAAAAACTCCAAAATAATTGTGGTCGGAAGTGGGTCTTCATGTTGCCTGTTTTACCCCTTCATGTCCTCGGCTATCTTCGATTGAATAAATACAGACTACTTCTGTTATATCAGTAACTGCAATAATTCAAAAGGTTTTTAATGAAAGTACTTTAAAGTAATTGAAGTTATTGTTACATCTAAATATGATGCTGTTTTTGCTCCATTCTAATTGAATGCTTTTTCTGGTCGACCAGCTGGGTATGGCTGTTAGTTGAGTAATAAAATCTCTCATCTCTCCTAATAGTGTCACTTTTGCTCGGTAACTTAACAACCACCCAGCATCATCCAATTTAGCTGGAATAGTTTTACTTATTGAATTTTTTACTAGTACTCGTTGAACAGCAGTCTGGAAGTTGATTTTTAAAAAAAATACATAAAATAAAATGAAAGAATTGCGACTCAGATTAATAAACTATGCGTTATCTTAAGAAAGTCGAATAATATTATATCTCCTTAATCAACTCCTAATATTCGTTAGTCGATCGGGAATCGAACCATTTCCCAGATTGACAATTTAACAATTAACGAAATGAGCAGTCAGTAACTTTTTTTCTTATCTAATATAGTTGCAAAGATAAAATATATGTGGGCAAAATTGTGAAAAAGGCTTACCTCGGAAACGCCCACGAATCTGTGCGTCTTGCAAAATCCAGCTGCTCAGCGGTAAAAAGAACCAAAATGGCGGCGCCCATGTTTTATGCCAGGCGGTCTCGGACAGTTAACGCGAAATCACGTTGTCTCGTTATTCGCATGCAAATTATGGTCGGTCCTCGACTGTATAAAGCAAGCCGTTTTTTTTAGAAGAAGGCACACGCGTTTTTGCTGGCGAGAAGTGAAGGTTGGACGTGTGACCCAATTTTGTCGTTTCTACGTTGTTTGTTGGACTGTTACGTCGGACTATCGTTTTAACTGTGATTTGGCTACAAGTGTTGCGGTCGAGAGACGGAAGAAATCTATTGCAGACGTTTGTTGCTACTTTAAGTTGACAGTTTTTCTTTTTCCTCTTTTTTTTATCACCACAATATATAATTACTTTTATCGTGGTCTTTATCAGCAAACTCAAAGATAAAACCGAATTCCATATTTCAAAACTCTTCTATTTTGATTCTATTGTTACTTTAGGTGAGTTGAGGAGAACGCTACAAAAGAAAGCATAGCATTAAAGCTGGGCAAAAGAGAAAACAGTTTTCGAATGTCGTGACTTTAAAACGTTAAATTATCGGTGATCCACAAAATCCTATCCACAAATTCAGTGTTCAATTATTAAAAAGAGCATGTGTACGCGTTACCTATGAACACTAATGAGTATGTCCCAATCCTCATAAATACGTTGGACACTATTGTAAGTAGGAGGTAATATGCTGCCTAAGTAGTCCACCACTAGCAGTGGTTTACGTACTTCACGCCGCTGGCGAGTATTGTATTTTGTTTATGTTATAAAGATTACTATTTCATTTCCAACCTCCGTTTTAGTTATTCCTAATTCAGTAACCTTTTCTAGGTTAGAACAATATATATAGTAATTAATGTGAGCTGCCATCTTTACAAAACAATTTCAAACTACTTTATAGCATTACGCGTTCCAAAATTAAAAATATCTCAATGAAATAACAAAATATACACAAATTAAACCTGAATTGAAAATATAAATAGGATGTCTATTGAGGACAATATCTATTATTTATATTTTTTTTAGTTGATAATTGGTATTTTCTGATCTTTTAAGTATCTGCTTTGTATTTTCTACTTTAGCCTTAATATTTCAAATGCACGCAAAATGTTAGAAATGTTTCCATTTGACTGATAGGAAGCTAAATATTTTTACTTGATATTGTTATATAATGGACCTATGACCACTAATGAGTATATCCCAATCCTCATAAATATGTTGGACACTATTGTAAGTGGAGGTAACTGTTGTCTAAGAAGTCCACCACTAGCAGTGGTTTACCTACTTCACGCCGCTGGCGAGTATTGTATTTTGCTGATGTTATCAAGATTACCATTTTATTTACAACCTCCGTTTTGTTTATTCCTCGTTCAGTAACCATTCCTAGGTTACAACACTATCTATCTATCTATCTATCTATCTATCTATCTATCTATCTATTATATACCGTACATATGAACACTAATGGGTATGTCCCAATCCTCCTAAATACGTTGGACACTATTTTAAGCGGTGGGAGGTAATGTGATGTCTAAGTAGTCCACCACTAGCAGTGGTTTACCTACTTCACACCGCTGGCGAGTATTGTATTTTGTTGATGTTATAAAGATTACCATTTCATTATCCAACCTCCGTTTTGGTTATTCCTCATTCAGTAACCCTTTCTAAGTTACAACAGTAGGATAGTTTAAAGTAGAAGTAAATCGATTTAACTTCTCGTCTGTGGTTACTTTTGATTCCCATTTCTTACCAGTCAATAACTTTAAGCAAATAAGCCACAATATGCAGGTATGTAAGCATTTATGCTTTCATAGCCATTTGTGTGTATATTTATCTACAACAAACACACACGAGGGGCCGCTAAAAAGTTCTCGACCCTGTACATTTCACCAAAACTGACCAAACATCTTTTTTTTTCTATTTTGAATTCCTTATTGGTCATTGTTATGGGTCCTTACCTATAACTACAAAATGAACTCTTCCTGACACTATGTATACTACGCCTCTCAAGAGAGAGGGACGAATCGAGTCGAGCCGATAGTAGTTCACTCCAAACCAGACTGACAGTCATACTAACACCTTCCACATCTTGTATTATTATTTCGTGTAATATATCTTCGTTATTTCTACTCTTATGTTCGTGTTGTTCTTCCTTGGTCCAAACCTCGACCATAACAGTGGCGACGAGGATATTGAAGAAACGAATACTACGCGGAGAATCTGAAAGAAAAAAAAACTTTTTTGCTATCGGTCGTCCATAACAGAGGCGACGGAGGTATTGAGGAAAAAAAACAAGTTCTACGCGAAGAAAAAAAGAAGGAAAAAATTTTTGGGACACTAACCTTAACAGTGGTAACGAAGACACGAATTTTACCTGTCAGCCAGAACAGAATCGTATTCTACGCAAGAAAATTTTTTCGTACTAAGGTAACAAAGGCAACAGGCAACAAAGACCTGAGATCTACACTGAGAAAAAATGGAAAAATCGTTACACAAAATTACGGTGTAAACATGGAAGACTTTAAGGCAACCATATTGGAACTAATGAAAATGCAATTCGAGCAACAACAAAAAATGAGGAAAGACAGACTAGGCTCGAAGAAAAACAATTAGAAATTCAACAGAAAAACGAAGAGAAGCAACTCGAACTACAAGAATTACTACTACGGGCAGTAACAAATAAAGGACAACATTCTGAAAATGAAGCGGTATTCTCGCAAAATGTTATATGGAGCTCTATCAAAGACTTCACTTATGCACTTATGGCAATGGGCCGCACCTACGGTTTACGTGAAAAAGAAATCGGGCGAGATACGAGTATTCGCTGATTTCTTGACGGGATTGAATACAGCGATTAAGGATTATCACTATCCTCTCCCTAGTCCAGAGGAAGTTTTCACAAAGTTGAACGGAGCAAAATTTTTCTCAAAGATAGACTTGCGCGAAGCATACCTACATTTTCCAGTAGATGAGGAAAGCTCGAGGTTGTTGTGCATAAATACACATAAAGGATTATATAAGTTCCAGAGATTACCATTCGGGATCAAGATAATATCGGGGATATCGCCGCCGGCATTCGGGATCAAGATAAGATCGGGATATCGCCGGCGATATTTCAGCAAATAATGGACACTATGCTAGGCGGACTGGATTTCACGATCGCATACCTTGATGACATCCTGATAAATAGCAAAAATATTGAACAACACTGGAAACACGTTCAAGAGGTTTTCAGGCAGATACAAAATTACGGTTTTAAGGTAAAGGAAAATAAATGTGATTTCTTTATGAAGGAGATAAAATATCTGGGCCATATTATTGACGAAGAAGGAAGAAGACCAAACCCAGAAAGAGCCACAGCAATAAAAAAAAAATGCCGGCTCCAAAAAATTTAGCCGAGTTACAAAGATTCTTGGGCTTAGTAAATTATTATCAAGAATTTATTCCTAACATGCACAAATTATGCTCACCCCTAAACGAACTGTTGAAGAAGGAAAAAGTTTGGGAATGATCATATGTCAGAAAACTTTCGACAAAATCATTAAGACTCTAACAGCAGATTTATTTTTAGTGCATTATGATCCAAAATTGGAAATAATAGTCGCGAGTGACGCGAGTGCCTATGGTGTTGGGGCATGTATACTTCATAAAATGACGGATGGGACACTAAAACACATCGCGCATGCGTCAAGAACTTCGAACCAGCCGAACAAAATTACTCGCAAATCGAAAAAGAAGCGCTGGGGATTATTTTTGCGGTTACGAGATTCCACAGATATATTTACGGTAGATTTTTCACCTTACAGACGGACCACAAGCCGTTATTGACAATATTTGGATCAAAGAAAGGCCTACCTGTCTACACTGCTAATAGATTGCTAAGATGGGGGACGATTTTATTAAACTATAACTTTAAATTGGAGTATCTTCCATCAAGCAATATCGGGCATGCAGATGGTCTTTCGAGACTAATACCAAGGAAAACGGAGCCATTAGAAGATTCCGTAATTGCAGCTCTGCGATATGAGGAAGATATTAGAACATCATTATGTAGTACAATTCGAGACATCCCCGTCACATTACAGGAAATAAGAAACGAAGCAGTGAATGACGAATCTATAAAGGAAACGAAAACAAAAATTATAGGAAAAGATAAGCATATATCAGACAGTTTTTCGTTATGTGATAATGTTCTGCTATATAATGAAAGAGTAGTAACCCCGAAAACGCTACAAAGGCGAATCCTCAAGGATTTTCACATGGGCCAACCAGGAAAGAACAGGATGAAATCCTTAATGCGAAGTTATGTGTACTGGCCAAACATGGATCAAGATATTATACATATGGTGGACAAATGCAAGGGCTGTTCCTTAGCAGCCAAGGCACCTCCGATCACTCATAGGCCATGGCCTAAGACATATCGACCGTGGTCGAGAATCCATGTAGATTTTGCAGGTCCATTAGAGGGTTTCTACTATTTGATTGTAGTAGACAGTTACGGCAAATGGCCAGAAGTATTTCGTTGTAGAAAACCTACTTCTGAGACTACAATAAATTGCCTTCACGAGCTGTTTGCTCGTTTCGGAGTGGTTGATTGTTTATTCACCGATAATGGGACACAATTTACATCTGCGGATTTTCAAGAATTTTGTGAAACTTTTCAGGTGAAACACATCAAATCCCCGCCATATCACCCCAGATCAAACGGGCAAGCGGAGTGGTTTGTAGATACATTAAAAAGAGCACTAAGGAAAGCTTATGACGTACCAACAGAAAAGGCTTTACAACAATTCTTGCAAGTGTATAGAATTACACCGAACAGTACTACGCCATCGGCATTATCGCCGGCGGAAGTAATGTTCGCCCGAAAAATTAGATCGGTATTCGACAAATTACTGCCAAAACAGACAAAGCAATCACCAACGTCGTTTGTACCAAAAAGAAAATTTAACCCAGGGGAGAAATTTTTTTTTTTAAATGTTCCAAAACAACACATCCTATTGGGAGCCAGGTACAATAGAGAAACGAATCGGGAACGTGATTTACATAATTCAGGGTCCGAAGTTCTCGCATAAAAGGCACTTAAATCAGATCAGAAAGAGGCTGTTAGAGGATTCTAACGGTCTACCTCAGGAAGATGAGGAAGTAATGGACACAGTATTTGACACATTCAATATGCAAAGGCTTCAAGCGATTTCAGAACCGCGGAAATCATGCAGAAAAAGAAAATTTACAGAGCCTTTGATGATTAATCCGAAGAGGAAAAAATATTAAAGACCCCCTGCAAGGTAAAATATTGGGAGGGAGTGTTATGGGTCCTTACCTATAACTACAGAATGAACTCTTTCTAACACTATGTATACTACGCCTCTCAAGAGAGTGAGACGAATCGAGTCGAGCCGATAGTAGTTCACTCCAAACCAGACTGACAGTCATACTAACACCTTCAACATCTTGTATTATTATTTCGTGTAATATATCATCGTTATTTCTACTCTTGTGTTCGTGTTGTTCTTCCTTGGTCCTAACCTGGACCATAACAGTCATGATAATAACTTTTCAACTCTCTCCCTCGTATGTGTATATATAGAATCTTAATTTCACAAAGGTTAATCGTTTACTTAGTAAAAGTCCATTATATTCACTTATATTATCACTATATATATATATCACTAATATTTATTCAAAAATTTAACTCCTCTTCTATCCCATGTTTCTATTTCATGACTTTTCTTTTACATCGAATAATGACAGTTTCCATTATAACAAACACATCCACTAGTTCGGAAAATCAGCTTCGTATTTTAACTTTATTACATTTATTATTATTTAGGCATTTTTCTCAAAAGATATCAAAATCATAATTTTTACTTTGATTATACACCATCATCAAAACTGTTTTGATTTGAGTTCATGAATTAGCATGCTCTCTCATCTTCAGTGACATCGCAGACTGATTCGACAATATTTTGCCAGCTTTCTACATCCTCTGCGAGTTTGCGGATCCATTGCAGAACTTCCTCGATTTCTCCAAAGGAAAACTGGGATCTTTCTGCCTTGTTCTTTGAATGTCTCGATTCAGTGTTGTGACTATAATGGTTCTTGGATGACCTCTGAACTTTTTGAAGTCTTTTCAAAGTAAAACTCCATGGCTTTGTTAGATGGGCATTCTGGATCCATTCGCAAAATATACCCAAGTAGCGTCCATCTTGCTTTCAAAATCTTTCCCAGTATGCAACGTCTTAAATAAGTAGTTACTGCGTAGCAGTAACTGAAGCATCCATTACCTATTCCACCAGTTGATTTTAATCATACGCTGCTCTTAAATTCCTGTTTAATTGCTAATTATACTGGACATGACCAGCTTGACATTCATTGTTACCCTATTAAAATAAGATTAATAAAATAAGAGTTAATCAGTGTTTCATCCTAATGACGTAAAAACTAATTTATGTGATGCTTAATAAGAGGACAATAGTTATTTTTTTTGTTTTGTTTTTTCTTTTTCTTTTTCTTTTTTGTTGTTTTTTATTGTTGTTTTTTTTTTGCAAGAGAGACGCTGCATCGAAAGTAACTGATACTCTTCATTCTCTACTGTTTTTTCTTTAAAACAAGGTTTCTTTAGTGCTATATTACCAACCATTCAAAACACAGTAATACGATTCTATTCTTGATAAATTCCATCGGAATCTTTTAAGCCAATAATGTTCTGTATGAAGACAGGTGTTTCAAAAAAATAGGTGAGCCATATGATTCATTGTGAGCGATAACATTTGAAAGACCAAAGCTTACCCCATGTTTTTTTTCTGATGCGGTTGTTTTGGCCAACAGTCTAATAAAGAACACAAGTGTTGCAAATGTTTCTTTTGACGAAGAGAAAAAACACTTTCTCACATTTTGTATTTATTTAAAATAAGGGATCAGAACATTGAAGGGAAATTCGTGAACTTCTAAACCGTATTTACGTACATATTTCTTCCAAAGTGCATCTCATTTCAATGAGGCCTTTTCTTGTGGTGTCTTCCCTCTAAGAGTCTGTATTAGACTCTTCCGCCTATTATAAGTCAAGATGTTGTGACCAAGTAAATGGTTAAGTTATAACTAAAACCAGGTCTGCAGATATCTCGTATATTACACCAGAAGAGTATTACACGACTGGTGAGTGTGTGTCGGATGACCCAGCGTTCAATCTATTCACTGTTATATTTAACATCTTCCCCCCACGAGGGATGTATGTGGCACAAGGCCGAGTTTACCGTAGACTCGGCCAGAAATATTCCGTTAGAACCCGTATAAACGGGTTCAGGGCCTGTCTACCTCCCCGGACGAAACTTTGCCCTTCGGCAAAGCCTCGTCCGGGTTCCTCTCTGCTCGGGGCAGAGAGTTCGACAGATAAACAGTGTGGCACTGTTCACTGTTCCTTCTCTCCTACTAAACTTATAGTAGGCGGGAGAGTCTAATATAGACTCTTAGAAGGAAGACACCATAACACCTTTAAAAAAAAATCTCGGCTATCTTGTGCATAATACAGTGGTGTTCTTCATATACAAAAAAAAAACAACGCTATAAAAAAAAATTAAAATACTACAATCCTAAAATATTTTTCGGTGGAAAATATTAAAAGCCAGTATAAATTCAATGCCAATGTTGAGCATATTTAAATATATTTTCACTTCTAAATTTATTAATTTATTCTTGCGATGGATGAAAACACTTAATCCCAAATGTTTTAATATAGAAAATCCATGTCGTTATAGGCTCAAGCAGAATGTAACACAGTGTGAAGTTTAAAGTGGGGTGGGAGAATGTGTGCATGAAAAGATTGCATAAGCCCCTTCAGCGCCTTTTGGGATCGCCTCAAGCGCGAGGTAATGGCCCTATTTCCCTCCTGAAGGAGATGCGTTGCATGGAAACGACCCCTTGGGGCTATGACAGTACATTGAATTTTAACCACCTAGCCTGCACAGCCGGGCTAGGTCTCCGTAACTGTAAAGTTAGACCGCATGTTTCCCATGTTTGCTACACATTCTTTGTTTTGTATCTTCTTATTTGCCGCCATTATTATTAACATCTTTTTAACAGGTTTCGTCCTTAACAATGAAAAGTAATGCAGTAAAAAATAAATACAATGACTGAAGTACAAAAGATCTGAGATTTTTGTCTTCGTTTTTTCAATCATCGACAACCGAGAGTAAAATAAAAATGATAACATAATAATCATTTGAATGCCACAGACGTTTTAGGTCAAATATCAAAATATCTTCCTTTCTCTCTTACTTTTTACCCATTCTAATAATGATTTCTTTAACTTACCACTAATTCCAGCACGAAGGTTTAATACTGTAATTCCCCCCTGTGTAATACTCCTTCATCCATAGTACGCACCCATAAAACTATACTGAAAGCGTGGAGAAATACGCACCCCTTGTTTGGTAATCAAAGCCTATAAATTCTACCTCTGTAATCTCATTACGGCCAGCGATTCGTACTCTTATTTTTAAAAAAAGGTTTAAACATAGAATAATATTATTTTAATTTAGTTTCATGATCATTCTTATTTTATTTTAGAGTTGTAAGTATTTTTAGATACATATCATTGTATTTGACATCATTCTGGGGTCACAATCGCCGAATGTTAGTGTCAAATTGTCTGTGTGGTGAGTAGTCATTTCGTAATTGAAATCGACCTATGAAACGGCAATTTTACTAAAGATTTTTTGTAGCTGTGCATAATACGCACCCCTAATTTTGCTTATTATTTTTTATGAAAAAATGCGTATTATACATGGGGAATTACTGTATTTGCATTTCACTCACAAATAGTCACTTAAAGTGTGTAAATCCTTTTCCTTTTCTTTACTTAGCCTTCTCTGCAAGAACTTACACATCAAAGATACCAGAACATATTTTTCCTATTAAAAGATGTCTTACAATTATTTAATTCTCATCAATTTTTTGAAACCTCAGAATCTTTAGTACACATTATCATACATTATCAGGGACCAATACTCATAACTGCCTGAAAAAAAACATTTTTAAAACTTCTCAGTTTTCGCATTCTCAGTCTTCTTCCTCAAATACAAACTTCCTCATATTTCCTCTCAAATCTATTATTTTCTCTTTTCTTTATTTAAAAAAATACTTTTCATTTTCTTCAGATTATTTTTCTTTTATTCATTCATCTTTCTCCAGATTCTTTTTTCCATGGCTTTTATTATATACTTTTAATTTTTTTCCTTTCTCTTTAAAAATCACCCACTTTTTTTATTTTCTATAACAGGAAATCTTCCCAATAGGTACTTGAGAAATTCTCTTAGGACGTTCGAAAATAAATCTTTAAGTAACTTTTTATCTTTTGCCTATATTTTTCAAACTTCATTCAGAATATGACATTTTGTTATTTGACCAAACCTCTTAGGATTTCGAAACAATGAATGCTCGAAAAAAAAAAAAAAAAAAAAAAAAAAAAAACGGGACCCAAAGAGATGTGGGTGAGATTTGCAAGAAAACGAAAGGCAAAAGATTCGGAACAGAATGGCCAGACGGGTATGCACCGTTGAGTAGGTTTCTCCCATCGGACAGCCTTTGTTCCTCTCTTTGAAAATGTTTTTTCCTCAGAGCTGGTCGAATGTCGACCACAGGAGAAATAGAGGGAACGACAGGCTGCAATCTCCTTAGACTTGATGTTCTGTTTGCATGTCACAGTTTATGTATAAGTTGAATTTTCTTCTAAATCTGCTTTTCATATAAGCAATGTCGCTTATCTCTAAGGCTTTTTTTTCTTTGGGAGTGTGTACAGGGTAAATAAAAGTTCGGTTTTGCATTTTTCTTGTTTTCTATAGCGATCTAATCATGCTTTGTTTTCTTTTTTAGGATTGTTACTTTTTAGGATTGTTATTTTTTCTATATATGTAAGTAAATCATAAGCAAACGCCTAATGAGCGAGAATTTAAAATACGTATAACGTGGAAATAATATACTGGAGATTTTCTATACGATTTTGCAAATAACAGTAGACACATAGTCTCCACCTCCTATCTTATAATGATCAACGCGTACATACGTTCTTTTTCGACTATCTCATTTATACCCACGAGTAGACTTTCTTTTCTTTTTTTTTTTTTTCATAAACTCCTACACAATTCAAATATAAAATCAGTAAATGACAGCAATGGATATCCTTTGTGCAATTTTTCTTATCACGACTTTAATTATAAACACATCAAACTTATGATAAAAGAGAAAGATCACGTGATCTTTTTCCTGCCATCCTAACTCAACTCATCCTTACAATGGAAATATGGAAGAATAAATTTTCATATCTCTTGAGGGACTGTATTATCAGAACTACGCAATCACCAAATTCCCCAATAGAACAACTTCTCACATTTTTACGAATAGAATGCATGTGCGACAACCTTACGGATTGATGATGTAATAAATGACCATATAAATTATAATCTCCGATTAACTTAAAAGTGATAAACATTGCAACTCGCAATGTCTCAAAATATTATCTTCATAGTATTCTATTATGAGCACAGTTGACGAATTTTATTTTATCTTAAGCAAAACAAATTCTTACTCCGAATAAATCTATTTTGAGTGCTATATAAATATTTTGAGTGCTATATAAATATTTTGAGTGCTATATAAAAAATACCAAAATGCTACAATATGTATCATATAATTTGTTAGGGATAACGCGTAAGGATTATGTATTTAACCAATCGTGTTATGATCACCATGAGCCCTTCAGAAATTGCTAAATGGCAATTCTATACAACTCTTATTTCATATGATTACCTTTTGGATAATCTTGTAAAATGGACATACCGTATATAGTCGAGTATAGTGGGGGTACTTCGACGTGGTGTAATGGTTAGCAACCTGGCCTCGCTAGATCTATTACGACTGAATAGTGAGTTCGATCCTCACTGGGTGCTCCACACTTTCGGCCTTGTGCCACATCTAAGCTACTCTGAGAAAGTCATTAGGCACCTCGAGGTGCTGTAATATTTAGCAAGATTGTCTCGCTAGAACAATTACGACTGAGTAGTGATTTCGATACTCATTGGGTGCTCCACACTTTCGGCCTTGTGCCACATCTAAGCTACTCTGAGAAAATCATTGGACAATCAGTGTAATGTTTAGCAAGCTTGTCTCGCTAGAACAATTACGACTTAGTAGTGAGTTCGATCCTCACTGGGTGCCCCATACTATCGGCCTTGTGCCACATCTAAGCTACGCTTGGGAAATCACTATACTTGAGTATAGTGCGAGTTTTCTGATCGGTTTCCTACGCAAAAATAAACAAAATTGGCGGTTGAACTATACCCATGTAAATCTTTTTTTAAAGGTTAAAAATCCTGCATTTTCCATAGACCAGTTGCACTATACACAATTTTATTTATGGAGGGGTTAAAATTCATGCAAAAATTCAGGAGTTCCCATTATAGAATACGTCGACTTATACACGAGTATAAATGGTTTGACTTTATTACCCAACGACTTCACGAAACAGGGTGGTCGTTGCAAGAGCAGAAGAAACTACTTGAGTAAAACTTACAATTTGAACGTACTAGTAACGTTACTATTCTATGGATATTGATATAATTATTTATATAACGTACTTCGTATTAGGATTCTCTATACTTAATGCTTCGGCTACTTGCCGTGATGTCGGTATTAGTTAGTCTGAAGACTGACTCGAAACAACTAGGTATTTACCCATGCCTCACCACTTAGACGCGATGCGACACAAGGTCAGGTTTTAAAGCGAGAAACCTGAGCGCGTAGAATCGGGCCACTGGTCCAAAATTTACCCATTCCCTGCAACAGCGAGAAACGGGCACTTTGCTTGTCTGTTCTATTCAGCCGAGTCTTTGTGCGTAGACAGAGGCACCCTCTGCCCGAAGACAGTGGTCTTGTCAGTCGCAAGCCAGACAGCGAACTGCCCGACTCCAAGCGACTAGGTATTTACCCAGTCTCCCCTACTGTGATGAGATGTGACACAAAGTTTGGATTATTGTGGGGAACCCGAGCGTGTCCACTCGGGCCAATGGTCAAAATTTACAAAGCCCCCGCAGAAGCGTGCTCGGGTACATTACTTGTCTGTTTTTCTCAGCCGAGTTTCTGTCCGTAGACAGAGCCCTGCCTGAGTCTCCCTCTACCCGAAGACAGGTATTGTTAATCGCAAGCAAGGCAGCGAACTACCTGCCTCTTTATATTAATGGACTACTTCATATAATCACCGGGTGTGTACTATTTACTCCACAACAGAACGTTCCAGGCTTATTGAGTACTAGCCTTCGGGCAGACTTTAGGCTAGCTACTGCGGAGGGCTTGTGGACTGTTGTAATTTATTTTCATCCTTCTACAGGCTTTGGGTTTTCGGCCTTTTACCTTTCTGCGTCCTATTTACATAAAAGTTATAAGAATTTAGAAATAATAAAATTATTTTATCTCGATTCGACACCTTAATTCGGCATAATCTTTCTTCGTATACGCAAACGATCTCCTTAGTTTGTTTACATTTATTTTGCGAGCAAATATGTAATATTTCGAATACGTCACAGTACACGTGTTAGAAAAAGAACAAACATATGAGCAACGTACCGTGCCCCGCTTAAGTTTTAATTACGGTTTAATTAGACGATATCAATTGCAACTGCGGCAAAATGCGAAATTAAACTTTTAATAAAGAATTATTTTTTAAAAACCTTTCACTCTGTTCGATATTTAAATTTAACTTTAAATGAGTTATTTATTTAATTTTTAATCGCGTTAATAAATGAGTCGTTTATTTAATTTTTAATAACTACAGTAGTTAATATCTGTTACTTCAGGTTGTTTATGATTCGCCGAGATCGAAAAACGGACGAGCGGACGGACACACGTACACTGCGCTTTGTTTATTTAGATTTGCATATAAAATATATAAGGGTATTTATTAGCAAACGCATTTGGTTGGTTTCACTGAAAGGAAAATTTGTCTTAATATACAAATCAGCAATCCCACGCGCACGCGCACACACACACAATAAAATTGAAACGGCCTGAATGTTTTTATTTACTCAAGATTCAACGTCGCTAATACAGTAAATAATCATAGATACATGCACGTGTTCCAAAATAAGAGGTGAATCGAGTGCACTCAAAACACTGGCAGAATATATTCTATATCATTCTGTTCTATTGTCATATCCATATCATAATGAAAAGGACTTCAGGACTTCATCGGACTAAAGTGATATATATATATATATATATATATATATATATATATATATATATATATATATATATATATATACAGATATATATATATATATATATCTATATATATATATATATATATATATATATATATATATATATATATTATTAATGCATGTTTCATTGAATAATATAGACAAATTTTGTCTATTTAAGTAAGTTCCTTTCATGTTGTCTGATAAGCTTAATAAGATTATCGTTGAAAGACGAAAGGAAATCACCATATTGATACATGTTTAAATCCAATCTAAGCTTTCGGCTTACATAAGCCATTATCAAAGATGACAATTACATTTCAACATATCAAACAACACGCGGACGAAACAATAATGATAGTCTGTTTTTGTTGCATGAAAAATTTCAAAGCAACGACAAACTCGTGTATGCGAGATGCTGAAGCGAAAATCACGTCGCAGCTCGTGACGTCACACATGACCACGCGAGAGTGAAAACGAGAAGTATTAAGTATGGGAAGCCATTGGTATAAACCAATGGCTTCTGTTATAAATTATAGGCATTTAAGAATATTTGTAGAGATTTCATAGTTTATTTTGTTCAGGTTAGGTTTCAACTGTTTTATGTATATAGGTTCAAGAGTTTTTAGTTTTTGTTTATTCCTTAAAATAAATAGACAAAACTTGTCTATATATATATATATATATATATATATATATATATATATATATATATATATATATATATATTTGTGTATTTAGGCAGCAATCCTTCTTTCAAGCACATTTCATTAAAAACGACTGACAAGGTGCTTTTATTTAGTTTTTTATATAATTTCTCGTGCGATCTAATAAAGCTTTTCTTTTCAGAGGATAAATTATACAAAAATTGTCCGAATGTTCTTTTCCGAGCGCTTTCGGCTATACTTTTAGCCATTATCAAGGATTATATTTCAACTGTTAGAATTAGAAATAGTTTGTGTGTGTTTTATAAAGTGATTCATTTTTTTGTTTCAAAACACGGTCAAGATATTATGTCCATGTTCAAAGTTAATATTATTAAGGGTTGGTTTGTTTAATTTTATAAGTAAGGCTTCCATTATTTTTAGCCTTTTTTTGCAAGTGGATGATGCTATTATATTGTGTTTTCGACAAGTATATTCCGAATAGTGTCCGGTAGGTCTCCATGAATATTTAAATGAGATCTAATTGAGCTATTGTCAGAAAGGTGTAGGGTTAATCTGCGTGTTAAACGATTTGTAGTGTGGCCTATATAATTATTTACGAAAGTTGATTCTTGAGGAATACAATTCCTTAATGGACATTTGAATTCGTAAATAATATTTGCTCTATTTAATTTTGTTGTAGGAGGTGAATTATTATTTTTAACTATAAGGTTACAAGTTTTAAATTTTTTATAATAAATAATTAATCTAATTTTTTTGCTATTATCAACTGGTGCTATGTATTTTTTTATAATGTTATTCATTCGGCATTCATCCTGTTTGTAGTTATCGTTCATTTGATTTTTATAAAAAATATTAATATTATTGTTTATGTTTCGATTCTCGCCGTTGCTATTAGTTACTTTGGACAAGAAACGCCTAATGTGGAAATCCAACAATTGATTAGGAAATCCGTTATTGATCAGCGTTTGCTTTATATTTTTTAATTCATTAAAGAAAAGCGTGCGTGAAGATGAGTTCTCGTGCGCTCGCGTGAGGAAATTCTTAATAACACCTATTTTATACCTAAGAGGGCATTCGCTAGAGAAATTAAGATGACAAGAGTCTTTGCTAGTTGGTTTTTTATAAACAGAAGTTTTAAAAGTATTATTACTAAAATCGACGAGAACATATATATATATATATCAACTCTGTATTCAAAAATATATTCCACACCTGTTGACGAAATACATCGAGGGTTGATGTGGAGCTAAATAAATGAATTAGGTGTCGTCCCACACGTGAGGGTTAGTCTACGAATCGTCCCCGTGAAGAGACTCTCAAACATCTTGCAGAACATGTTGAGTGGCAATGCCACCATTTATGTGGGCATTTTCCAACTATAGCAGAATTTCTGCTACGAGAATGGCGGCAGAAACAGATATATACAAAAGTAAGAGTGTGATTAGTCAGCAGATAGAAGTGTCCGTCCGAACTGTCAGGTTACACTACGTCTCGACTGTCAATATCTAACATCCCCCCTCGCACGAGGCCGAGTTTAACGGGGGTCCTCCGAGCC
This sequence comes from Acanthosepion esculentum, assembly GCA_964036315.1. Classification (NCBI taxonomy): domain Eukaryota; kingdom Metazoa; phylum Mollusca; class Cephalopoda; order Sepiida; family Sepiidae; genus Acanthosepion; species Acanthosepion esculentum. The sequence continues at coordinate 14,081,981 of OZ038478.1, forward strand.
CGTAGGCTCGGACAAAAAAAATCCCCGTATAACTCGCATACACGGGTTCATGTCTGTCTACCTCCCCGGACGAGACTCTGTCCTTCGGCACAGCCTCGTCCGGGTTCCCCTCTGCCCAAGGCAGAGAGTTCGACAGGAGCTGCGAACAGTCATAGAACTGCGTCTCGACTGTCAATATTTAACAGTCCCCCCACGGAGGATGTATGCGGCACAAGGCCGAGTTTACCGTGGCTCGGCCAAAACTATTCTCTTAGAACCCGCATAAGTGGGTTCGGGATCTTTCTACCTCCCCGGGCGAAACTTTGCCCTTCGGCAAAGCTTCGTCCGGGTTCCTCTCTGCGAATGCAGAGAGTTCGACAGAAGTTGCACACAGTCAGAGACTGCGTCTCGATTCTCTCCGTTAGGAAGTCTCGCAGGTTGGTATTTATGAAAGGAGGAAGAGCTCATTCCCATGTAAGGTAGGTCACCATAACATCATCCCAGTGAAGAATTTCATTTGTATGTCCCTTAATGCGTTATGTCATCATAACACAAACGCTATGCCGATTTTTTAAATTAAAAACTTAAAAACCACTAACATCTACATTCCCTTCTCTTTTGATCCTAATAACCGGAGATGTAGTCAAGAATTAGCGCGTCCTGGGCAAGACGATAAACTACATCCGACAGCAAGGCCTCTGATCAGGTTTTGAGGAGCGTGAAACCACCTCTTAATTGCTGGTGTTCCCAGGTCCACCCTGACCCGGGGTGGTAGCACCTGTTAGGGTTCCAGCTATGGGCAAATAGTTAACCTCCAAACAGGGGTTAAAACACTATGAAAATGTAAAAATAGGTTTTAATACCGGCAATACATTTTTGTAAAAAATTATTGCCACCAATAAATTTTTGAAAGAAAAAATTATTACGAGAATACATTATTAGCAGCAATACATTTTTTTAAATTATATTTCCAGCAATACATTTTTGGCAAAAAATATTACCCGCAATAACCCATTGAGGTGTTGACATGCCGTAAAACAAAACAAGAATTAGATCCTAAATATTGAAACAGGACTGACACTCATTGAATTCGTATATCAATGAAATATGATGAAAAATCATTGTCTTAAAATTTTAATCACACTTTATTAGTTTTTGAATAAGTATTATGAACAAGTGATGTCAAGGGAAGACATCTGAAATTTGGTAAAGACAACTAAATATAGTGAACATGTTGGCAGTCTTTCATTGTGTGTAGTTTTCGTGATTTGTGACACAGCCTTTGAATTAACACATCACTACAAAATGGAAAAGTCTCCCAGGCTGTCCCAAACACAGGAGAATTGACACAAGAGAACAGCGGTGGAATTTTCACAGCCACACGTCCTTATATGACTGCGTATTCAGCACGATTAGAGAACATTAAATGCATCAGATAAAAGCGCCTTCTTCAATATAAATGTAAATCCCGAATTGAAATCAATAAGTTGATCGAGTGGAATTACTGTCCGGATAAAATTTACAGGGAGGAAGTGACCGTTTCGAAGGTACGTTGAAATAATGCGTTGTTCAGCCGAGAGGTCGTAAAAGGTGGTCGGTGATTAATTATCGTTCATTTATAGCTTAAATTCTTCCCAAAAGGACAAATGAAATGAACTCGGTAATTTGTAGTGTAGTAATTTTTTCTAGTCTAAGTGAACGAAGAGGCCTTAATTATTCTGGTTCAAACATTAATATCTTAATCATGTTTGTGTGAATATTTTAAAACATTCGTCTTTATTTTCCATTGCATGTTATTTGATAAAAGGAACAATAAAATAATATCCCAATGCCATAATACTCTTCGTTCACTTAGACTAGAAAAAATAAACACTCATCCCGTTCCCACCCCTTCACCGTTGAAACTGTTAGATGTAGACGTCTTTTCTACTCCAATAGCTTCATGTCTCGCACATCTCGCCTATGGAACTCCCTTCCCTATTACTGTTTCCCTGACAAATACAATCTCCAACGGTTTAAGTGTAGCGTCAATCGTCATCTCCAATTGCCTTGATCTATCCACTTCCATTCTCCACTTCCTTTCATCTTTCATTCCTATCTGCTCTCGCTCTATAACTTCCGTAACCCCCCTGCCTCGATCGACCCTCCGTCCTTCTCTTTCTCCACATCCCTTCCTTTACCACTCCTATCTGCTCTTCCTCCAACCCTTCTGTAACCCCATGCGTGATAGTGGCCACCAGCCTTGCTTGGGGTGATACGCTTAAAAAAAAAAAAAAAATTACTAGCGACTTAATTTCTTACTGATCATTTTTCTTTAGCCTTTTCTGGACTTGACCAAAGAAACTTACTAGAAATCTTAGAATACGATGACAGTTGTACTTATTGGATCACTTGGAACGTTCCTGATTTGCCTTTCAAAAGACCGTAAGAATTAGAAATCAGAGGAAGAAGTGAAATCTTCCAGAAAACATTATTACGTAAAGAAAATACGAGTATTGATAAGACTTGCTGTCACTTGATTCATATCAAGGGCCACCAGTAAATGAAAAGTATTTAGATAGGAAGCAAGTAAACCCATTTTAAAACATTTTAATTGAAACTTATAGTGTTTAATGATTTATTACTGAACAATTTCATCTTTTGGATAATGATTCTTATTACCTGAACAAAAGGATTTGATTTATTGTTTTCTATCTCGTGTCCATTTTACACAATGTTAACTGACACTTAACCAACATTCTTATACAATATGAAAACATGTCCAATCTCGTCTGCACCATATGGTATATACAAGATAAATGATGCATACTCTCACAATGATGCATTTTAAATACTACAACTCTTAATTATTTTATTGGGACTTTATTTTAAATAACATGTAATGAAAAAATAAAGATTAATATTTCAAAATATTCATATAAACATGATTAAAATATTATTATAGCATTGGGATATTATTTTATTGGGACTTTATTTTAAATAACATGTAATGAATAAATAAAGATTATTATTTCAAAATATTCATATAAACATGATTAAAATATTATTATAGCATTGGGATATTATTTTATTGGGACTTTATTTTAAATAACATGTAATGAATAAATAAAGATTAATATTTCAAAATATTCATATAAACATGATTAAAATATTATTATAGCATTGGGATATTATTTTATTGGGACTTTATTTTAAATAACATGTAATGAATAAATAAAGATTATTATTTCAAAATATTCATATAAACATGATTAAAATATTAATGTTTGGACCAGAAGAATCAAGGTCTTTTAGTTCACTGAAACTGACAATTTAAAATTTAAACACTACAATTAACCAATTTCATTTCCCATGTATGGATTAAATAGCAGAGTAGAAAGAGCTTTATATCCTACTTGAAACTGGAGAAGGCAACAGGAAACCACTCCATTAATTTTTCCAATGACAGTCATGGCAATTTAGAGTCGATAAAGAAAAGGAAACTATGGAGAGTGATAATCACCTACATTCTACCATTGTTCAAGCACTTGGAATGGTCTTAAAGAAACTTGCAAAAAGATTGGAAGAATTAGAAATCAGAGTAAGAACTGAAACCTTCCAGGCAATATTATTAAAATCAGCAAGAAGACTTGCTTATCACTTGATTCATATCAAGGATCACCAGTTGCAACGGGTCTGAGAGCAATTTGAACAAAATGATCTGTTTTACTTTATATATATATATATATATATATATATATATATATATATATATATATATATATATATATATATATATATTCTAGGATATCTAAATATATATCCTAGAAGCTATACTATTTATGCTATTTTCATACTTTTTGAATATTTAAGAGCTTGAATATGTAAAACAGTGGAAAAGCTTACAGTAAATGGAAAAGCATTTCGATAATTTTCATTGACAAGGAATAATGTTTATTTTGCAAGTAAATCGTTGATAATTTAGAGTTTTTTTTTTCTCAGTTTACATTTAAAAACAGTGGGAATAGTCTGGAGAGCCCAGGAAGCAAGCAAACTAATTTTAAAACATCTTAATTGACGCTTTCTCTTATTACATGTTATTATTATTAATCTTATTACAGCAACAAAAGGATTTGCTTCTTGTTCTCTCGCTCATCTCTGTTTCTGCCTTACACTCAAAAATTCTCTTTTCTCATATCTCAACTTATATTTATTCAAACTGATATTCTTACAAACCGCCCCACGGAGACCCCACATGACGATAAAGCAAATTCAGCATTTTGAAGAAGAGAAGATTCTAGATCCAGCCATTGGACAAGTCAAACAAAGTACTTCAACTCAGTGGGAGCAAAGATCTCCGACACAGAATGACTTCAATCAGATGGAGAAAAAAAAACAGGGTAAGATTCTGATGAAGGTCGTTTATGACCTAGAGTTCAACCCGAAATTATTCATACCCATACCAAATTTGTTTTTTAATATTTTCATTAAATAAATGTTTTCTTTTTCAAACTCAGACTAACACACAAAGAAAGAAGAATGAATGAACATAAGAATGAATGAACATAAGAATGAATGAACATAAGAATGAATGAACATAAGAATGAATGAACATAAGAATGAATGAACATAAGAATGAATGAACATAAGAATGAATGAACATAAGAATGAATGAACATAAGAATGAATGAACATAAGAATGAATGAACATAAGAATGAATGAACATAAGAATGAATGAACATAAGAATGAATGAACATAAGAATGAATGAACATAAGAATGAATGAACATAAGAATGAATGAACATAAGAATGAATGAACATAAGAATGAATGAACATAAGAATGAATGAACATAAGAAAAATATGGAACTATATTTGATTGTAATATTGGTAAAAAAAGGGCTATTCAAAATGATTCATTTTCATATTTTACAAAACGGAAATGAATGATACAAAATGAATTTGATTCTGCTTTGATCCTCTGATCCTTGCAAATGAATGCAAACTGAAGGTTAGTATGGTATGGCAAATTGGAGTTAAATTGACGATAACAATCAGAACGAAATCAATTGTCAGTTGCTTTGGAGCAGGTGAGGAGGGATATTTACACTGCATGGATTATCTTTGGCTCAAAGTGATGAACCCAACGCTCATGTTAGGTTAGGAAACGTTCAAGGTAACCAGCCTCAATCAATATCAGATTTCCCCGTGATGTGATCCGTCTGATGCGCTTTTGATCAGATGTCAGAATACGAGCAGAAACCTTCGTCACGTCAAGTTCATTGTGCAGAATATTTTAAACTCTCTCACGGCTATTTGATTTATAGTCAATCGACTGTCATTCATCACCATGTAGTGAATACAATCAATGTTTTCCTTGGTGGTGACAGTTGCAGGACGTCCACACTTTGAGCCAACTTCAAGACTCTCCCCTCCTAAATTCAGTTGCCCACTTTTGCACTGTTGATAATAAAGCGTCATCCCCTAATGTAGCAACCATATCAGCATGAATGTTCTTGGGGCCTAAACCCTTTTTCTGAAGGTATTTGATAACATCGCTATGCCGAATTTTGTTCATTTTCAAGAGAAGTCACTACTAGTTGAAGTCTTCTTTGCACAGTCAGATTTACCTGGAAAGAAACAATTCAGTTATTAATACCAAGAGCTGAAATTAATGTATGCAAGATTTCACAATTCTAGTGTCACTCCTTCATAGTCAGCCGATGAATATTTCAGCCAACCCTGGGCACCTTTATGTGGTGAAATGGTTAGCAAGCTTGTCTCGCTAGCACACTTACGACTAAGTAGTGAGTTCGATCTTTACTGGGTGCCCCATACCTTCGGCCTTGTGCCACATCTAAGCTACTCTTAGAAAATCAGCATTTCAGCCAACCCTCGCAAGTTGTGTTCGTTAGATATATATATCGTCATCCACAGACAGACTGTTTCGCAGCTCATCAGTGTACCTAGACATCCGATCGCTTCAACCCGGGACCGAAAGCCGAGCGATTTGGCACCAGCCGGAGATGCTGAGCATTAGACTATCGACGCTCGGCAGAGAGAAAGGCGAATTTTTGCGTATTTACTTTTTGAAAAACACGCCAGTGACCTACAGAACTCAATCCAGCTTGGAGAGTCTTGCATTATCTGCAGTAATAGCGACTGTTTACAAATTCGCACTTTTTCCCCACAGTGCTCGACCAAATTAATTGTTATATATATATATATATATATATATAAATATAAAAGTGGACATGGAAGTCAGCACTTAGAGGCGACAGTCTGTTTCATGCTAGTGCAATCGTCAGGCGACTAGTGCTGTTATTTTTCTCGGCTGTTTATATAAGGGTCAGTGGTGCATTATGGGTAGTATATTTTGGCGGGTACCCGCCAAAGTATACTACCTATAATGCACCACTGACCCTTATATAAACAGCCGAGAAAAATAACAGCACTAGTCGCCTGACGATTGCACTAGCATGAAACAGACTGTCGCCTCTAAGTGCTGACTTCCATGTCCACTTTTATATTTACACACGCTCTATCTCTGATATTGAGCACTTTACCCCATAAATATAGCACACTTTAAGACTATATTTCTGCATATATATATATATATATATATTAAGACATTTTTATGTTTATACATTCTTTTTATAGATACGAATATTTAAGTACAATGCTCTGTTTTTATAATAAACAGTATTTATAACATTTACCGGCTGGAATGTCCGAGAAATTTTCATAGAAAATATTCGTCCTCCGACAGGATTCGAACCTGTATCCTATACGGAACCTTTATATAACCTGACGTGCTTTTACCGATCGAGCCACAGAGAATCGTCCGATTAGCAAGGTCGAATTTACTACCTTTAAACTTCAATCTTCCATGAATCCCTCACGTACATACATATCTGCTCAAAGCGTATCTAAATGTAAACAAATGACGACACACATTATGAAATGGACAAAGTCCGACAATGTCCGAGAAATTTTCATAGAAAATATTCGTCCTCCATGATATATATATATATATATTTATTTTCGACCGAATTAATTGTTTTTATATACATAAATATATAAAGACTAATATATATATATATATATATATATATATATATATATATATATATATATATATATATATATATATACACATACATAAAGGAGATCAGCCAATCACGTTACCTTGATTTCAACCTTTCGGTATCCTCAGGTAATATAGGCCAAAATTTACGTATATCCCCTTAGGAAAGGTTGAAGTCAAGGTAACGTGATTGGCTGATTCCCTAATTTTTTTTAAATTTAAAAGCTCTGCATGTTAAATTTTGATTTTCTTTTTACGTGTATAATGTATGCACTTTGACCAACAACACTTATATATATATATATATATATATATATATATATATATATATATATATATATATATATATATATATATATATATATATATATATATATATATATACCTAAGTATAGGATTGGTGTATACGGAATAAATTCTAATAACCAAAAAATACCATTCTTAGGAGAGTGCTCAATACAGAGTAGAGCAAATATAATTTATTCGAAAATGATGATATTAATATGTTATAAAATCACTACAAAATAGCCATTTTGTCTCAACACTTTTGAAGTTTATGGCTATTTTTGTAGTAATTTTATAACATATTAATATCATCATTTTCGAATAAATTATATATATACATTTTTTTTTTTCAAACAAAAAATAGTGTATTTATTTTTAGTCCGACGTTTTTATTACCTGAAACATTATTTTTTAGTGGATACCCGTATTTGAAATCGACACTCCGGTTATTTGGGGGGTTACAGTGTGCATTACGTTTACCGGCCTGTGCACTGGAGAAAACGTAAAGCAAATATGCTCTCCGACATGGTTCGATTCTCTAACTCCTTTTTATGGATGAAGCCACCGTCCAATCTTAATTTTTCTAAGTGCAGAGGCCGCTAGACGTAATATGCAGTGTTTAATAAAAAAAAAACAGTGCATCCCCTAAAAATAACATTTGAAATAATGAAAAATTCGGAGTGAAAATAAATTCATTAATTCTTTGTCAATTACTTTTCTAAACAAACTAATATGGTCTTTCGAGAAAGTCTGACCGACGGGATGTACATTCCTTAAAAGTGTAAATAGAACCTTGCTGTATTGTGACGGTCTCTCTGCCCGATCAGTCTCAAGAACTCGATCAGACGTTTTTTTTTTTACACAAAGGGCGACGCAGGTTCGATCCCTGTCGCAGTGCAACTTTTCTGTATGAAGTTCTCTCGGGTGCGCAGGCTGGTAGATATAGTATTTACAAAACTGGACGTCTATTCAAGAACGGATATCCAATAAAAATAACTTTGAATATATATATATAGGTGTTTGCATTATTTCCAAGCGCCCTATTTTTTAAACTAAATATTTATTGCTCAGTTTTTACATTTTTTTTAAAAATAAACAATAGACTCTTTCAATCTCTCTCTCTCACACACACACGCGCACACACACACACACACACACACACACACATATATATATATATATATATATATATATATATATATATATATATATATATATATTAGTGTGTGTGATTTCTTATCTATTATTTCTGCTATTCAATTTTTGCCCTTTCTCCAGAGATAAGGAGTGAAAATCATTTTTTTCAGGTCAGACAGATAATTTTTTTTCCTAATGTCTTTGTCATCCTGTTCTTGGCCATTCTATTTCATAGGTGTTCAAGAATGTAAGTGTATACATTTTATAATGCAATTCAATGTTGTTTTTTTTTACAATTAGATTAGTATAAGACAACTAATGTTGCTGAAATTTTCGGAATATATATTTATAGTGAGTTCCCCCCATATACGCGCTGTTTAGGGACAAGAACCGGCCGCGAATAGTTAGAATCCGCGAATAATTTTACCCCCCCCCCAAAGTGCTTAAGTACCTATTTTGATTGTTAAAGACCCATATGCCTTAAACTTTCATTCTAAACACTTTATAAACATTCCAGACCCTTTTTAAAATATTTTTGAAAAATAGTATTGGTGACCATACAATTAGCGTAAATTTTCTTTCGTACGTACAATCACCATTTTGTATTACGCATAGATCGATATAACCATTGAAAATACTGTATAAAATATGTGTAACAAGACATAAACTATAAAGTGTAAAATATTTTCTGTGATGATGCCCTCAGACTTAGTATAAGCTACTTTTAAGACCCCAGCCGTAACCCCTATCAACGAATAAAACGAACTACGTATGTTTTTGCGTTTGTCCTTTACAATGAGCTGTTATATGTTTTAAGTCATTTAAATGACAGGAAAATAATACAAGAATATTTTAAATATATCCTATCGAAAAAAATATCCGAATCGAAGGAGTTCTCAACGAATAATTTGTACATATGTTGTTCCGAAGAACACGCGAAAATTCAGGATTTCCGCGAATAACAAGTACATATGTTCTAAAGAAAAATCCGTGAATGTGTGAAGCCGCGAATTTTGAAACGCGAATAGGCGGGGGGCTCACTGTATATGTATAATTTTAGCTTATAATATCTGTCTTTATTAAAAAAAAAAACAAATATTAACTCGTTTTGACAGTGTCAAGTTTTATTATACAAGTGAAACATTTATTTATAAATCCAGATGATGTCAGTAACAGAAACACATTTAAGATTAATATGGACACTTTGATATTCTATTATTCTCATAAGTTTTTTATTGATTTTTCACAGCTTTTCTGCTTTGACTTTAAAATTACTTATAGCAATCTTATCTTCCTTGTATATTGTTTCTCATTTTCATATACATTTCTTTGAATGATGGACCACACGTCTCCTATTGGATTAATTTTTGGAGAAGCTTGAAGTCATTCCATTCGTCTCTTTGCAACCTTTTTGGCAACGTGGGTAACAATCAATATGGCAGACCTTCAGTATCTGTCTATATTTCTGAGATGAGACATTATGTACATTATTTACATTATTCAGACTATTGTCCTCATCTTTGTCGACATATTTATCACAACGTTTCGGCCGTTGTACTCTCCGGCCTTCTTCAGGTGGTTGGAATGTCTAACTGAACCCTTTATTTCGCTCACTGGGGTAGACTGTTCTAGTTCCACGGGCCATGTTTAATGGATGTCAGTTATCAGTTATCTCCTGTTAATTTCCCTCTGAAACGTTGTGATAATTATGGCGACAAAGATGAGGACAATAGTCCGAATAATGTAAATAATGGCTGACCTTGCAGGAGAAGTCTTGCTTAATGTTTCTTGGTTGAGCTTTATCACTAAAAATGACTTACTCAAAAACTTATAATAATTATCTGCATCTGTCTTGACAGAAGCATAAATTTTGAAGGGATTTGTAATTTTACTGTCTACAATACGAGACTAAAACGTTACTTCACTAAATTGTCTTCTCCATTTGTTCTCTAATTCATGTTGTCTAAATATTTCTATAAAGGATCCAACCTCTCCGCCAACCATTAGATACAGCTAATTTTTATTTGTCAAATTCTATCTATTATTTCCTTATTTATTCATTTGTCTTTATGCTTTGACTCATTTGAACGACTTCTACAAGATTCTCTTACTTATGTAGACATTCAACCTGTTGTTTCGAGTTTTGGGGATACTGTTAATTCTATTTTTCTCATTTGCTCTTCTATATCAATAATTTTTGCGTTTGTCTTTTACAATGAAGATGTATAATTCTGCCAATTTTTACCATAAAAATGAGCTGTTATATGTTTTAAGTCACTTTTATTATACAAGTGAAACATTTATTTATTCATAAATAAATCCAGATGATGTCAGTAACAGAAACACATTTAAGATTAATATGGACACTTTGATATTCTATTATTCTCATAATAATCAGGATCAGACAAGCCCCGATCGAGATTGACATCAAGAAACAGAAATGGAGATGGATCGGCCACATACTACGCATGCCATTCTGTTTTCTGTTGTTTTGTTTTTTTTTGGTGGGGGGTTCAGTACTCATTTGTAAAATATTTTACGCATTTACGTATTTTCGTATCCTTCAGATTTTTTCATTATGGCAAAATATGAAGACAGGAAACGAAAACGAACATCAGCATAGTAAGATCGATTACTTTATTTTAGCAAAGAAAAGTGCAAACTAAATAACATCAAAACGACTCAAAGCCTTATTTCACAATGCTGCGACTGAAGTTCATATATCCGAGATAAGTATTGCATTATTAACATTGGGTTTTGAAATAAAATTATCATTTATAAGATTTACAATTAGCATATTGCAGCAGTGTTCGAATTTGTATAAAGATCTTGGCATTTTATAATGTTCATATATATTGCAGCCCATGTTGAAGGATGTTCGAATTTAAATGATTTTTAATCTATAACTGACGATCTAAAAATAATAAAGACTTTATATGAATTCTTACAACAACTTGTGCAGCTAAACATACATAAAACTGAGAACATGTGGCTTATAAAGGGTGTTCCAATAACTTGGACCGATTTTAAATGTGAATTAAGTTCAAGCGTCTAATGATTTTTTTATTTTTCTTTCAGATTTAGCAACTTAAGTCTTTAGCAGTTTCAACCATGGAAAGATTAACAATCAAACAACGTGTTAAAGTTTCAAAAGTGCAATTGGAAAAATCGTTCGTAAATTCAAGCAAAATGTGAAAAAAAAAAACACTGCGTGCTCATTTACGCCGTTCAGCTAAAAACATTGCTGCAGTGCAGGAGAAATGTGGCCGAAAATCCAGACACCTCTATTCGTCATCGCGCGCAGGAATTGGACCTCTCCACAACAAAGTTACATCGTTTCCAATTTGCACTCTTGGTTGGTCGATTATGCTGACCCCAAAAAAATCGCGAAGTACGAAAGTAAAATATGAACTCAACACTAAAACTAAAATAGTGAATGAAATAATTAGTTGATGGCCCTTACGCGAAAAGATCGCGATTGGAATACATAGTTATCGGACTTAAAAGCGAAAAAGTATCAGATTGAGAGTGGGCTTTCTTCTCTTAAGCTGTTAGTGTTAATATATCTAATGTTTTTTTAAGGCATTTTTATATTTATCTATAAAAAGAACGTATAAACATTAAAAAATGTCTTAAAATAATTGTCGGACTTAATGTGTGACGTCATTTGTTTACATTTGGATATGCATCGAGCATATATGAATATACGAGAGAAAATCATGGAGAATTGTAGTTTAAACGCTCCTCTGTGGCTCAATCGGTAAATTATGTCAGGCTATATGACGGTTCAGTATAGGATACAGGTTCGATTCCTGTCGGATGACGCATATTATCTATGAAAAGTTTTTGGACGTTCAGGCCGGTAAATGTTATAAATACTGTTTATTATAAAACAGAGCATTTAGTTATTTGTATCTATTAAAAGAATGTATAAACATAAAAAATATTTATATATGCAATAAATTCATTATATCCATGTAAATGTAACGGGTGAGTTGATTACATTTATTTTTAAATGTGTTAACTACTTATCATGATCATTTCTGAAGGGATACAAATGAAAAATCGTCAAAAAATTGCTATTTTTTCCTGAGTGAAATACGTAGTTGGATTGTCTTAAATATTTAGATTTTGCTCAATATCGATTAATATCCACAAACCGACAAATGTTTTTTTGAAAATGTTTGGATAGACCTAGATGCAAAATTTACTGAAAATGACCAATCAGTTTTAATGTCACCGATGGCCAATAAAAGTAGGGGCAGCAAGAAAAATTTCAGTTTATAATTAGGCAATGTACCTGATGCCCTTTTGTCATATATGAATCGGTGAGAGAAAGTATAATGGGATTCACTGACACCGACTAAGCATCTAAAAGCGCACGAGAGTTTGGCGTTATCTTTGAGACCAAACACAAATCTGTCACCCCTTTAACCTGACAATCAGTGAAGGAAAAAAAAAAGCAAGCATTGGTCACTGTTGGAACGTTGGCCACTTAAATGGCGCTATTTTGTATCTCAAGAGATTAGCCGACTGTTGAATAAGGGAAAAAAATATTCATATTGTTCTTGATATTTCGTTGACTGAGGAGGAAATCTCACCTGAAAGTATTGATAAGAAAATAACAATGGAAACAAAGTGGAATTTAAAGAAAGAGGAGGACATTGAAAGATAGAAAGAAAAGATGAAGAAAAACAAAAGAAATGAAACATAGAGAAGAAAGAAAAATAGACGTATGATATGAGTTAGAACTGAATAACACAATGATGAAGAGATGATGCTAGGAAGTTAGTTTAGTTTGACCAGAAAAGAAAAATAAAGTGACAAACTAAGAAACAGAAAGAATGCAAAAAAAAAAAAAAAAAATTATATAAACTCAATCGGTTAAAATAAAAACAATGAAAACTGTCCACTCTAAGAAATAAAATCTCGTTGGCAATGTAATGATAACAATGGTGGCAATGATGAAATAGCAGTACAAGAGAAGAAAAGTGTGATCAGTCTGTCCTCTGTTTACATTGCGAAATGTAAGTCAAACAAAATAAATAGGTTGTTTCTTGAGAACAACAATCAACGGAAACTGAAAAGATGTTTTACTCAGTTCGAATATTTTTTTCTACTTCAAGCTTTTGAGGTTATGTACAAGAAGCGGAATGATGCACTTTTTTACCTGACAAAAATTCAGTTACAGGTCTATTTATGTTCTACTCAATAAACAGGTAGACTTGAAATTTTCCTAAGAAACGTACCAGCAATGACTAACATACTTGCAATTAGCCCTGATCTGGCATCTCGTCTGCAGTCGCTCCTCCACAGACGTGCCGTCGCCCCCCTCTGTCTTTTTTTACAAACACTTTCACGGTAACTGCTCCGATGAGCTGCTTTCGCCGGTTCCCAGACTTCATGAATTTAAGCGTTCAACTAGGCTGGCATCTCGCTCTCACCCTTTCACTGTTGAAACTGTTAAACGTAGCCGTCTCTTCTACTCCAATAGCTTCATGTCTCGCACTTCTCGCCTGTGGAACTCCATCCCCTTTTCCTGTTTCCCTGATAGCTATAATCTCCAACTATTCAAATGTAATGTCAATCGACGTCTCCAGATGCCTTGATCTATCCCCTATCCTTCTCTTCATCCTTTCCTCTATCACTCCTATTTGCTCTCGCTCCAACTTTCTGTAACCCCTTGCGTGCTATTGGCTTGCTTGTGGTGATACGCTTAAATAAAAAACATAAATGTGTTACTGTTGTTCGTTCGTTTTTCAAATAAATACGTTAAGAACAATGTTTCTATAAAATACAAAATCTGTCAAATATTGGTAATGTTTTTCCATCAGGATCCATCCTCATTATCAGGTGGTCGGAAGTCGTCTCCAACGACCAACTGTGACAGGACCAGACAAGCCCCAATCGAGATTGACATCAAGAAACAGAAATGGAGATGGATCGGCCACATACTACGCAAGCCTGTTTCTAATGTCACCAGGCAGGCCCTTGACTGGAACCCGCAAGGGAAACGAAAAGTGGGTCGACCAAAACAGACTTGGCGCAGAAGTTGACACAAAGGTGAAGGCAGCCGGCATGACATGGACCGAGCTGAAGAGGATCGCGCCCGGAACAGCGTCTGTTAGAGAGGTGTTGTTGCGGCCCTATGTTCCCCCAAGAAATCAAGAGGCATGAAAGAAAAAAAATCTTTTTCAATTTATGTCTTTCATGTATTGAAACTGACTGTGAAATTATCTTTTTTAACAAAGTAAAATTGACTTGTTTGGATACATTTGAATGGCGATGATCTTTGCTTCACTTTGAACAACGAAGGTGATGCTTGAGTGTAACAGACCAACAAAATGACACGAGAGTACAAATATAGAAAACCTAATCTACCCATAGTTGACATCTAATCTGATAAGGGTATATCAGACACATGCATCACAAGCAAATGTACACGATATAGTGACAGGTTTCGATAAAAAAAACAGTACATTACCTTGCAGGTGGGGACCAGTTAAAATTACCTTCTGGTTTGGTAAGCCAGTTCGTTCAGATGGTCTCCGCGATTTTGGCGTCACATCTAAATATTTGGAAATAGTATTTAGATGTGGCCCCGAAATCGCCTTGGCTGCCTCATCCTTCAAACTTAGAAAATCACAACTCTTGATAACCGACTATGTATTTGCGTTTATGAACAGAAATGCAGAGTGCACCACTCTCTAGGGGACAGGCCCAACTGTCTTTAGGGGACGGGCCCAACTGGTTACTGTTAGGCAACAGACAAGCAAATCTGTAGTACTGAACCAGGTCTTACTTTAATCCATCTTAAATATATATATATATATATATATATATATATATATATATGTATGTGTGTGTGTGTGTGTGTAAAATGTGTGTGTATATAAAATACCGATATACGCAACCATAAATAAATACAAAATTTCAAAATTAATCAGTTTGTCTGACGATCGCAAAGAGCGTCAAACCCAGGGTCACAAACTCACATCAATCCAACTATATATATATATATATATATATATATATATATATATATATATATATATATATATATATATATATATGAAAATGAAAAACAAGTAAAATAAATTAACCCAACCCAAACAAATAAATAAACAAACAACCCACTCCCGCAAATAACCGCCAGAATAGATTACCCACAATGCACCACTGACCCACATATATAAATAGCCGAGGAAAAATCCAGCATTCGCGGCCTGACGGTTGCGTGCAGCATGGAACAGCCTGTCGCCTCTGAGTTTTGACTTCAATGTTCACTTTTATATATATATATATATATTAAAGGTAACAAATCCGTTCGTATATAATCCAAGTGGATCCTAGTAATATAAAATATTAAAACTGATCCACAGAAAAAGCTCAATGTATTTATTATTGCTGAGCAAATAATTAATAAACAATAAAATCCAAAACAATGTATGTGTGTATGTGTGTGTGTGTGTGTGTGTGTGTGTGTGTGTGTGTGTGTGTGTGTATTCTTTTCATTTTTATGTAAATTAACTGCATAAATATATTATCAAGTATTTGGTCTACAGAATTTGACACCTAGCCGTAACTGAAACTGAATTCTGAAAATGTTTATGCATGCGATACAAGATAGTTTCTTCATTGAAATTAGCATTTTTTTCAATTTAAAAAAAAAAAATCTGACATTCGTGAGTGCTTTCGCTCATCTAATATTGTTTACTATTAACAGATTTACAATTTTAACCTCAGTAACTAACCCTTTTTTTTTTCGCATTATTATTGTCTTGAAATTTCATGAAGTATCTCGTTGATAGGTTGTTGGGTGACGCGTGGATAGGTTGAACACTTTCAGCCGCGAGCAGGTTGCCATCTGCAATTTTTCATTACGGAAGTTATTGCAGTCGTCTGCTCACGACTTGCAGCCTGAAAGGCTAGGCTGTAAGGAATGCTTTAGCCATCTTGCGAAACCCAAACTCCCTGCGGGTGGATGCTGACCTGGGGGCCGATGCTGAAGTAAATCTCTCTTTCTCTCTCTCTCTTTCTCTCTCTCTCTTTTTTTTTCTCTCTCTCTCTCTCTCTCTCTCCCTCTCTCTCATCAAACAACCGCTGGGCAGAGTCCAGATTCACCTTGACTTCTTTGTCAGCTTTGACAGATCATGTGACCTAAGAGACAAACGAGGGTGTAAAATCTTTGCCTTTCCTCAATTCCCGGTTGAACTGAGCGATAATGTATTTGATTGATGAAGTGACTAAAGAAATCTAATGTAATCAAAATGGCTCCAATTTTCAGGTCTTGAGTAAAGATGGTTAAAGAGACGGTCGGTTGAGTTGTGGGTCGTTCTGTCCCAAATGGACGTCGCTCAAAGCGTCTAAAAACCTAAAGGCAAAACAAATCAGAACATATTTTCGAAAGATGTCTTCAATTAACTCTTAAGTATAATTTTTCCCAAGTGAATGATTAGATGCCAAGTGAGTAACTTTGTCAAAAAGCAAGGAACTTTACTGTAAACATATAAATACAATTTTCATCAATCAGAGTGTCGAACCAAATTTTCTTCCGTATCAATTCGTCATTTTCAGTTACTAACTGGATAACCATGGGAAAGATGGTCGTCAAGTATCGGTCTGTCTATGCAACAAACCAAGTAACAACAGCATTCAATGGCTATTGCCGTGAAATCGCTATTCCTTCTAAGTTTGGGGTTAGCGTTTCAATTTTCTCTCCTCTTTTCAAAGTAAATAACAAGCGCACTCACATATACACACAAACAATATAAGCTATAATTGATATAAAAATATATATTTTTAAGTAATCACTAAGTCGATTATTCGGACTATTGTCCTCATCTTTGTCGACATATTTATTACAATGTTTCGGCCGTTGTACGCTCCGGCCTTCTTCAGGTGGTTGGAATGTCGAATTGAACCCTTTATTTCGCTCATTGGTGTAGACTGTTCTAGTTCCACGTGCCATGTCTAATGGATGTCAGTTATCAGTTATCTCCTGCTAATTACCCTCAAGGACACACGGCACAGTGTATAAAGGCGTTGGTTAGATCCAGTAACAGGACCCAAAGAGTGTGAGTTCAATACCCGGTTAAGGCAGTGGAGAACTTGGAGAGGGGAATTAACGTTTAATGTATAGAGAAGACCTTACTGGATATTAAACTAACTTCGTCATTGAGAAATAACTGGATATGACACATATATGCAGCAACAAAATTCGAACTTTGACCCTTTTGACCTTTAGCATGGTATGCTATCCTGTAGGTTATCATTCGAATCTACAGAAGGCATTGGTTTTAACGTAGCGACTTTTGTCAATGCTAATGTTGTTGTTTTCGTTATCAAAGCTTCCCAGCTGATAGGTTTGTAAGCAATCATTTCTATTGCAATGCAAATACTGTGAAATCGCTAAAAGAAAAGACGGCAATGATAAAAAAAAGAAAAGGCGAGAAGCAGCTTATCTAATGTATTCTGTGCTATCCTCTCCTGAGATTTTAATAAATTGTTTACCCAGCGTTTGTCCTATCCTTAGGGTTCTCAACAGCAACGGTGGGACTAAGAGATGGAAAAAGATGCTCTCTGATATAACACTCATATCCACCATGTGTGCCTGTGTGTGTGTTTGTGTGTCTGTCTGTCTGTCTGTCTGTCTGTCTGATTGTCTGTCTCATCTATCATGTACATATTTGAAATATCCTGTAAAATACAGAATTTAGCTAATTTTAAAATCGCGTATTTAAATTTTAAAGTTGTTTATTAAAACTGATGTTCTGAAGATTTTTTTATTTCATTTTTCGTAAGTTTACTGTAACTATTTTAATGTTTGCTTCGGAGAAATTCAACTACCTACATGTATTTTTATTTCCTTTTGTGTGTATATATATATATATATATATTACCATCAACAAAAATTGCCATCTTTGTTATATAATTTATTATTTAATTTATTGTAATGTACTTGTAATCTCTGATGATGGATTATGTAAGTCGAAAGTTTAGACAGGATTAACAATAAAACAAGAGTGATTTTCTTTCGTGTTTCAGTTATATGCTAAAAAGCTTATTCGACAATATGAAAGGAATTTACTTAAAATAAATAGACAAAACTTGTCTATATCATTTAATAAAACATGCATTCATATATATATATATATATATATATATATATATATATATATATATATATATATATATATATATTAATGCATGTTTCATTAAATGAAATTAATTTCCCTGACGATCCGCTTAGGAGAAACCTTGGTAGGTTTGTCTGGCTCTCTAGGTTTAACTAGGTCCGCTCTACTGTTGTATTGAGCACTTAGTTAGTTTATTACTCGTATCGGGTTTTTTCTTTGGGCTTTGGACCTGTATGTTATACGATTATTTTCGACAGACGTTCATCTTCATAGCTCTTTCTTTTTTTTAAACCGTTTTTTATCTTCGATATTGATTTAATCATTGGCAAATCAAGAAACCGAAGATTTTCCGAAACGAGTGTAATTGCCTATATATATATATATATATATATATATATATATATATATATATATATATATATATATATATATATATATATATATATAATATTACTTGATAATTGGTAGGGATAATTCCAAGGAGGATATAAATCCAAAGAGAGCTCAATGTAAGAACAGAAGAAATATAACAATGAAAGCGGAATCCTTAGAGATTAAGGACTCCGCTTTCATTATATATACATATGTGTGTGTATGTGTGTGTGTGCGCGCGCGCACGCGCACTCGCCCATGTTTATATACGTGCTAAATTGAGTGAATCAGTTTTAAGTTGATTAAATAATCGATTATATTTCATTCGACAACTATGTTCAATGAAATATAGGCACTTCAGTTTGCGAAGACTCAATTTTCGTTTCATTTTTTCTGTATTTGCTTCTGTGTAGTAAGGATTTATGGTTCCTGCTTTCCACAAAGACTTTTAACATAAAATGTCACTAATACCCAGAAGCTAAACTGAATTTCTTCCACTAGTTATATTTGCTATAGGCTTCCAATTTTTTACCTAACATGTCTGTCTCTTTGTTACGCAACAAGAGATCTGAGCACTCAGGAACTCCTAACCATCTCTATAAGTCTATTTTAAGTTGATACGTAAACATCGTGGAACTATCTTGTATATCAACTGAAATGCAATCAGTGTGTGTATGTACTCGTAAAATTCGAAATATTCGGGGTATTTCTTTCTTTTTTTTCAAGAGCTGTGCAGATGATTAAACTCATTTTTGTTTGTGTTAATACCACAACGTTTAGGCAGATATATTCTAACGATTTTTTTTCAGGTGTACAATATGGATTGTACACCTGATGAATGATAACGAGTCATCTTAAATTACAAAAAGTATGCAAGTTTCTATTGTACTCGTTTCATAGTCAATCGGATAATATGTCGGCAAAGATAAAATCTCAATTTTGATTTTATGTACGTGCTCAAACGTCTGGATGTGATTCATAGCTTTCTTCATAAACATTATCGTTTTCTCGTGTACATCTGTGTGTAATTTATCATTTAATGTTAATCTATGTTTCCATCGGTTTAATGAGCAATCTATTTATTCACATTGGTATACTTGTTTGCTTGCGAGTATTTCTCGCTTGGAAATTATCTTAGTTCTAATTCTCTCACTATCATCGGTCTCTCTCTCTCTCTCTCTCAAGACACACTCTCTCTCCTCGGTCTCTCTCTCTCAATACTCTCTCTCTCTCTCTCTCTCTCTCTCTCTCTCTCTCTCTCTCTCAAGACTCTCTCCTCAGTCTTTTTCTCTCTCCTCGGTCGCTCTCTCTCTGCTCGGTCTCTATATCACTCTCCTTTATCTCTCTCAATCTCAATCCCCTCCCTCTCTCTCTCTCACTCTCTCAATCCATTCTCTCTTTCCTCCTCTCTCTCTCTCTCTCCACGGTCTCTATCTCTCTCCTTGGTGTTTATCTCTCACTCTCTTTCTCTCTCAACACAACCTCGCTCTCAATGCCTCTTCTATCTCTCTCTTCGATCTCTATCTGCCTCACTCCTCGGTCTCTCTCTCAACCCACTCCCTCTCTCTTTCTCAATCCTCTCCCTCTCTCTCCCCTTCTCTCTCTCACTCACTCAACTCCCTCTCTCTCTCAATCTACTCCCTCTCTCTGCTCGATCTCTCTCTCTCTCCACAGTCTACCTCTCTTCTTGGTGTCTATCTCTTTCTCAACCCTCACCCTCGCTCTTAATACCTCTTCTATCTCTCTGCTCGATCTCTCTCTCTCTCTCTCTCAATCCCTTCCCTCTCTCTCTCTAACTCCGCGCTCTCTCTCTCTCTCTCTCTCTCTCTCTCTCTCAATCCACTCTCTCTATCTATCTCTCTTTCTCCTCGGTCTTTTTCTCTCTCAGTCCACTGTTTCTCTCTCAACTCACCCTCTCTCTCTCTATCTCTCACTCCGCTCCTTCTCTATCCCTCTCTCCTTCTCACTCCCTCTCTGCATGTAAATATGTGATCATGTGACTACGTAAATGCGCACGTATCTTTTCACGTTAGTGGAATGTATGGAGAGGAATGCACTGTTTCTTTTTCCTATTTAAAAGAAATTTCTCGATAACCAACTAATATAGAAGGAAAAAACTGAAATCAATTTTACTTTAAACAATGGCCCTACAGCAGAAGGTGGCATCTTCTATCGTGTTCTCATGCCGTGTGACAGAGGTGGACCGCAGATGGTGTTCTGCTCAAACAAGAGAAAGGCCGATGGCAACCCGGGCATATTACTGCCGGGAACAATGCTTCGAGATTTCACGAGAATCACGAAGCGGCCATATTGCTTTCTTTCTTATGAAAACGTCTGATTGAAACACCATGCTGTTTAGCCAAGGGAGTTTTTTTTTATATACTTTTTCTTTTTTTTTTATTCCTTCTTCCTCTTCTGCCTCGATGCCTGGATTGAGTTTCGTGCTATGGTAATGTTTTATCCTCCTGAGAAAGAGAATCATTGACATTTGTGCCTGATTTCTTCCCTCCTTTTTTTTTCTTCTCTCCGTTCTCTCTATGTCCATGCACTGTGCCTTGTTTTTTCTATGACATTTTCATCAGTGGAAAAGAAAGAAAAAGGAAAGGAACTAAAGGACACAAAAACTTAGAATCAACTACAGTTGCGGCCAAAATATTCAGAACGGCATTGTTTTCGCCAGAAAAGTAGGTATAATTTTTTATCAAAGTTGTTTTATATTATATAATTCTCACAGACAATAAATACGATATTATTTGTTATTGTCTGATATTTTGGTGTAATTTGAGAGGATAATACAAAAGTTATGGATGATTTAGTGATTTACTGCAAAACCCATGGCGGCCAAAATGATCAGAACGGTTGCTTTTACTCCATGTTTTAGTATATTTAACCGGCTATCTCTAATTTTTTTAATTTGTTTACGTGACGGTTCGTTTACTAAACATTAGTAAGAATATCTGAAGTGTACTTTGTTAATATAATGCCACTTACTCCGTTACCAATTCGTCAGCAGATTATTAAGCTTCAAAAGAAGGATAATTTAAGTATTGGGTCTATTGCAAAGATTGTTAACAAATCAAAAAGTGTTGTTCACGGTATTCTTAAGGTCTACGATGATTGTGGTTCGTGTGAAGCAAGAAAGTCTACAGGTAGGCCAAGAAAAACGACCAAGAGAGAATATCGTGCTATGGTAAAGTTGGTTAAAAAGGACAGATTTAAAACTGCTGCTGCTGTTTCTCGGGAAATGAGCATTGTACTGAAGAAAACTTTATCTCGAAAAACTGTGTCTCGTCGTTTAGTTGAACATGACCTACAAGTAAGAGCACCTGCAGTAAAGCCACTGATCAGCTCCAAGAATAAAAAGTGTCGTCTTACCTTTGCAACCGAACATGTGTTGTGGTCTCAAGAAAAATGGCAAACGGTGCATTTCAGTGATGAATCTAAGTTTATGTTATTTGGCTCAGATGGGAAAAGGTACGTTCGTCGAAAAGTAGGTGAAAAATTGTCGCCTAAATGCCTTAAGACTAGTGGTAAATTCGGTGGAGGAAGTGTCATGGTTTGGGGGATGATATCTGGAGATGGTGTGGGCCCTTTGGTGCGATTACATGGAAAGGTAAATGCAGGAGTTTATAAACATCTTGTAAAAGATCATGTCTTGCCTGTGCTGAGAAATTCAACTAAGCGACCGCCTATATTCATGCAGGACAATGCCCCATGTGACAAGGCTAAGGTGGTCATGAACTTCCTCAAGGCTGAAAAGGTTATTGTTATGGATTGGCCTGCTCAAAGCCCAGATCTCAACCCTATTGAAAATGTGTGGAATATTCTAGGATAACGTTCGAAAGCCAGAAATCCTAAAACAACCGAGCAATTATGGAATGCCCTTCAGGAAGAATGGAATAAGATCACCCAGCAAGAAATTGAAAATTTAATTTCCTCATGCAGTCGAAGATGTCAAAGTGTGATTGAAGCTAAAGGGCTTCACACTAAATATTAAATAATTCCTGTATTCTCTGTCATTTTTTATTATTTTGTTATTTTTTCAACCATTCTGATCATTTGGCTTCTTGAATGTGTAATGTATCATTAAAAATGACTTGTTCAAGAAGTTACAAAAATTCTCTGCGGAAGGGGTGTGACAACCACCCCATATTTTGCCGCACGCTTAAATTTTGCATAATCCCTCCTCTCCTCAAAACCTTTTACACCCTGCATTACTTCATCTCTCCGAAGCTCTCTAGCCTTCGTTTTCTCTTCCCACGTATTAGGATCAATGCCGGCTTTCTTAAGAGAGTCTTTTACGCAATCTTTATACCGCTTACGAGGCTTATCGACTGGTCTCTTGCCATCTTTTAGACCTGCTTAGTCAACTTAGTAATCCTCAAGTCAAACCATATGGCCACACCATCGGAAGCAGTATTTCGGGATCGTGAATTCAATGTTGGGAATGCCAGACCTTTCAAAGACGACTGTCTGAAATATAAGATTGCCACGGGATTTTCATTAATGACCGTAGACATTTTTGATGGAAGTGTTGCAGATGTGTAATATGTCTTCTATAAGTCGTCCAATTCTTGCAGCCATACAATAAAACTGTCAACACACATGTTTGATACACACGCAGAAAGGTTCTAAAGATAATCTCCCATGTAACATTTGTGGTCGTATCTGTCTATGTAAAGCAAGTCTGACTAACCGTTCAAATCCTCACCGGTTGCCTGATGCTGCAGCCTTTCTGGAAAACTTCATCTGCACAGTCTGTGAAAGCGTGAGTAATGCTAGTGGTTTAACAAGGCATTTTAAATCGAGGCATCTCGACAAACCAATTGTTAGCGATCGATAAACATGCACCAACTGTGTCCCTCAAGTGCAACTCAATGCAAGGACTAAAGAGTCACCTGTGAAGACGCCACAAACAAAGCATGAATCAGTAGTGATCAAAAATGTAAAAGCGTTCAAATGAAGGGGGAAAGATTTCATGAAGTCGCCATACACGGTCACGAGTAGACTTCTACTTTATATATTAATCAATTCACCCGGAGCAAGGCGATAATACCACTAAGACGCATGGGGCTACTAGAAATGAAAAAGAATGGAAAGATTTTTAAAAGGAAACTGAAACCATATCTTAAACAGGGAACAAAGAATAAACCTCTACACCTGTTCAAAAGATCGAGGGTGGGTATGAACTGGACGATAGGCTAACCCATCTACTCCTATTGATGAGAAGAAAGTATTTAGCAAATCAAATTCCAGTTCCAAATCAGTAAGATAGAGTTGAAGTAGGCTTTAGAAGAAACCGGAAACCCAATCCTAAAAAGGAAACAAGGGATAAACTTCCACTCCTGTTCAAAAGACCGTGTAGGAGTATGAACCGGGCGATAGACCAACCTACTTCTAATACGATGAAAAATTCTTCAGGTGTATAAAATTTCACACCATGGAATAAGTTATTGTAACAATTTCTACCAACTGAAATGACATGGTATATTTATCAATTTATATACTCACCGGTCATTTTATTAGGTATACGCTTCTAGTTTCGAGTTGGATCACCTATTGCATTTAGAACCGCCCCAGTTATTCTTGGCATGGTTTTGACGATATTTTGGAAGCATTCTTAAAAATGTGCGTCCATGTTTTTTTATTATGACATCCCGCAATTCTTTCAGATTGTTTGGCTGCAGATCTAACATTGGAATCGCTCTTTCCACCACAACCCAAAGGTGCTCTCTGAGATTGAGATCTGTGAACTTTGGAGCTCATTTTGACACACAAAAAAACCCATTGCTGTTTTCCGTGAACCAATCTGTCACTATTTTTTATTTGTGACACTGTGCAATGTCCTGTTAGTAGTGATCACTAGAGGATGGCTGCACCGTAGTCATAAATTGTCGTCGGCTAGGTAGGCTGAAGCATTTAAACGATAATTCTTTGGTAGCAAGTGTCAAGAAAATATAACCCATACTAAAACACCACCATCTGACTCATTGGTACAAAGAAGGAAAGATTCATACGTCCATTTTGTCCTTAACGATCAAATATCGCAGCAGATATAGACACGTCAAACCAAAGTTTTTCTAATCTTCTGTAAACCATAGTTATTCTTAGGGAATTGAAATCTCAGTTTCTTATCTGACAAGAGTGGCAATCGGCGTGGTCTTGTGTTGCTTGAGCCTATCTGCCTCATGGGTCGATGTGTTTTGCGATGAGATACTTTTCCGTATACCGCCATTGTAAATAGTAGTTATTTCAAGCATTATGGCCTTTCTATCAACTTCTAGCAATCTCCTCCGATCTCTTTCTAGCAACTTCTAGCAACCTCCTTCGATCTCTTTCTATCAACTTCTAGCAACCACCTCCGATCTCTTTCTATCAACTTCTAGCAACCTCCTCCGATCTCTTTCTATCAACTTCTAGCAACCTCCTCCGATCTCTTTCTATCAACTTCTAGCAACTTCTTCCGATCTCTTTCTATCAATTTCTACAACCTCCTCCGGTCTCTTTCTATCAACTTCTAGCAACCTCCTCCGATCTCTTTCTATCAACTTCTAGCAACCTCCTCCGATCTCTTTCTATCAACTTCTAGAAACCTCCTCCGATCTCTCTGTATCAACTTCTAGCAACCTCCTCCAATCTCTTTCTATCAACTTCTAGCAACCTCTTCCGATCTCTTTCTATCAACTTCTACCAACCATGATCTCTTTCTATCAACTTCTAGCAACCTCCTCCGGTCTCTTTCTATCAACTTCTAGCAACCTCCTCCGGTCTCTTTCTATCAACTTCTAGCAACCTCCTCCTATCTCTTTCTATCAACTTCTAGCAATCTGGCCATTCTCCTCCGATCTCTTTCATCAACAAGGGTTTTACGAGCACAGAATTACTGCTCACTGGCCTTCTCTCTTTTTCTTACCATTCTTTGTTAACCCTAAATTTGCTTGTGCATGAATATTCTAGTAGATCAGCAGTTTTTGAAATAGCCAGACCGACCCAACTGGTGCCAACAACGATGCCGCGTTCAAAATTACTTAAACTATCTTTCTTTCCCATACGAATGCAAGAAACAGAATTCACCTGGTCGTCAGGAATATGTTTAAATGCATGACACGTCATTAGCTGATTAGAAATGTGAAAAATATAAAAAACCCAATGATCGTTTGATCTGCGCCACCACATTACTAGATATACCACCTCTTTTGATCCGCAGCAACCCAACCTACCTCTCTAACTGTACACTGACCCCGATCATGAGGGGTTCGACACCATAGCCGTATTCTCGTATAGGTTTCCTACGGGCAATAGCGTTCCTGGCGGTGCCGCCCAGTGGTAGGATTTTCTTTCGAAAACGTTGTGTATCTCACAGCAAAAGTGAATTCCAGTGTGAGGCCGTGGTAACTTTCTTCACTGGGATTTGAGTCTGAATGGTAATGAGAAGAGCGACCTGAGGCAGTGATGTTACTATAAATAGTAGCCTTATGGGGTAACGTATAGAAAGAAGTGGGATTTCTTTCTGTTATGTAGGTCTCGTTGCTAAAGGTCGTTGCTAAAGGTCTTTGTTCGCGTGTTTGTCGAAAGCTTAACAGCGACGTGGGTTTTGACTGTAATCAAAAGAAACCAGACAAAAAACTAATCAAAGCGTCTTTAGCATCTAGTTTTAGTAAGAACCCAGACATTTCTATCAACGAGGCGTCACTGAGCACTAACCGGAAACAATTAACCACCGAATGACTCTGCCAAGACAAGGCTGAAATATTGGTCATCATCTTGCAATGAAATAACGTAATTGGTACATTGGAATTAACACAGATAAAGTTTTTTCAAAACAATCCCAACAGGGGAAAACTTTGAAATCGCACAAACCTGTCATCAATTCGTCTCATTGCAGGTGTGTAAGCCAGGAAATCTCTAGACTTTATTGCTTTTTAATTAAGTTGTCCCAGGTCCAAATCCTCTCAGGGCCTCATTCGTCTCATTTTGTAGGTTTGAATCCATACTTTTTACATCATTCTGGTTCTCAATATATCAAAGGCCACTCAGTTATCTCCCCAAAGTTTTTTTTCTGTTTCCTGCCTCCATCAAGCCGCCATATGCATTTCTTCCTATCGAGTCGCTACACTACACCTACCCAGTGTTGAACACAGAGCCTTGCCTGTGGTGTTTCAAGGTCGTTGTGTGTGTACGAATCTTCCCGTTCTGGAACAAATTTTAGCATGTATGGACGGAGCCAGACAGTTTAAGATGAGGCGTTCAAAGAGTTAGTAGGTGCAGCGGAGGAGGGGAATTGGCCTGTAGCTCTTGGGGACTACAGGATCTTTACTAGGCTTCAGTAGTGCTATTAAATTAGCTTTCCTCCATATCGCCGGAGTTCAGACATTCATTGATCATCTCAAGGTGCCATGTGAGGGCAACTGGGCTCAGGTGCTTAATCTGCTCAACGAAGATATCGCCGAGGCCTTCAGGCTTGTTTTTCATGACTTTGATTGCTGCATCCGATTCATTTCTTGTCCTTAAGTGGCCAGTGACGATGTATGTATATATCTGTGTGTACATATACATGTGTGCATATATATATGTGTGTGTGTGTGTGTATATGTATATATTTAAGAGTATATATATGTGTATATATATATATATATATATATATATGTGAGTGCGTGCGTATACACACACACACACACACACACACACACACACACACACACACACACACACACACACACACACACACACACACACACACACACACACACACACACACACACACACACACACACACACACACACACACACACACACACACGGTGGAGTAATGGATAACGGCTTGGATTGAGGAATCAGAGAGCCGAGTTCGAATTCCAGTCGAATCCATTATATTCGCTTACGTGCTAATACCCTTGGGAAAGGTGTGAATCCTCTTCTTCTCCCTCCAACTATGAGTAAATGGACAGACTGGGTTCTATAGCCTTGGATGGCAACTGGTCTAGGAGAAGGACAACTCTGAATTCAAAACCTTCGGAGGGTTGTTTGGGGACCTTGTGGCACCAGGTCTCTTTATTCGTCCCTTCAAAAAGTGTGGATGGTCCTGCACGAAACCTTCACCACTATAATCAAATCTCATGTGTCGGTGTCGGGCTCTCAGTTTCTAGGAACTGATCTGCTTGACGAATTCGACGGGAGTCGATGATGATGATGATATATATATATATGAGTTTATATATATATATATATATATATATATATATATATATATATATGTAAGTGTATATATATATGAGTGTGCGTATAAATGTGTGCAGAGGGGTAATACCCCTCCCTCACTCAAATGAGGTGTCCTCGGTAGGACGATAAACTACGTCCGACAGCAAGGCCTCTGATCAGGAGGTTTTGAGGAGCATGGAACCACCTCTTTATTGCTGATGTTCCCAGGTCCACCCGGACTCGAGGTGGTAGCACTTGTGAGGGTCCCAGCTTTGGGCAAATAGTTTGACCGAAAACTGGGGTCAAAACACTATGAAAGTGTAAAAATAGATTTTAATACCATCAATACAATCTTTGTAAAAGAATTATTACCAGTAAAGAATTTTTGAAGAGAAAATATTAGCAGCAATACATTTTTGGGGAAAAAAAATTACCAGCAATAAAAATCTTGTTGGTATTAAATAACCCATTCAGGTTGATATGCTGTAAAACAAAACAAAACAAAACCATTTGAAATAGAGCTGTAACTATTTCCTGACTTGTGGAAGTTAATAATTCTCTGTCTCAAGTCAACACTAAGTTCCTTTGTCTTCCCAATCAAGTTGTTAATGTAATAATAACAATGGTGACCCGTTATACCCCACGTGATGTTCGTTGCTGGAATTATCACAAATATTCTACTAGAAGTCTTCACCGATGAAATAATTACGTAAATTACTTATACTTACACGAATCAATCAATTTATAGCGATATTTTCTACTGCCTTTTCCTATTTTGCATAATTCGCCTCTCAAATTTGTTGTATTTAACCAACTGTTCTGAAATTCGAGTTTTATATTTCTTTTTTGCGCGCTTATTACCATGTAAAAAACATGGCATCATACAGGCATTAGATTGTGAGAAATGGACAAAAATATTCAAAATAGATGCGTGTACAAATAATTTTGTCATTGACTGTATGTGAGAGTGTATATATATATATATATATATATATATATATATATATATATATATATATAAGTTACAAAACATTTGGTAATCCGTATAGGTAGTCCCAAGGAGGATGAAATCCTGAGAGTTCAATATAAATTCAGAGCTAATAATTTAAAGAAAAACAGACGACTTTAAGGCTCCATGTAATAATTTATTTCACCATAGCCCTTTTAAAAGGGCTATGGTGAAATAAATTATATATATATATATATATATATATATATATATATATATATATATATATATATGAAGATATATAGTCTTAAAGTGTGCTATATTTATGGGATAAATTCCTCAATATCAGAGATAGAGCGTGTGTAAATATAAAAGTGAACATAGAAGTCAACACTTAGAGGCGACATTGCATCTAGCATGAAACAGACTGTCGCCTCTAAGTGTTGACTTCTATGTTCACTTTTATATATATATATATATATGTGTGTGTGTGTGTGTGTGTGTGTCTGTATATATATGTGTGAGTGCGTATATATATATGAGATTTGCGAATAGAACACAAGTACACATCAATTGCTCCAGACCAGGTGCAATCTTCAGCTGAGCGCCGTGCTTCAGCAAGGTTTCGGCCCATTAAGCTCAGTACCTTTCCACACGGTGGGCCCGCAACAGCTGGATGATGTTACGTTGCAACCGGTCTATGTTAATTACGAACGACTCGATAGGAATTTTTGGGTAATCCATACACTTCCTTCCACCGCTTTTTCACCACAAGTCTTTATCACCTTCTCCGGCTTTGGGATCCCAGCACACTTGAGGAATCTCTTTAAAGAGGCAGCAGGAAATCCGCTACAGCCAACCTCAAATGGCACCAGAGTGTAGCTATATCCTCTCTCGCGGACTTCAGCCACCAGTTCCTCATACCGAAGCAACTTTCTTTCATGCGCCTCCTCAATCCCGTCTTCCCATGCTACTGTCAGTTCGCCAAGCAACAGATGTTGCTTCTCGATATCAAATAAGACCAGATCTGGTCTCAGACCAGACACAACGGTCTTCACTGGCAGTGTAGCATCCACCAACACTCTCCACTTCCTTGAGTTTTCCGACCTGGTCTTCTGCCTTGTGACAGTCGCACCTTGCTTCAGGAAGGTTACCCTTCGCAGGTCCAACGAGGGTATGCTAGCATTTCTTACAGCCCCTGCCACGACCTCCAGCACCAAATTATGTCTGAAGGTGTACCAGCCATCCTGAAACACCCTCGGACAGGCTTACAGCATGTGGCGCAGGTTTCCATACGCACCACACAACCGACAGGAGGGTGACTCCTGCACTCCCCATCTCTTCAAATTTGCCGGTGATGCTGCCACGTCATATGCTGCCTGTATGAGGAACCTCAAATGTCTTGCGCCTAGACGCCACCAATCAGACCAACGGATCTGAACACCCTCAATACCCTTCCA
>OZ038478.1:14120066-14132566 GCA_964036315.1 Acanthosepion esculentum
AGTTCGAAGCAATTGGCAATTAGCCGATGTTTTGCCGACCATTACAATGCAGATGTGGAGCTTCCATCGATGAATTTGGTTTGCATCCTCTCTTCTGTCGTCGTAGTGCCGGCCGCTTTCCACGGCATGCAGCAATAAACGGTATCATCAGAAGAGGTTTGAATGCAGCTGGGTTCCCTTCCCAAATCGAACCCGTAGGCCTCGACCGTGGTGATGGAAAGCGGCCGAATGGCATTACCATTTTCCCTTTTGAAATGGGGAAGTCCTTGATTTGGGATACGATCTGTGCGGATACATTTTCGGCCGGTAATTTAATCAGGTCCGCGGTTGAGCCGGGATCCGAGATAAAAAAAAATAGTTAAATATTCTTCTCTTGCTGATAGATTTTTTTTACTCCTGTGGAGACTTCTGGGGTTATTGGCCTTCGTTCGATGGCGTTCCTTCGGAGGATTGATGTGATGGCGTCTCGATTAAGGGACGAGCCTCGCGAAATGGAGTGACTCTTGCAGCGTGTCTCACTGGCGATGGTTCGAGGTAATGCTTTCTCCATCATTGCGGCTGGCAGAGGATAGAAAAAATAATTGTTTATAGTTACTTTGTTCAAACTTTTTTTTTCAATAATTACGTGTATTGTTTAATATATTGTAATGTAATTGTCATCTTTGATAATGGCTTATGTCAGTCGAAAGCTTAGATAGGATTACAATATTTATTTATTAGATTGTCAAACAATGTAATAAATATAGTGTTTATTATTGTCAAAAAAAAGAAATTTATAAATTCACTTAAATATGTTTAGGTTTTATTACAATTCTAATCATTGCTTTTTGAAACAATATACTCTTTGCCGAAGAGTGAAAGTAGTTTTAAAAAAAGCGGTGTCATGGGAAAAACCGTCCTTATTACGGACAAGGGTGTCCATGTTTGCCGACATTTCTCATGCATTAAACAGATATAACACTATTGTATTTGGATGGGAGTAAGAAAGTAAATCTTTGGGGGCAAAAACAAATAACACGTTGACTACGTAAGAAATAATTACTGGATATGAGCTGAAAATGTGATCTTTTTAAAGTGAAATAGTTGAGCCAGAAATATCCAAGTGGGTTGTGTAACTCTTTAAAAAAAAAACTAGTAAATATAAGAAGCTCGGGGTCAGATACTTACGTTAATCCAGGAATATTTCTGCGGGAAACTACAGCATTTTTTTTTTCGATAGTGACAGTGAAATCTGGGACCTTTAATACACAAGTTCGACCCACTGAAATTGACGGGATATATTTCTGTGTGTGTCCCATCTGACCTTTAACTTTAAGCCAATCAATCAACTTGTCATGAAAGAAGAATCGTTCTTCACGTCGCCATTCTAGATACTGCTAGGAGAGTGAGAAACACCATCCGTTTCTCCACGGACGACGGAGACAACAAATGTACGAAACATCCAGGAGCAGGAAACGATCGGATACCAAAGTAGCTTCAGAGTTGAGGTGCCTTTCGGAAGAAATCGTGATCGGTCGTTTCTTTTACGCCACTGCCACAGCAGTCTCAATCCGGCAAAGCTGCTACCTGTCATTTGCTGACCGTACTGCTCAATTATAGTGGATTATGACCCAGTCACCAAACGAGAGTTGTTGAAATAAACCGTATGTATCAAGGTCAGGATGCTTGTCTCCGTTGGTAATTGCATAATTAAAAGAAAAAACTTGTAATTCCAACGAATGATTTTTTTTTTTTTTATGGAACTATTTCGGCTCGCAGTTGCCAGTCTTGGTCACTCCTTAATTTGAGTAAAACAGTACAAAGAAGTTCGAGAGGCTTAAGAATTTAAATCAAGGAAAACAAACCGAGTTGACTTCGACCATCCGGAAATAAAATTGACCAATCAAAAGCATTTCGATCAAAGAAGAGCAGCTGAACAAATGGTAACAGCAACTACAAAAAATGGCTGCAATAGGATAGATGCAACACATCTCCATCCCGTCTGGATATCTTTGCTCCACAATCTTTGCTTCAACAGTACTAAATATTGGGAGTATTTCAACACGTCATTTCCAAACGTATACAACAATATAGTAAAATCAAAAGAAAATGGTTGAATCCATCAACACAGATTAATGATAATATTCTCCACACGTGACATTAACTGATGTTATTTTCAGTTAACAATATGAAAATAGCGTTGCTAAGAACACTCAGGTTTTTTGTCTTTATTAATTTTCTTTGTTTAATTAAATTCATTTCGTTTTTTTGCTTTGAAAAAGTCCGCATTGGACGAAACGCGTCAGCAGTTACTGTTTTCTTATTGTCATTTATTTATAAAGATTGTCTTCTCTAAAAGTTAACTTTGAGAAATTTTCATATATATAGATATATATATATAAAGGTGACATTCAGGCTCCATCCAGTTCGTTTCTATAGAGCTCTTCATCCCAAAATAACCACTTGTTCATCTCGTGATGTGCACTGCATTGAAAATATAGGAAACCTGGCGGGGTGCCTTTGAATGCATGCGCATGCTCATTTCAACGATAAATTTGAAAAGAAAAATATTTAATATTTTTAAGGACTTTAATGCTTGCTCCGACCTTTACGTGCATCATAAAATATCAAACACGAATAGAGAAAACTTTTGTGTACGCAGATTTTTTTTTTCTTAAATTAAAAGGAAAAATCGTCTTTATTTAAAACACTTTCTATATTGTTGATATCTTCTTTCTTTTTTCTCCATTTAAGCAAATAAAAATCGGTACAATATGAGAATCTTATTCATAATTTAATATTAAAAAACTGTCTGACGACAACCGAAAATCTAATGAATGTCGGAGTGGCATTATTGATAACGTCTAATCGGAAACAAGTCATTGAAAATCATCGGCATTTTTAAAATAAGTATAAAATACAAAATACACCTGCTGTAAATGTTTAGTCTAATATTTTAGCAGATGAAATTTGGCTAAAATACGAACTCGGAAGTTTACTTCGGCTGTTTTTCAACACTTTAGCTCTAAGCAGAACATGACTGAAGACATGGACAAATGAACAGCCTTGCAATAACTACATCAAACCTGTTTAAAAATAAACTTACCTGCCATCTTAACATATCGTTGTTGTAGCTTTATGAAAATTAAACACAAAGGTGCAAGAAGGGATCGCAAATATCTTAACTTTTGCAATAAATTTGGCTAAAAAGTATTTTTACTGATAGCTTTTATTACATTACAAATCACTTTAAGTCAATAAATTAAAATGTGAAAAAGATGATAACAACGAATATGAAATTAGAATAAACTTGTGTGCTTACCGAAGTTAAGAAAAGAGTCGATTAAATTTCAATATATTCCGAATAGGCAAACCAAAAAAACAAAATTATTAAATACATATTGTGGATATATTATTAATAAATTTCGGTTGTAATAATTGTTACTTATTTGTATAACTTTCCAAAACTATTTCTTTGCTAACATTACTTTCATTATATTAATAATGATCCACTTATGCTACCCACCTTCATTACGAAAGTCGCCATTTTGTTAAATAGTCAATCTTAAATAGTCTAATTTTGGGACACTGAAAATAATAAAGAGATTTCAAACTTTTTTGATTGGCTCAAGATACGGTATTATTGTTAAATGAATATTTCATCGAAATTGTTATCCTTGCCAGATTAATTATTATTCTCTTAATAACCTTGTTATATATAATTATTCTCTAAATAAACTACTTATTACTCTCTTAATAACCCAGTTATATATAATTATTCTCCTAGTAAAGTAATTATTATTCTCTTAATAACCTTGTTATATAAAATTATTCTCTTAATAAACTACTTATTATTCTCTTAATAACCTTGTTATATATAATTATTCTCTTAATAAACTACTTATTACTCTCTTAATAACCCAGTTATATATAATTATTCTCCTAGTAAACTAATTATTATTCTCCTAATAACATTGCTATATATAATTATTTTCCTAGTAAACTAATTATTATTCTCTTAATAACCTTGTTATATATAATTATTCTCTTAATAAACTACTTATTACTCTCTTAATAACCTTGTTATATATAATTATTCTCCTAATAAACTAATTATTATTCTCTTAATAACCTAGTTATATATAATTATTCTTCTAACAAAAAAAATTATTATTCTCTTAATAACCTTGTTATATATAATTATTCTCCTAATAAACTAATTATTACTCTCTTAATAACCTTGTTATATATAATTATTCTCCTAATAAACTATTATTCTCTTAATAACCTTGTTATATATAATTATTCTACCAATAAACTAATTATTACTCTCTTAATAACCTTATTATATATAATTATTCTCCTAATAAACTAATTATTATTCATTTAATAACCATGTTACATATAATTATTCTCCTAATAAACTAATTATTACTCTCTTAATAACCTTGTTATATATAATTATTCTCCTAATAAATTAACTATTATTCTCTTAATAACCTTGTTATATATAATTATTCTCCTAATAAACTAATTATTATTCTCTTTTCCACTCAGGTTTTCAGACATTTAGCTGATCTATGAAAAAATGCCCTGTGAATGATTGAACAATGCCGATAACTTCTGCTATGTGTGTGGCTACGTGACCTTTGCATCTCAGAAGCGAGATATAACCCCTGTTGTGAGAAGAGAAGTGGGCAACACACATAAGTTGTAATACGTGTGGAACGAATCTCAGTCAGTTGCTAAGAAAATAAAATCTATGTTTTTTTTATTGTCCATGATTTGGAGAGAGCCAACCGTTCATACCACAGATTGCTACTTCTGCATGGTGCCTCCAATTGCAAAGGCACAGTCAAAGAAATGGACGATGCAAGGTCGAAACATTCCATCAGCTTTGCATCCTGTCCCCCATAATCACCCATACCAGTCCCCGAATTGAATGAAATTGAGTCAGATGATGGGGAAGACAATGAAACCTCAGAGCCTGTACTATCAACTTCATATGACGAAGATTATTGTCCAAAACCCATTTCTGAACCGTACCCCATAACTCAAATTGACTTATTCAGCAAGTTGGAACTTAAAAGTAAAACAGAACTGTAAGGTTCCAGCTTACAGCACAGCAACTTGGAGAGGGGAATTAACAGGAGATAACTCATAACTGACACCCATTAAACATGGCACGTGGAACTAGAACAGTCTACCCCAGTGATCGAAATAAAGGGTCCAGTTCGACATTCCAACCACCTGAAGAAGGCCGGAGCGTACAACGGCCGAAACGTTGTGATAAATATGGCGACAAAGATGGGGACAATAGTCCGAATAATGTAAATAGTGTACATAATAACTTATCTTAGAAATAGAGACAGATACTGAGCTTTGCAGAGATTTGAAGGTCATTGCTCTCTTGCTCGGACTGCAATGTGGATATACCAAGTATGGTTGTTTTCTATGTGAATGGGACAGCTGAAACAAAATTTCTCATTACATCAAGAGAAACTGGTCGCTATGGCAACCACTAAAACCTGGGAGGAAAAAATGTTCATCCTCCATCACTAGTTGAGTCAAAGACAACTTTGTTGCCATCTCTTCACATCAAGTTTGGTCTTATGAAAAAGTCATGAAGGCGATGAACGAAAGAAAGGCATCATTCAAGTATATACAGAATACATTTCCCACGATAAGTGAAGCAAAGATAAAGGAAGACATCTTTGTTGGTCCACAGATTCGTAAACTTTTTTTTAACAGTCCTCCGGAGAAAGGGAAAGAAAACTGCATGGAAAGCTTTCAGGTCAACAGCAACCAACTTTTTGGTTAATAAAAAAGCAGAAACTTACAGAAAACTGGTGGAAGAGCTCCGGAAAGCATACAAACATCTTGACTGTAACATAACTTCTTAGATCTTGAATTTACCACGTGGTGCTGTGATTGACGAACACAATAAATGATTTCATGAAGACATTGCAACACTGATGTCAAGTGGAGTCCATCATTGCTGACTGATTATTACTGGACTGCGACCAGAGACGATGCTTCTGTAGTTTATTATTATATCGGAAAAAAGTGTCGCTACCGACACTTGGGTTTGAACACAGAGCACCAGAGAGCAAACACAGGCGATCCCATTTTGAATAAGAAGATCACGTGATGGCAAAGAAAATCTATATATGGGAATTAGCGTGGCGTCAAAAGGATCGCCATTTCTAGTCTATCCTCTATTACTATACGGATCACTCTTCCTATTCTATCATCTATTACTATACTAGTCATTACACTATTTCTCTATACTAATCACTATTCGATGGTTACTTTTCGAGCGAGTATTATCGAGAAAGTACTATTAGTACGAGTGTTATTCGAAGGCGTCTGACACCAGTATTGTTCAACGGCATTAATATAGTTGTAGCTGCGATTACAAGGTCTCTACTACAACGAGCATTACGAAAGTGACAACGAGTATTCGTTGACATCACAAAATTTACAAAAAGACAAATTAATAAGCGACACGTGGTTGCTAAATAACTTGTTGTTTTAGGGGGCAATACAATTTGTTTTCCTTTTCCGCACGCTTCCTTTTTCATTTTGCTTGCTTCGTCCGTCCGTCCGTGAAGTTACTAGATACTTGATCAAGCCGGCATTTACTCGACCTCCCCACGAGGCAGGATGTGACACAAGGCCGATTTTTATATGGGGTGATCCAAGCCCGTAGACTCGGGCAAAAATTCCCCGTATATCCCACATACACGGGATCATGTTTGTCAACCTCCCCAGACGAGACTCTGCCCTTTGGCATAGCCTCGTCTGGGTTCTTCTCTACTTCAGGGAGGTCGACATGTCTTGATCCTTGATCAAGTCTCTCACCAGCTAATTTCTCGTTCACTCATATAGCCACTTTTCTACCCACAATTCCCTGTTTATTCACTATCCATTATAATTATGGGTAAAGCATGTAGCATTCATTACAACACAATTATTTTACACGCCTCACTGATATCCTGGATCTTTTTCCCATTATGTAGTCACGAGACTAACAAAGCAGTCGACTCTCCCTTTGTCACTGGTTCGGGTTTAGGCTCGCACTCCAGCGGTTCAGAGCATTCCTCATCTGACAAGCTTATAACTAATCTCAAATCCAGGACGTGTCTGGGTACAGCATTCACCAATACACCAATATGTTATTCGATGACTCTACCCCGGTTATCGTCCCCGTCCTGAGTATGACGATAAAATACATCCGCGTCCACAGTAAGACGATAAACTACGTCCAACAGCAAGAACTCTGATCAAAAGGTTTTGAGGAACGTGGAACCACCTCTTAATTGCTGATGTTCCCAGGTCCACCCTGACCCGGAGTGGTAGCACCTTTTAGGGTCCCAGCTACGGGCAAATAGTTAACCCCGAAACTGAGGTTAAAAGCATTATAAAAGTGTAAAAATAGGTTTTAATACCAGAAATACTTTGTAAAAACTTATTACCAGAAATAATTTTTTAAAAAATATTACCAGCAATACGTTTTTGAAAAAGAAAACTATTACCAGCAATACGTTTTTTAAAAAAAATATTACGAGCAATAGGTTTTGAAAAAAAAACTATTACCAGAAATACGTTGTTGAAAAAAAAAATATTATCAGCAATAGGTTTTTGAAAAAAAAACTATTACCAGCAATACTTTAAAAAAAAAAAAAAAAAAAAAAAACACTATTTCCAGCAATACGTTTTTGAAAAAAAAACCTATTACCAGCAATGCGTTTTTGAAAATAATAGTACCAGCTATACAATTTTGAGGGAAAAAAAATATTTCCAGAAATAGATTTTTGACAAAACAAAAATATTACCAGGAAAAAAAAATAGTTGTCGGCATTAAATGACCCATTGAGGTTGATTTGCCGTAAAACAAAACAAACCAAACCAAACAAACAGGGTTATCGTTTCTCTTCCTTACTGTGTTGTGCATCAGTGGTAGGTGTCTAATGTCTGATTACTGGCAGAGATCTTGGATGTCCGAACGTACACTTAAATGTAGCCTCTTGTGGCACTTTCTCCTCTTTTTTCCGGACATATTGTACCAAAACACTGGTTCAGTGGGCAATGTTTCTCCCCTTTCAGCAATGGCCTTTTCTACAATCCCATTTCCACCAGTCCTGTTGGCGGCTCTGAAATAGCGCCTGACATTCTACTTATCGTACATAGCTCGAAAAGTTTTCCGAGTGAAATGCCGCAACATTGTCTAGCAAGATTTCCTCCACGGGTCCTCGCTCTGAAAAAAGATCTCATTGAGTACTTCCGCAAGGATGGTTGCGGTTTCCGATTGGATCACTTTCCAAATTGCAATCCGTCTAGGACCACCACAACTTTCGTCTGTAGTGCGTCACATTTATAGCCAGTCTCGTCCATTTGGTGGTCACCTGGATCTCCCATGGCTTATGTATATTTGGTGAAAGGTTGATCGATTAATACCAAGTACACGGCTTGGCTACCCTCTGCAAAACTTCTTTTGTGACATCCGGGTCAATCTTACGAACCAGATACAATGTTCTCTCAACCCCCATGTGATATAGGCAGTCCAACTCCTTCAAGTTCTCGTACCCTAAGCAGCATACCGAAGTTGTACCCTCTTTACCTTTCATCCAGTTTTTCTTTATTCGGGTCAAAGCATCGGCTTTATTCTTCTCCGAAGGCACAAATGTCCTCAAGGACACATGGCACAGTGGATAAAGGCGTTGGTTAGATCCCGTGACAGGATCCAAAGAATGTGAGTTCAATACCCGGTTAAGGCAGTGGAGAACTTGGAGAGGGAAATTAACAGGAGATAACTGATAACTGCCATCCATTAAACATGGCACGTGGAACTAGAACATTCTACCCCAGTGATCGAAATAAAGGGTTCAGTTCGACATTCCAGCCACCTGAAGAAGGCCGGAGCGTACAACGGCCGAAACTTTGTAATAAATAAGGCGACAGAGATGAGGACAATAGTCCGAATAATGTAAATAGGGCACAAAGTTAGTTGCACGAAAATTCAGTTCAAATTCGATTATTAACTCTCTCAGTATCCGCAACCATCGCCGGCTAATCCTTACCACAGCGCCCTTTGTCTGGATCGTCATCATCTTTTTTTCTTTTTTCTTTTTTTTTTTGTAATCATTGAACCTAAAACATTGGCCAAATCTTTTTTTTTTTTTTGTAATCACTGAAGCTCAAAACATTGGCCAAATCTGTTCTGATTTCAACATCTTTTCGTCTCCATTTCAAAGCCAGATTAACGCCCTTTGCCGTGGCATCCAACTCGGCCACATTGATATGATTGTAATCATTCCTCTTTCTGAGCCAAACTGCGTCTTGTTAATGTATCAATAAGCTTTCATTGTTTTCATTTTCAATAAGAATACTGAAAATCTATTCATTATACATCATGAATAGATTTTATTTATTTTGTGGCATCCAGGTCAATCTTAATCTCCATCACGTTGATATCGTTGTAATCATTGTTTTTTCTCGGTCAGGCTGCAGTCATTAACTATGATGCCATCAATTTCTACACTCACACCCATAGCAATAATGTTTGCATCACACCATACTTTGTTGATTTTGGGACATGCCGCTTCTCTCGAAATGGGTCCTGACTTCTCACCTCTTCTGCAATTTCTCTCATCACAGTAATGGTCTCATCATCCACTTCATCTTCCCAGTTCTATCTCTCAGCAGTTCTTTTTATATAGCTGCACGTCGTTCTATGATAGGTTAATGGCTTATCAGTCTTCCGCAGATTGAAAACAACTCACGTTTGCTAATGTACCTTCCTACCTCTGGAATCTCGTTTCCTTTTCTTGAATGCCAGATCTCCTGCCATATCTATGTAAGCAGAGGTCTAATGCAGTCCCACCCTCCAGTGATCCAGGGAGATTTGCCAAGGTGTTCCACGACCATTTGCATGGGCACTGCTTTCTTGCCCACCAAAATGTCACCAATATACGAATCCACAGCATTTTCTGTGTTATCCATTTTTTCTAGCACTGTCTTAAATATAGTTGTCATGACTTTTGGCACAACATTTAGTTCAAACCTTAGGCGGGTCAGACAATAAGTCTTTCCCTTAAACTGAACCAAGAAAAATAATTGCGCTAAAGTGTTTTAAAAAATCAGCCAGTCAAGCTTCTGTCATCATTCAATAGAAATTTATTTTGTTTTTATTAAGATCATAAGGGGCACAACATTTAAAAAATGAAAGCAAAGGAATTAGTGAGAGGTTCTTTATATGAAAGAAATATTGTATCTTGTAAAAGGTTTAGGCTAACGATTCATATGAACCCCAAATACTCGCATATTGGTTGGCAAATCAGAGCAATCATGTGATTTTAGTACAACAAATTGTCTTCGTACTTTATCGTATTCTTTTCTTTCTTGCGTAAAATGGAATGTGTTATGATCATTGATAAGTATACGTTTCGAAACTTCAATGATTAAGATAAATAAAAAAACTGGGAAGTTGGAAAATAAAGATAGGTATGAAAAAACTGGGAAGTTCCAAAGTAAATATATTTAAATACATAAATAAAAAATAAATATAAAAATAAAAAAATAAATAAATATATAAATAAAAAATAAATATATATAAACCTATAAATAAAAAAATAAATATATCAAAATATATAAATAAAAAAATGTGAAAAAATTTTGAAGTTTCACAATAAAAATAGATATGAAAAAACTGGGAAGTTCCAAAATAAAGATAGATAGGAAAAAACTGTGAAGTTGGAAAATAAAGATAGATATGAAAAAACTGGGAATATGGAAAATAAAGATAGATGTGGAAAAACTTGGACGTTCCAAAATAAAGATAGATATGAAAAATTGGGAAGTTCCAAAATAAATATAGATATGAAAAAATTTCCCAAATAAAGGAGTAAAACTTTAACTATTTCAATATTTCATGTAAATATTTCGTCAGTCTAACACGAACTATAACAGCCCCCAAATAATGTCACTTCATGGCTTTCCAGTAATTACTTTATTTTCTTAAGGTGGAAAAATCGATTTCACAATCTATTGTTGCAAAATAAATTAAAAATTATTAGTTGTTGAATAAAAATTAAATCGACGATTAAGCAAATACAGAGGAAATCGGCCATTAAGCAAAGACAGAGTTTATCGGCGAATAAGCAAAGACAGTAATTTGACGATTAAGCAAAGACAGTAAATTGGCGATTAAACAAAGACAGTAAATCAACGATTGAGCAAAGACAGTAAATTGGCGATTGAGCAAAGACACTATTGACATTATTCGGACTATTGTCCTCATCTTTGTCGCCATATTTATCACAACGTTTTGGCCGTTGTACGCTCCGGCCTTCTTCAGCTGGTTGTAATGTCGAACTGAACCCTTTATTTTGCTCACCACCACCTAAAGAAGGCCGGAGCGTACAACGACCGAAACGTTTTAATAAATATGGCGACAAAGATGAGGACAATAGTCCGAATAATCTAAATAGTATACATAATACCTCATCTCAGAAATATAGACAGATACTAAGCAAAGACAGTAAATCAACGATTGAGCAAAGACAGTAAATTGGCGATTAAGCAAAGTCAGTAAATTGGCGATTAAGCAAAGACAGTAAATCAACGATTGAGCAAAGACAGTAAATCAACGATTGAGCCAAGACAGTAAATTGGCGATTAAGCAAAGTCAGTAAATTGGCGATTAAGCAAAGACAGTAAATTGGCGATTAAGCAAAGACAGTAAACCGGCGATTAAGCAAAGACAGT
Source organism: Acanthosepion esculentum (assembly GCA_964036315.1). Taxonomy (NCBI): domain Eukaryota; kingdom Metazoa; phylum Mollusca; class Cephalopoda; order Sepiida; family Sepiidae; genus Acanthosepion; species Acanthosepion esculentum. Next base: position 14,131,815 of record OZ038478.1, read on the forward strand.
AAATTGGCGATTAAGCAAAGACAGTAAATTGGTGATTAGGCAAAGACAGTAAATTGGCGATTAAGCAAAGACAGAGATAATTGACGATTAGGCAAATCGAATGATCTTAGCAGTTACAAGTTCTGTTTTGATTAATAAAACTTTCTCCGTCATCTTTGTTACATTCACAGATTTTTATCAGTAAAAAAATATGAATCTTCCTACGCTGAAACAGATATGAAGAAACAAGTTATGATTTTTTTTACCTTTTAAGCACATCTACTCTGTCTTTCCGTAAAATTATTACGAAACTAACTTTTCCTTTGACACCTTTTTCTATTACTGAAAGTTAAAAGTCCCAATTAAATTCTTTGACTTATAGTTAAAGAATATAAAATATAAAAAATACGAAGAAATTTAAATAGCATAAAAATAAAAAAAATCTTTCATGAAATCAATTCAAGTTTCTCCCATGGAAAATAACTAAGTATCATTATAAGAAGATCATCAAAATATCTCACTTAAACTCGTATTCAAACTTTCAAACACCCATTTGCTATGCTTCTCTCATCAATTATTCACTCGAAACAGTAAAAAAAATGTACTTTTTCTACAATTGCTCTAGTTTTATAGTGGGTTATCAGTTATAGCGAAGTGTATGAGAGTTGAAAAAGATTAGTTTGATTTGGCCTTGTGTTGTGGAGTTATTTCCTTAGTTGAAACTGTATTCGGCCTAAATGCGTCCTAAATAGGTTAAACGTACAGAAACGTTA
>OZ038478.1:14137566-14475066 GCA_964036315.1 Acanthosepion esculentum
CGTCTTGACTAATGCAGTCAGATGTAAAAGAACTTTACATCATTTCATGCAAGTATAATTCTGAACTTTTCCAATACACGATTCCAAACACTAAAAAATACTCAATCTTCTAAATTTCAGTTTAATAATCAACTTATTCGTTATGAGCTTAGGTACAAATATTACCTGGTCTAAGAGACACAACCCTTTCAGTTCACAGGCATGTACATCAAATACTTAATAAATTCAATTGTTATGTTTTCAACCGTACGTTCTGTTTTATATTTTATACAATGTGCTATTTTACGTCAAATATAAATTGCATTGTGACCATCACATTGGATAGCGACCTCCAGCATAATGGCATGTTCCTTTCCTAGACAAAAATAAAAGGATTGTAGCGGGACCCACAACATTGCACGTCCACAACACATTTGGAAACTTCATAGTTTAGGGGCCCTCTACAATACTAAACCAATAGTAAAAGATAAAGAAAACAAACATTACGACTCGAAATGCTTTTCCTACAGGGACACATGGCACAGTGGATAAAGGCGTTAGTTAGATCCAGTGACAGGATCCAAAGAGTGTGAGTTCAATACCCGGTTAAGACAGTGGAAATCTTTCAGAGGGAAAATTAACAGGAGATAACAGACATCCATTAAACATGGCACGTGAAACTAGTACAGTCTACACCAGTGAGCGAAATAAAGGGTTCAGTTCGACATTCCAACCACCTGAAAAAGGCCGGAGCGTACAACGGCCGAAACGTTGTAATAAATATGGCGATAAAGATGAGGACATTAGTCCGAATAATGGAAATAATGAAAATAAATGGATAACTAAAATAATCAAGTCTTTCCTTTTAAAATACGACATCGTTTTCACTGCAACATCCAGCATATATTGACCCTAATAATAATACAACTGAAAAAAATACGTGAAAATTACGGAAAGTGAACTTATTTTTCAGGCTAGCAGAACCTCTGCCAAAAAGCGATCAATAGATAAATTAAATCAAGTTCAAGTTCAAGTTCAAGTGACTTATCTGATTGATCGACTCATGAATATCTCACCGTAACGCTAATTAGGGTCAGAACTTTTGATTTTGATTTGTTGAAGATAGAATGAATAATTTTTAGCTAATTCTAATGACCTGGTAACAAACATTTGTAAAACTAACTGTTTTAGCATTCATGACTTATAATACTTAATTCCTGTTGAATATTTAAAAGCGTGATTTCAACCGTATAAAATATTCTGTTAAATGTTTCTGAATAGTCTCGTCATGTATCAAAATAGAAACCAACTTCTTTATGTATCTTCTTGTTGCTTTTTTATCACGGGATTTTAAGAACTCGTAAATGCCAAGAATGGTGGGCAAACTGAAGGCGTCTCCTGATGTCCCATTCCACAGAACAATCTTTCGATACTCGAAAGCTGACTTGGATAGCTTCAGATCTTATATTGCGAAAGCTCTTCTCTCAACGTTCTTCAAAAACAGAGCTCTTAGAAGAGCCTCCCTGCTTCCCGAAAGGATTATTTATGACGTGGAGACTTTCATATCACACAAAGTAGCAGCAAAGATAGAATAACCTCTGCATTGGTTCACCCCTGAATGTGCTGCAGTCATAGCTCAATACTAACATCTCTATCACAGGGAAGAACTTGTAACTGCTAATATCATTCGATTTGCCTAATCGTCAATTAACTCTGTCTTTGCTTAATCGCCAATTTACTGTCTTTGCTCAATCGTTGATTTACTGTCTTTGCTTACTATCTGTCTATATTTCTGATGTGAGGTATTATGTACACTATTTAGATTATTCGGACTATTGTCCTCATCTTTGCCGCCATATTTATTACAACGTTTCGGTCGTTGTACGCTCCGGCCTTCTTCAGGCGGTGGTGAGCGAAATAAAGGGTTCAGTCCGACACTCCAACCACCTGGAGCGTACAACGACCCAAACGTTGTAATAAATATGGCAACAAAGATGAGGACAATAGTCCGAATAATGTAAATAGTGCTTAATCGCCAAATTACTGTCTTTGTTTAATCGCCAATTTACTGCCTTTGCTCAATCGTTTATTTACTGTCTTTGCTTATTCGCCGATAAACTCTGTCTTTGCTTAATGGCCGATTTCCTCTGTATTTGCTTAATCGTCGATTTAATTTTGATTTTAATAATTTTTAATTTATTTTGCAACAATAGATTGTGAAATCGATTTTTCCACCTTAAGAAAATAAAGTAATTACTGGAAAGCCATGAAGTGACATTATTTGGGGGCTGTTATAGTTCGTGTTAGACTGACGAAATATTTACATTAAATTAAAAGTTAAAGTTAAACCCCGTCAAATGTTTTATTAGCGTAGACAACTGAACAGTGTATCGACTTGCTTTATTCTCAACTGGAACTTCTACCAAAAAGTAGAGTCAACGTTTTGTTTCTATCAATTTCAGAGCAAATTTCGCAACACACTGCCACCTGGAAGCGGAAATATCCGACATTTCATCCGGTGCCCTGTTAATCAAGCTCATCCAAGCTCTTTTACAACAGTGTTTTCGCGGCATCGTGGATTTTATGCATCTACGACAGAGTATGTCTATTAACTATCGTTGCATCTGCATGATGAAACCTGCAATGTGTAACGAAAAAATTTAGGTAGCTTCGTTACGCGTGATATTTCTTTACGTTGTCTGGATACTTACCTGGCCCAGGGATCCGTCCCTGTGCTGGTGGTATCACGGCTACGACTAGCTTGGACCGGCTTTGACCAGCTATGACTAGCTTAGACCAGCTCTAACAAGCTTGCAGAAGCTATAACCAGCTAAGACCAACATAGACCAGCGGCCCGAGTGAAAACACTCGTGTCCCCACGTTAAAAACTGACCTTGTGTCACAACCTGACTCGGTGGGGGGGGGGGGTCAAGTAAATTTTACTTACCTGGCCAAGGGATCCGTCCCTGTGCTGGTGGTATCACGGCTACGACTACCTTGAACCGGCTCTAACCAGCTTGGACCAGCTATGACAAGCCAAGACCAGCTATGACTAGCTTAGACCAGCTCTAACAAGCTTACAGAAGCTATGACCGGCTAAGACCAGCATAGACCAGCGGCCCGAGTAATAACACTCGGGCCCCACGTTAAAAACTGAATTTGTGTCACAACCTGACTCAGTTAGGAGTCAAGTAAATCTCAATTTCTTTACGTTGTCGGTTTTGGTAGGTTTTTTTTTTTTTTTTTTTTTTTTTTGCTTAAGTGCCTTAAGTGTGATATACATTTGGGTGATCGTCTCTCTCCACTTCGGACGATCGTGTGCACAGATGAAGATGGCTGCAGTAGACTCTGTCCTTGTCACTTCCTCAATTTTATCGAAATATAATGCACGTTGCTGTCTTCTCAACTTCCTTTTGGTGCAACCTCAAATCTCCCTTTTCGAATGATATGGTCGAGACCTCGAAACTGTCTTTCCCTGATGATCAACAGTAGCTCGCTTCTCGCCTCAACTCTTCCCTCGAAACTTCCTTATCCTCGCTCACCTTTTCCACGTATACCGTCCTGGGTATGACGATAAACTACATCCGCGTCCACAGTAAGACGATAAACTACGTCCAACAGCAAGGACTCTGATCAGGAGGCTTTGAGGAGCGTGAAACCACCTCTTAATTGCTGGTGTTCCCAGGTCCACCCTGACCCGAGGTGGTACCACCTGTTAGGGCCCCAGCCATGGGCAAATAGTTAACCCCGAAACTGAGGTAAAAACATTATGAAAGTATAAAACTAGGTTTTAATACCAGAAATACTTTGTAAAAAAAATTATTACCCGAAGTAAATTTTTGAAGAAGAAAAACTAGTACAAGCAATACTTTTTTGAAAAAAAAAAATGTTACCAGCAATAGATTTTTTTTAAATATTACCAGCTACACATTTTTTGAGGAAAAAATATTACCAGAAATGGATTTTTGACAAAACAAAAATATTACCAGAAAAAAAAAAGTTGTCGGCATTAAATGACCCATTGAGGTTGATATGCCGTAAACCGAACCAAACCAAAATGTTTCTACGTATAATATCCGCAGAATTCTTCTTAAGCACATTTCTTCTTAAGCTAGTAAACAGAGCATGTTTAAGCTTGTGGCTCGGCTCCAGGAAGGTCTTGGAAATACTTGTAACAGCTAAGTACTGAGGTTACATCATATAAAAGGCTGAATTAGATAGATAGCTAACATCATTGTGTAATGACTCAACGTAGAAATCCACGTCCCTATCAGTCAAATCAATTAGGTGAGCGTCCAACCTTACTTGAGCCTGGGCGTTGCCTTACATTCGTATTGGAAGATGCACACGTATTTTTCAGGGTAATTTTAGGGAAAAAAATGTCTTGTAAGCCGGAAAATATGGTTATTATATTTTATGTGCAACTTCGTTTGCGATTACTTTTGTTGCGCACGTCTCTTGCGTGCATTCATAGATTTCCGCGCGAGAATCTTGTTTACAAATGTCAATTTATATGCGCATGAGTTTACGTATGTGTATGTAAACTATTCACACGTACGTTATCATACATGCGTCTGTTAACAAGTAATTTAGTGTGTATGCTCGGACAATTTTATCTATACATTCCTGTACCTATCAACGACGCTTTTGCCCGTTTTCCTAAATATTTCCATGTGAGTTTTAAATTTATGTGTGCAATCGTAATGCCTATTGATAAACATCCTTACAATCTTTTACATGTGTTAATAATTCCACCGAACGCCTCAAGTTATTCTTTGTACGAATATAGATGGAGACAAATTTATTTAGGTTTATTTATATTCTAAATTCAAAATCATGCACTTTTTCATAGATACCTAATGCATCGCCGCTGTTTGTCGATAAATACAAAATTCGATTACAGTTTTTAGCGTAGGCTTCCATGTATTAATAGAATATGTTAAATTACAATTTGAAAGCTGCTAACACAAAACTGAAAAATCGAAGACTATGGAAATTTATTTAAAAATATCGTTCGTTCATTATTTTAGCTCCCCGTTGATCTATGCTTTAATTAGCATTTTTCTTCATTTGTTATTTTAACCCTTCCACTGCTGGAAACGATTGCTTGCAACTTTCATGCACCAATAAAACTTCGAACAAAGCCGTTACTTTGTTGCTCAGAAACTAACAATTTTTTTTAAGTATTTTAGTTTTTAGATTAGTTCGTTAGTTCCTGTTGTTAAAGTAAAATGTAGTGACATAATTATCTGCTTTTAATTTTTCCTAACCAAAGCTGCATCAATGCATACTGATTTTATAAATGTTGCATATATTATTTATTTTAGAATTTTAGTAGAGGCAAAAGGAAAAATTTATATATTTTCTGCTAAATAGGAAAAAAAAATATTCTTAGTTCTCCAATCAAGTTTTGGTAGACACATTCAACTTTGATAAATGTTTAACCCTTGGGTTTACCCAAATGTGTTCTTCTTGCAGTGTAAACTCATAGTCTCAGTTTCAAGATATTCTGATGTTCTCTTTAATCTTCACTTTATGATTCTAATTAATATTTTTGAACTGTACTTTTTTTTATTATTTTAACCTCCTGTTGATCTATGCTTTAATTAGGATTTTTTTTTACCCTTCCACTGCTGGAAATGATTGCTTGCAACTTTCATGTACCAATAAAACTTCAAACAAAGCCGTCACCTTGTTACACCTTAGGTAGAAAATACATGAACGGCCACGTAAACGTTTTTGAAATCTGTCAAGTCTGGCAAGTGGGATTGTGCAACACCAGCACAGATATGGCAACAATACTCTATTTCTGGTCTTATCTGACTCTTGTAAACAGAGAAGGGATGGCCAAACTTGCTTAATGAAAAAGTCACACACGATAAAGTTCAGAGCCGCAAGACATGAACAAAATTATACATCCGTTTTTGTTGCATACATATTAACATTAAACTTACGTTTTAATCCAATGGGGTCTCAATTCATACCTAGCTAATAATTATAAAGCTTGCATTTTTAACCTTAATGAAGAAAGGAGATCAGCCAACATATTTCCACGTCATCATATTAAAGGTCAAAGAATCGCATGTGGCTTGCGAGTCGCGGTTTTAGTCACTCTTGACAGAGAGCATGATAAGAGGTACTTTCTGCAGAAATACAAGGAACCGACCATTTTTCTAGCGATTGAGGTCTGAAATAAGCTTTAGTCCGAATAGGTCTTCGATGTAAGTTAAGCTAAGTTTGTAAATTCGAGTCTTTAATTTCTAACAGAATCAATGAGTCAGTGCTTAGCATTTGAATTTTAAATCTAGATCTTGTTTTGTTCACTACAAAACTTTTAATACTATGTGTATTTATTGTCTAATGTATTTGTTACCTTTGACCTCAGCATTCGTCTAAAGAAACTTAAAATTTATGGAATTACAAGAACAATGGTTAGTGTTCTAGAGTAAAGTAACCTTTTCTCCTTTACTGATTTTACTTGAATGTTGGAAGTATTCATTAAAGCCTTTTTTTCGTTGAAACCCAACTGCATTCTTTAAGTCTCCTGTTGAAGCGTTCTAAGTTTTCATCATTGAAGGATCTTTTTGTATTAAAACTTTATTTGATAATTTTTTAAACTTCTATTGCATATCATTTATGTTTTGGGGGGCTTTTTTTACCAAAATTTACGTCCAGTTTATAGTTTTATTTTTTTTTTAAAAATCCAAGTGCTTTTCTTTTTAGTTTATCGTGTTGCTTTAGTAATGGAAGGTATAAAATATTGTGAATATTGAAATCGCCACAAATAAAGATGGTAGCTAAGGAGTGATTCGAAAAGATATTATCAATCTTCTCAGCTGTTCTATCAAACATTAAAATACCATCATCTGTATGACGATAGTGAAGAGAAGATGGACTATGAATGTGGGTTTTGTAGTGTAAGATAATTTTCTCCCCCCACCAGTAGAGTTGAACACTGAATTGCAGCATTTTCTTTTATTTGCAAATGCATGATGTGTTTATGGAAATGGTTCTACATCAGCAAATCGCAACTGATGGAATCCAGCATGAATGTTAGACGTATATAGAATGCACATCTCAGTCAAGAACCATTCCAACCACAAGTGCACCTGTGGCCTGATCTGTTTGGGTGACCCATATTTAGTCATAGCTAATCCAAGCAATTATTGCATCTGCTTTAAGATATATGAATATTTAACCTACTTATATTTGGCATATGTTTTAATTTCCCAACTAAGTTTAAACAAACTTTGCTTGGTACTTTCAGGATGTTTGGACAATCTGTGTGAATTTAAAAGAAAATACTGATTTAACCTCTTTTAATTTCAGCTGCATTTTGTAGAAACTGTTTAAACAAAAAAAAAAAAAAAAAAAATACTTGTTTCTCGGTACAAAACCATTTTATCAACCTGACAGAATCCTCAAAAGAAGCCATTCTGATTTCATAACATTACTGAATTATATTAGTTATAACTCGTATTCAAATTATTCATGCTAACTTCAGTTTTATCTTGACTGTTTACAAGAAAATATAAGGTTTCGAATAGCAAAGTTATCATTTCTTTTGTTGCAGATCAGTACTTTGTCTCTTTTTAATACAATAATAGGTCAAAATGTAGCATACATTTATAATTACTCCTTCTATATAGTAGTATAAAGGTTATGAGAAGACAAAACTGCATGCATTGGGTAGTGTCAATAGAAAGGATAACTTTAGAGAAAGTTATTTTTTGAACTTTTAATAATTATGTACTAATATTTGTAATACGTTTGCTTTTATTCTAAATTAAAACATTGTAACGTTAAATTAAACATGGGTTAACATTTGTTAATGAGGGAAGAAAAAAAAAAAAAAAAAAAAAAAAAAATAGAATTTTTATGAATGAATATACTTTTATTTCACATAAAAAAAAACCTAGACATGATTCATGATTTTAATTAAAATTACCTCCGCAAGGTAGAAGGCAACACGAAACCATTCCACTATTTTTCCCCAAGAATGTATGGCAATTTGTAGAGGAAAAAAAAAAAAAAATGAATATGTGGAGAGTCATGACTGCCTACATCATAAAGGGTCATGGTATTTAAACTAATTAAAAACACTTAGTAACATGTACAAAATTTCAACAAGAAATGTAAATTTTATTTCTGAAGATGGAGGTTCATTTATTATCATTGATTAAGGTGAGTGATATCAGTTTTCTTGAAAATAGTCAGAGAACTCTCACAAGATCTTTGACATCTATATAATTCCCATATTTTTGTTTATCTAGTAAAACTCCTGACATAACTATGTTAATATATTCCATTATTACCTTTAGGTTGAGAAAAAAGTCAGACAGCAATGAAAATTAAAAACTGAATCTGAGAAACGCTACTCTAATTGTTTGAAATGGCAGTGAAGAAAGAGCAAGTATGACAGAGTTAGTGACAGATTTTCAAGTGTTAAAAAAAAAAGACTTTTTCTTGATCTTTTGTTACATAAAATTAATGATAGAGAAAATTTTAACATTTTCCTTTTTATTTTTTTACATAAAATAATTCATATTTTACAGCAAAAAAAAAAAAGTTACAGAAATATAAGAAAATTTTATATCTCCAAATAAACATTTCATTTCATGTTAAATTATTTATACAGTTCTTACATAATAAAATTATACACTTCTTACATAATAAAATTTAATTAAATATGATTGTCACTTTTCTCATCTTTAAAAACACACTTGATATAATTCTTTAAGCAATAAAAAACAATATTTAAAAAAAATTTCTTGGTGAGAATAAATTTAAGGGTTCGTTTATTTTGCAGGGAGTGGGTGAATACAAAGTTATTAATTTCTGAAAGGCAACATAATGAATCAGAAAAAAAAAAAATTTTAAAAACTGGCTTAGATAAAATACGAGTTGAAATTGCCTCACTCAGAGAAGTACCAGCATATCATTGTTATTTAATGATCAATCCAATGAAAACCAATTATAAAGATTTTAAAAAATAGAAAATAAAGACACACCAGGTCTTACATTTCTGCCCGTTTTTTTTTTTTTTTGTTTTACAAATATCAGATGCTCTTATTTGTGGGTCATACTATTTTCGTGTTTATCCAATTTATCTGAATCAATTTGAAACAGAGTCCAAATCTTGACCCAATGACACACGCACAATTCCATCCCTATGGAGAAGCATATGCACATTAAGAAACACCCACCAATATTAATATGTTGCAATACAAAAAGAAATTGCTCAAACTGTAGTGAGAAATACAAGTATCTTTTGTATGAAAGAAAATTATTTCAGCAGTGGGGTTGTTAATTATCTTAAAGTTGAGTCTAATAAAATTGTCAGATTTCAATAAAGACATCTAAAATTTAAAATAGTATCAATATAGTTGCATTCATGGTGTTTTTTAAATCAATGTTTCCATCAATGCACTGTCAAGCTTTTCTCAAAGTACAGTGGTGAAAATGTTCTGATAATAAAACAATCACTGAGGCTAATATATATATATATATATATATATATATATATATATATATACACTGCAGCAAAACCTATTAAATAAAACAAAATAAAATAAAATAAAATAAAAAGGTATAAAATAGCAACAACAGATACAAAGGCAGCCATTAAATGCAAATGTATGATAACCATCTATATTCAATTCGTTTACAGCTGGAGGTCATATTAATTTGGAATTTATCCTTTATGTGTGTTTCTCATTTAAAAGCAGTATTTTTGTTTTCATTTGCAAATTGTTCCTCCCCTCCCATTCTTCATATTTCCATGACAATTTACCGTTTTTGAGACTTCACGAGTTATAATAGAAAGATTATACAGGAGTTAACTTAGAATAATCAGCAGAGGCTTGAAGACAATGACATCATATCATATTTAAATATTTTTTCTTGAATTGTTTTAAACCTGAAGCAAATAATTTAGTTTTATTTTACTGTCTACATTTTTACAAAACTGAATAAAAGCAAAAGTCAAGGTGAAATTTGCCACTTTCCACAAATGCATTTTTCAATTGTTATAAAATTGTTTCTGCTTTTATAAAACATTTTCGAAAGTTCTCTAAGATTGTTTTGCAGAATCAAAATCTCTAGTCATTTTTTTCACTATCTCTGCAACTGTTTAGGAATTTGGAAATGGTCCAGTATTCAGCTACAAGCATCTCATCAATTGTATGGAAACTTTAAGAAACTATCAAGAAAATATTCAATCAAAAAAAAAAAAAAAAAAAAAAATTTACTATAAAAATAAAAAAACGTTTACTATAACAAAAACGTTTACAAAAAAATGCAACTGAAAACACTAAAAGAATTTTAAAGATTTATTTTCAACTTAATATTCTACTGCTTTGTTGATAAGGTTTTGAGTAATGCAATTGTCAATGTTGCTCATGCTATATATTTTTAATTTATTCTTTCTCCTTTTATTGTTAGGGTAGATAAGGGAGAATACTCTTAAAATATGGAGTTACTTACCTTACATGAAGTGAAACAGCACTGAGATTTTTAACGATCATTAATATAAATGGTATGGTGCCTCCAAAGAATTAACCTCAATTATTTTAAACAATTAATAGACGCAACAAATATATTTTGATTGAAAAATTATAAATGTAATTAGTGGTATTACTCAAATATAATAAGTGTTAAATTTTATTTCCTATAATAATTACAATATAGACTATAATAACAATTGAGAGCAAAAGAAACATTCTTTCAAAGTTTTACATTCTTATCTGCTTGTCTTATGTTCTGGTGAGTTACATCATTCCCTGATCTCACTAACACATGACTCACCAATACTTTCAAATTCAATATGGTCATTTTTTTTAATTGTTTTATACTCTCACCACAATCCAAATCATACTTTGCAACTTGTTATTCAAATATTTATATGTGTATCAAGATTATTTTCCTTCATGTAAAATATATACTATTCATTTAATCTAGTTAATATTTTTTCTTCATTTAATCTAATCAGCAATCCACTTATTTGTTAAATCTTCACCGAGGGATTTCACAAGATAATACTTTTCAAAAGTGAGTTTTAATCTCATTGTAATAACTGCTAAAAATGTTTTGATTATTACTTCTCTGTCAATATTACCCAGACTTTTTTTTCCTTTTAAGCGTTTCACCCCAAACAAGGCGGGAAGCCACTAGCATGCAAGGGGTTACAGAGAGTTGGAGCGAGAGGAAATAGGAGTGATAGAGGAAAGGATGAAGAGAAGGATAGGGGATAGATCAAGACATCTGGAGACGTCAATTGACATTACATTTGAATAGTTGGAGATTATAACTATCAGGGAAACAGGAAGAGGGGAGGGAGTTCCACAGGCGAGAGGGGTGAGACATGAAGCTATTGGAGTAGAAGAGACGGCTACATTTAACAGTTTCGACAGTGAAAGGGTGTGCTAAAATTAAGCAGTTATGGTCATATATTATGCAAAATAAACATGTAAGGGTTCTAATAATTGTTAACTGATTATTAGTATGTAGTAATAATTCCTATGACAATAAGCATGTATGTGCTTTTATTATTATTATTATTATTATTATTATGATGATAATAATGATGATGATGATGATGAATGTGTATCAACATTATAAAAGACAGGCAGAAACAATGAAAGGGAAAAGAAAGAAGTTAATAGAAACATGAATTAATAAATAATACAGCCAAAACTAAAATATTTTATCAATCTAGAAAAACAAACAAATGTGTTTTCAAGAATTTATTTATTACACATACTGATTTTAGATGAATAATCTAAATTTTCAATCATTTTACAAAAAAATCATGCAATAAATATTAATTGTATAATTTAAACTTTTAGGTAATTATAATTAATTTATTCCAAACAAAAAAATATATATACACTTACATGATTTGGTAGATGCATACCCATCCTCTGCTAAAATAATTTCAATATTTACTAAAAACCTCAATAGTAGAAAAAATATATCAAGAGTTTTGGGGGATGTGTTACTATAGCTTTCAGCTTAAGCAGCCTGAAACCTTTTAGAAGTTTTATGAAGTTTCATTTGTTTTTGTTTCATTATTATAATTCTGAAATGTACCAATTTTGACATTTTCAGTAATAAGGAGACATTTCAAAAATATATAGTCGAAATTCACAAAAAAAAAAAAAAGTTTAATATTTGCCTTTTTTTAAAAGAATTGTACATTACAAATCAGATCCAATGTGGCCACCGAAATTGAATACGGATCAAAGGGACATAACTCTCAAATCACAAAAGTTTGAATGTCAGAGAATCTCGGGGGGAGGGGGAAATTTAATTAATTAATAAAGAAAAAGTAAAGTTGTTTTTTATTTCACCGAGAGAAAAAAAATAACGTACATTTAAAAAATAAAAAATTTGTATTTTTATTTTAAATTAGCATTTTCCATTTACAAAAATTAATTTTATTGACCAGGCCACACAAATTTGCAATCAATCATGAGAATACACCATGGCACCTCATAGGAAACAGTTCACTAAAGCAATTGAAAAATAATGAAAAGATTTATCAGATTTTAACTGTACCAAATCCAATAGAGTTTGGGGGCCATTCATGTGGTGAGAGGTAGTTGGTAAAATGGCTCTGAAATATTTTTTATAATTATAAGACAAATTTATGCTTAACTTTGGCAATTAAGTACAAAATAGCAACCCTAAATAAAAGCTATAGAAAATTTATCATTCAGCTATCAAAAATTTAAAGTTAAATTGACAATTATTTTAAAGAGATCTTATGTCACTCATTTGAAAAATAACAAATGGCATCACATGAAAAAAAAAAAAAAAAAACATTGGCTTCAATTTTCTTTTATCTTAGAGGCACATGTGAAAGTTAAGTTTTATTTTAAAAACTTATACAACTTGTTTCAATAAAATTATATTCCTTTAATTATTTAAAATTAATGCTAAAATTCAAAGCTGAAAACGTTTTAAATGGAAAAAAAATGTTAAACTTCCATAATTTCTAGCATAATTGACATTGTATTGTTTTTAATCAGTTTTTCAATCTATTCTCTAGAAAAAAAAACATTTAAAAATTAGTGGTTATATTATTAAATTTAGTGCAATGTTTGTTAATATGGGGATTCATTTTGGACTTCTTTTCTAAGGCACCATACACACTCAGTGACACCTCAAATACATTCATGAGCACACGAATATAGAAATACAGGCTTTCAGATTTTTCTGTGACATTTTTATGAATGAATGAATGTGTATAGGAATGAGACAAGAAAGTTTTCCCCTTTTAACAGCAACAATATAAAATTTCAAAGCACCAAAATATTTATTGTATCCCCTAAATAAGACAACTGATTTCAATAAAAGTCTGCAGGCAGTTTCTGCGATATAGTGTCAAAAAGAAAGAAAACAAACAAACAAGCAAAGTTTGTGCCTTACATTCAGAATAAATCCTAAATAAAACAAACATTAAGGCCATAAGGTTTATAACAGAAAGAAGCACCAAGTGATAGAATGCCCCGGGTAGAATAAAAAAAAAAAAAAAATAGTTTGTCACAGAAAGGTTCATATCAAATGTCTATAATAAAAAAAAAAAAAAAAAAAAAAAAAAAAAAAAAAAGTTTTTTATATATATGAAGAAATAGTCTTGAAATGTGCTATATTTATGGGATAAAGTACTCAATATCAGAGATAGAGCATGTGTAAATATAAAAGTGAACATAGAAGTCAACACTTAGAGGCGACAGTCTGTTTCATGCTAGATGTAATCGTCAGGCCAGTAGTGCTGTTATTTTTCTCGGCTATTTATATATACGGGTCAGTGGTGCATTGTAGGTTGTCTATTTTGGCGGTTATTTTACCGGAAGTCGTTTATTTATTTATTTGGGTTACAACTTCCAGTAAAATAACCGCCAAAATAGACTACCCACAATGCACCACTGACCCGTATATATAAATAGCCGAGAAACATAACAGCACTAGTGGCCTGATGATTGCATCTAGCATGAAACAGACTGTCGCCTCTAAGTGTTGACTTCTATGTTCACTTTATATATATAAACTCTCAGCTAAATTTTTTTTCATAATAAGATACATTAAACTAATTCCAACATTGGATTTTGTTAATTATTAGAGTTGAATAAGATCATTTTTAATTTGTAGTCAAAGTAAATGATAGAAATAGATGTGGATATGAAAAGCTAATACAGTGTAACCCGGATATAAGAGACCCTGATATAAGAGAAACCCGGATATAAGAGAGATTTTCTCTGGTCCCAAATTAGAGCCCGTGTTAATGTATATATAAGACAAACCCGGATATAAGAGACTTCTTCTCCGGTCCCGGCAACTCTCTTATATCCGGGTTACACTGTATAATTTATTGTGGGAATCTAGATTGTTGACAAATATATTTTTATCTAAAAAAAATTAACATTTGGAAAAAAAAAAAAAAAAAAAATAACCCATACATGAACACAGTACAGTGCAGTACAAATCTGATTTGACATTGTATAAGTATAGATTTAATATTTCTTCCAAATAGACTTTTTAATTTGATGATAAAAAAAAAATAAAAAAAAGAGAAGAAATCGAGACATGAGTATTTCCTCTGATTTCAGCACACTCATATCACCATACACCTTCAGCTATAAAGGCTATCAGGAGAAAATTACAATATAAACATACACTCATTGGCTAGTTAATTAAGTACACTTGAACAAATAAATCTTATGCAAATTTCTAATCAGCCAATGACATGGCAGCAATGGCTATAGTCATTTAAACAGGGACTTTTAATGGAGCATAGTTGTTAGTACCAAACATGTTGTTCGGAGTATTAAAAAAATTTCTCTAGGGCTTACAGAGAATGATTAAAAAAAAAATATATTTCTAGTGACTGGAAATCCCTTGTTAATGAAAGAGGTCAGAGAAGAATGGCTCATGTTGATTGAAAGGCAATAGTAGGTCACATAACCAATCCTTACAATGGAAATATATAGAAGAGCATCTCTAAATGCACAATATGTCAAACCTTGTAACAGCAGATCATGCCAGGTACTAATTCTGTCAGATAAAAACAAGAATCCAAGGCTACAATTCACTTGAAATCACAAAATTTGGGCTATATTGGATCAAAATAAAACGTTCCCTAGTCTGATGATTTTTTTTTAAATTTCTGCTGCAACATTTGAATGGTAGGACCAGAATTTGGCATAAAGAACATGGATCCATCCTGCTTTGTACCAGGTGGCTGAAGGAGATATTGGAACCCTAGGGGTACAAATAAGGGATCATTTAAATGCCACAGCCTACCTAGATATTGTAACTGACCATGTGCCTGATACTAGATGAGTATACCTAATTAAAATGCCTGGGGAGTATACATAATATAATTTACACAGTACAAGTGGTCTCTGATTTACAATAGGTGTTTTTTGTTTGTTCTTCAGGAAAAGTAATTATAGTTCTTTCGGGCTTCCATACAATAAATATTTATCTTGAAATCCAATGAATTAAATGATACCATAAGTGAATTAAATGATACCATAAAACATTTTTTCTGTCTCTTGCTATCATGTATCCTTACATGTTAAATACATCTGTAATCCAAATATTTTTTATGAAATATTTTTAAAATAACCAAAAATATTAACAGTAGCAAATTCATTTTTTTTTTTTAGATTTAAAACACTTTTTCTATAAAAACATTTCAGATGTAGCAACCTAGTATATTAATATTTCAATCAAATTCTTAAAAAACAGTTTAATATGAATATTCTTTTGTTTTATAAAATTAAAATTTCCTAAACAAAGTATTTCAAATGGCAGATCTTAATTTTAATTTAACTCATTTAAATCAATTTCAATTTTCTAAATTAACCTATTTTTTAATTTAAAAAATTCAAATTGACTTAAATTTTCCAGGGATTTATCTTCTTAATGTGTTCTGTTAAAAATATTTCTATTGATTTCTTTTAAAAAAAAGTGGCTTTTTCATAATTCAGTATTTAATGAATAAATATTAAATTTCATTAATTGAAATTTTAAAATGATTAAATAAAATTTTTCAAAATGATTTTTTTTGTTTTTGTACAAATGTAAAAATTTCACAATAAAAAAAAATAGTTTTATCAGATGAATAAATTTTATCTCAGTCTATTTTGTTGACTATTGAAATACAGGCTTCATCTAACAGCAATTTAGCAATTTGTTTATGCTCTTACATAAACTAATTTCATTTAATTACATAGTGTGGCCAATGTTTCTTGCTTTGCTTTTTCAATTAATAATACAATTGTTGGTAATTTAGTGTTTATTTTAACACTATTTTAAGTTCCTATCTCAATAGAATATATTTAAAAGTGCATGTAATATGATTTTTCAAATTACAATATCATTTTCAATACCTAATTATGTAAATATTCTAGGTAAGTTGGATCAAGAACTATTTATATATTCTTGTCTAATTGTATATATAATGATCTAGATTTTATTCTATACATATAATGGTTTTAATACTGCAATATAACCTTATATTGCATAAACTTTATTGAATATAAATGTCTTGGATATTAGTAACAACTTTATTATAGAAAAAATAATGCTAGGCAATGACATTTCTTCCTATATGAATTCAAGTTGCTGCTAAAATAATCAGAAATACATGGTTTGTAATAGCAACCAAGTTTTTTGTTAAAGGACAAGATCTTGATATGGTTGTCTCCCTTAAATTTTAAAATTCTAAAATCTAAATTTAGATTTTTATTTTTATTTATTTACATGGTGAAAATTGTACTTACCCTGTAACATGTCAGGTAATTGGCCTTTGTGTTTGCAAGAAGATTTTTGATGTTAAAAGTTAAAAATGAAAATTTGAATATAATTTTTTTTTTTAACACTATTTACATTGTCTGGACTGTTGTCCTCATCTTTATTACCATATTCACAATGTTTCAGCCATTGTACATTGCAGTCTTATTAGTTAGAATTTTAAACCAAAGCCTTTATTTAGTCCACAATTGCCAAAATGTGATTATGGCAATAAAGATGAGGACAACAGTTGAAACAATGTTAATAGTGTAAATAGTTACATCTCAGAAAGAGTAAATATAAAGACAATTATTTTTATCTTAACCGAGAAGAATTATGTCCTCAAGGTTTGGAATCTCAATTGCTAACAAAGTTAAATCATAAAGGCTTAATTTTAAATTTAGAAATGATTTTTATTGGTCAGCTCTTAACCAATCAACTGAGATTTGACAAATATTAACTTGAAAGTGATTCACTTGACATAAGAGCTTTTATAATTTAACTAAAAATAGTTCCAACAAAATTGAGCTAAGAAAACATTGAATAAAAAACATTTGGATAGGAGGGAATGACCTATTTTAGCTTCTAATAAAAATTGAAATAATTTAGTCACAAAATAAACTGTATTCAAGGAACACTTTTGGATATTTTACTTCTAAATGCTACTTAAGAAGCAAAAATAGTCACATTGTTATAATGGCAACAGTACCAGGAATTCCCCAAATTAATGTACGATTTTACATAGTTTGCTTGTAAAGACAGCAAGTATCCATATATACATAAAATAGAGAATTGATAATCTCATTAATTTCCACGCAAATATTACTCAAAATCTAATTCAATGTATTTTCATTATATAAAGGCTTGTCATATTTCCAAATGTGATCATATAAAATTTTAAATGATAATCCTAAATATCTAATCATTCCACAGAAATACAAATTTTCTGCATTCATGAATGTAAGTAAAATAATTACTAATGAATGTTAAAATAACTGCTTTTTTTTCTTCTTTTTTTTTTTACTATGTTTACTCTTAGAATTAGGTTTGCTTCATTAAAATTGTTCGCTAAAACAAATTAATCACTACACCTACTTGATGTAAAAAGTATTGATTCAGTTGTTTGAAGGTTAAAAAAAATGGAATACTAAGGGAGATAACTTATGCACGAGTAAAAAAGCTCGATATTATTGATGAGTTTATGAAAAAATACTAGATAGACATGCTACTTGAAATGGTTATTTGGAATATAAAAAATTGAAACACAACGCAATTTCTGATTTGTGTAATATCAACGGTATTTAGTATTTGAAAGCAATACAGCATTACTGTATGTTGGAAGCTGGTTTGATTTGCAATGTCTATTTATGGAAAACATGAACAAAAAGAAAAATAGATTTTTTTTTGTTTTTTTTTTTAAATATACAACATAAAACACTTTTGTAACATTTATCCTGAAAAGATGTTTGTCTTCAGATGCACAATCAGATACCTCACCCCCATACAAGAAAAAGAGGGTATGCAATCCACACAAAATTTCTTAAAAATTGAAATCATTTGAGCAAATGATGTTTACTATATTCCCAATTACATTTTTTTCTGTAAAAAAAAAAAAATAAATAAATAAATAAAATAAAAAAAAAAATTCTAATTTTAATCTCAGAAAATTTAGGCAAGGAATGAAAGTTTCTGCAGTATGCAAAACTACAGGTTATAAACTGACTTTTTCTGTTTTTAATAAATACAAAAATGGCAAAAATGTTTCACAACCAGTTTTAATGGTGTTTATTTCCTTTAAAAAATCTCTTACAAGTCACTTGATAATCATTCATTTTATATATATATGTATATATATATATATATATAGCAAATATAAAATCTGTTTTTTTTTAACTCCAATTAAATAAATATTTTAACAATAATGCCAATAGATTGATTCTCCAGTTTCAACTGTACTGCAAAAAACCTTATTTAAAATTACTTTTATACCAACATAAATATTAAATAAAAAAAGTCTAAACAATAAATTTGAAGAATTTACAGAGGTTAATACATAAGAAGATATACAATGTTCATTGGACAGAGCACCTTGAGTTATGTCACAGCCACACCCTAAAAAATGCTAAGATGACATCCCACTCAGAGTTGATACCTCTAAGAAATAATAACCATACAACTGCAGCCACACCCTAGTAAAAACTACCAAGGGAAACTGAAGAGACTGACTCAGAATGTATGGTAATAACTCAGAGTATGATTGCTCCAATATATAAAATCTGAAGCAGCTGAAGTGATAGAAAAATCTAGCAGAAACTAAATGTCAATATATATCACACCTAGGCAAATGTAATATTTTTTGGCAGGTATTACATTATATCTAGTCATCAAAGATTGAGTCTTGATAATATTAGTATACAGAAAAAAAATGTACTTCCAAGACATCTGGCTAGGTAATCATTCATTTATTTATGACATGATGAATGAATAGCCAAAATTATATCAACAAATTTACAATAACTTAGCTTTTCCAAAACATGTTATTAATAACCAACTTAAACATTTAATTGAAATTTTGTGTATATTTTATTTACTTCTGTATGGTTATGTGCTTTCTGTCTTCAACCTTTTGAAATAATATAAAAAATAATTTTTTTTTTTTTTGCAATATGATAAAAACTGGAAAGTGACTTTTTTTCCTTTTTTTTTTCATTTTTTATTTTGCATTTTTATTTTTTCTGCTTTCCTTTTTAGAAATATGATATTTCTTTTCCATTTTGTTGACATTCTGATTTCATCTTTACTTTTTTAAAAAAAAAAAAAAAAATTTAATAACTTCTACATTGAAGAAGCAGTCAGAAATCCACAAATATTGTGACTTTCTGCTGGAAATCAGTGGTGTCACCATATTATCAAAGGATCAAAGCAGATTTTTAAAATGAGCCTAATGAATGGGAAGATGTGAAGGACAGCAACCGCAGCAGTCTATGCTAGCAACCCAAGACGGCTCACCTTGGCTGATAAAAACGTGTGGATTACAAATACAATTGGTTTAGGACAAGTGCGAAGATCAAGTTCCTGAAAATAAAAAAAAATAAATATTCCACTGAGAATAAGAATTCAATTTTGCTATCAAAACACAAGAATCATTACACATTACATAATTATAATAAAAAACATGTCAATCAAAATTAGTGATATTATCGAGACAAAATATTGTTGCTGTAATCATCAGAATGCCCATGTAATTAATATTATTATTATTATTAGAATTCAGATTAAAATGCAAAGAGTAAAAATAAAAAGGATGAAAGACAAAATACCAGAAGATCCCAGATCATTATTCTCATGAAGACAGATTCAATTAGAACAATAAAAATCAATAAATTATGCTTCTGAAATAAGTACTGTGATGTCTGCGCGAGTATAAATAGAACCGCTCGGTTGAGGTGGGAACTCTTCAGTAGGCAGCAAAAGTACAAATGAATGAATGATTCTAAATAATTTTTGCAAAACTTTTCACTTTTATCCATTTTAATATTTTATCTCATTATCATTTCAAAAGAATCCTTTGAAAAAAAAGTTAGCCTTTTTGGTGGGCACTATATATATTAGATATATATAGATTTTATAAGCACCAATAATATTCTGACAGTGTACATTTGCCAAAAGTCAAATTTTTTTTTTAAAATGCAATGTTGGAAAAACAGTCAAACCAAAACTTAAGAAAATCTCAGCGAATGAAGTGATTGAAGAAGCTTAAACTATGACTAATTTATTAACTAAAACCTATTAAAAACTAATTTTGTATATTTGAAAAGCATATAGTGTTAACAACATAATGAAGCAAATATTTCAGTAAACAGAAAACTAAAGAGTGACTCAATTATTTTAGGAATGGAGTCTCTTGTAAAGACAAATTTAAGTAATCAGTTATAATAAACTGCATCTAGAGATTATATGCAAAAGAGGTATTGTCAAATATTTTATGTAAAATTCATAGATATGTGTTATCCAATGAAATAATTTGTACTATTATGTATAGCGAGTAAGCATGAAAGCAATTAAGTCCCAATTTTCAATTTCAGATTGATATTTAGTATTTTTTCAGTAATTATAGCAATTTGCAGTGTCAAGAGATTATTTGCAAGAACTAGAATTTAGTATTATGGCTCGTAAAAAAGAACTAACAATGAATGAAAAGAACTATATAATCAAAGAAATTAGCAAAGGAAAGTCTTCGCTTCAAATTTCTAAGGATTTCAAAAGGGATCATCGAACAATCAAGAAAATATGTCAAATGGGAATTCAACCAAGGAAAAAAAAATCTCAGGCTGAATTCAGGAATTTAACAAAGCGAGATCTATCACATATCCGAAGAGAATTAATAAGAAACCCAAATGCGTCAAGTGCGTTCATATTTGAGGCCGCTGGAGCTCCTATGGTGTCAAGGGAAACGAGGTGTAAAGCATTAAGGAAGTTTGCTGATGTAAAAAATCAAATAAAGAAACCAATTTTAACAAAAAAACATAAGGAAAGAAGATTCCAGTGGGCAAAAAAATACATGAAAACTGATTTCAGTAAAGTGCTTTTTACAGACAAATCAAGGATCACCCTCGATGGGCCTGATGGATGAGCTTGAGGGTGGGTTTGCAAGCAACATGACTCAAGAAAATTTTTTAAACGCCAACAAGGCGGCGGTGGGATCATGATATGGGCTGGGATTATTGGTAATGAGCTTGTGGGTCCATTTAAACTGAAAGACAGGGTTAAAATGAATTCCAAAAGTTACTGTGATTTTCTAGAGCAATATTTCTTTGAATGGCTTGATAACCAGTCTTTAGCCAAGCATAGATCTATTATCTTTATGCAAGACAACGCACCAAGTCATGCATCAAAGTTTACTAAATCCTGGTTGAAAGAAAAAGGATTTGTTGAAGATTCTCTTATGGACTGGCCTTCAAATAGCTGTGACTTGAATCCCATTGAGAACTTGTGGAGCATCCTCAAGAGAGATATTTATTCTAATGGAAGGCAATTCAACAGCAAATGTGACCTCTGGGAGGCAGTTAAAGTTGCTGCAAACAACTTACCAGCCGCTAAAATTGCAAATCTAACATCAGATGTTGACAATAGGCTGCTAAGAGTTATTGAAAAGAAAGGAGCATTTGTGCAATAAATTTTAGGAGGTTCTTATTATTTTTTAATATATCTTTTATTTTTAAAATAAAATGTTTTTTTCTTATGTTTTTCCTTTAAGAAATTGACGAATGTTCTAAAATCTTTTCATATTATTTTTTTTACATTAGTTTTACAAGGTATAATAATGTAAAAGTATCAAAATAAATAGTTGCAAATAAACTACTGACAGTCAAATTAGTCTGTTTTGTAAACTTAGTAAAATTTTTTCCAACCAAAGAGAATAGTTTTCTCTATCACTATATATCTAAGTTAATAATATTGAGTAGAATCTAAACAACATCATAATAGGACTTTTAACATTCAAGACGCAACTCTTTCTACCAATTCGTAACTTACATATAATCTCTAGACGCAGTTTATATTTATAGTGTTTATTCAAACACTTATAATGGAGATGACACGTAATCAAGTACTTATAAACAAACTGTTATTAAGTAGAATTAAAGAGAGATATTTAATCAAACCAGTCTTATCTTTGCATTTTTCTCTTTTCCAATATTATTGAATGGTGAAAAGATGATTGTTTGACAGTATCCGTTTGATAAAAATAATGCTTGTTAAGAACTTACCTGCTCTCCTTCTCCAAAGTCTAACCACAACAAACGATGGCCATCATCAGCAGTCATACGCAACTTCTCAAAAGGATAATGCCATAAGATTGAATTTTTGGCCAATTCATCATCCTTTACCAATGTAAAACCATTTTCATAGTTCACTTGCAGTTTGGTTTCTTGTCGATTCCACATGGCCACTGGAGTAAATATTTATGAAAATTACAAGATGGCAGATAAAACAAACACATTCAAGAATTAAAAAAAGGAAAATCATGAAAGAATATCTATGACTAACAAGCAAAAGTTGTGAATAATAAGATTTTCAATGATTATTCAAATCCTATCAAGAATGTATTTTACCTGCCCAAAATCTTCGTCCTGAGTATGACGATAAACTACATCCGCGTCCTGGGTAAGACAAACTATGTCCAACAGCAAGGCCTCTGATCAGGAGGTTTTGAGGATCGTGGAACCACCTCTTAATTGCTGGTGTTCCCAGGTCCACCCTGACCCGGGGTGGTAGCACCTGTTAGGGTCCCAGCTATGGGCAAATAGTTAACAGCCAAACTTGTGTAAAAGTGGGTTTTAATACCAGGAATACTTTCTAATAAAAAAAAATTACTACCAGCAATAATTTTTGAAGGAAAAATTATTATCAGCAATACTTTAAAGAAAAAAACCCAACAAATACCAGCAATACAAACAGCTATACATTCTTTGGAAAAAGAATATGACCAGCTATAGATTTCTTCAAGGAAAAATATTCCCAGAAATAGATTTTTGAAGAAAAACATTACCAGCAATAAAAATTTTGTCGGCATTAAATAACCCATTGAGGTTGATATGCCATAAAACAAAAACAAAAACCGCCTAAAATCTGTTAGTTGTTTGTAGCTAACAGGAAAGTGGTTTTCTTGTACTCATTTTAACATCAATATTTACATTTAAAGCAGAAAAAATAAGTGAGCTATCTCTGAAGAGAGCATATTAATTGTTTAGGTAAAGTTGGTAACCTAGGAAAATGCCCAATGAAGTTATTCAAACTGATTAGAAACCTGATTTTTAGAAGAACTGATACAAATCATATAGCATCAACCCTCTGAATTTACAACTATTTTTGCATAAAATATAAACAAAACTTGTACAAAGGGAAACATTTTGTCCATACCCTAACATGAAGTGTTGAAAATGAAGCAAATATCTAGTAAGATATCAGTTTCTTTTCTTAAAAAAAGTCAAAATTTCTTAAATGAATAAATGACTGTAGAATATATATCCAACAAAAAAGTTTATCTCTCTCTACGACCTTGTCCAAGTAAGAGTTGGAAAAAAAAAAATTTTTATAAGGTTAGTGATTATAAAGTATCAATTGGTTCTGACATGCGAACCAATTCTGCTTTATTATAATTAGAAATGTAAGTTTGCGTTAACATTTTAAAGAGCAATTTACATTTGTTGGCAAATAAAGACTTTTTAAATTAATGTACTATACAATTAGTAAGGTCTAGTTTACCATGTCAACACAAATCCACGTGTGTAAAGAAAAAAAAATTTTATCTTCCTTTAATTACTTCTTCCTTAAAACATGTATGGCAACACAATACCAAAGATCATATGGTTAAAATTTTTAATAAAACTTGAATCACTTAAGTGCATATATTAAACACAAATTTAACAACATCTCTTCAATAATCTTACTCACAACAAGTGACTTCTTTGACTAACACAGCAGCTCCATGTGCACCTTGCACTAATGCTCGTGACCAATTTGCAAGGTCTCTCTGGGTTTCCACTCGAAATATGTGTGTATCAATGCCTTGCCGGGTCCCAGAGCGTGTACCAAAGGTGAGAACATCAGATTCTGTAACCGGGTTGTACTGACGACCAGAATGCACAAGTCTAAGAAAGAAAAAATATTAAAAAAAGTTGGGTTTTTTTTTTTTTATTTATTTTAAAAATGTTGAATTTGTTGTGCCCACTTTTTCATAAAAGAGAATTTTCACTGACTTAATTAAAATGATTGTTTCAGTGTGAAACTATCATAATGAGATAAAGTTGGTATGAGTGTAAATATAATTAAAAATAAAAAAGAAAGAAATTTTAAATATATTGACAATAGAACAGAACAAAAATTCATCTAATATTTAAAATTTCAATTTCTTTCATAAACTCCTATATATATATATATATATATATATATATAGGAGGCGTATTGTATAGTGGCTTGGATTGAGGAATCAGACAGCAGAGATCAAATTCCAATCAAATCCATTAGATTCACTTACATGCTAATACCCTTGGGAAAAGTATGAATCCTCTTTTTCTCCCTCCAGCTATGGGTAAATAACAGGACAGACTGGGTTCTTTAGCCTTGAATGGCAACTTGGTCTAGGAGAAGGACAATTCTGAAATCAAAACCTGCAGAGGGTCATTTGGGGACCTTGTGGCACGTAGTGCACCAGGTCTCTGTATTTGGCCGTTCAAAAAGCCTTCACCACTATAATCAAACCACATGTGCTGGTGTCTGGCTGTCGGTTACTAGGAACTAAGCTGCTTGACCCTCATACGTCAAATACGACAGGAGAGTCCACCATACATATTAAACTTTAAGCAAGAATATACAAAAAGAGATTGCAAACCATGCCCCATAAAACCTATGAGTGAAACATCTGAAAATCTTTAAAAAAATAAATAATTATATGAACAAAGAAGGGATCTTAAACAAAATAACATGCACACCTTGTCATTTACAGATATATATATATATATATATATATATATATATATATATATTTGTTATATACATACACAATCATGTGTGTAAGCCTAGTATTTCTTTTTTTTTTTTATAGCTTAGTGGTGACAGTGTTGGTGAATGTAGACAAGATATTAATATCATTTCTATCGGTTTTTTGGGGGGTTGGGTTATAATGGATAGCGTTAATTTAAGAAAGGTCTTTAAAAAAAAAAAAAAAAAAAAAAACACAAAAAAAATATTAAAAAAATATCGAAAAGAAACCAACCACCAGACCCACCTACCTGAGTGGACCATTTAAAAGTCAGTTTGCACAGTGGATTGGTTGTTACAAACATTTAATTGGGTGCAATTGGGGGAAAACATGGTCTATTTTCATCCAATTTATTAAAAAGGCCAGAGTCTCTGCTATCATTTGATTGCAGAGAGGGGAATCAAGGATTGATCTTCTCCGATTGGGTCGGCTTGGTGATGGGGTGTATGATGTTGAAAGACCCGAAACTCCCTGCTGAACCAATTTACATCACTGACGACCCCCTCCAGCGCCTATTTAAGAGCTATTTCAAATAAAAAAAGTAAAAAAAAAAAAAAAAAAGGTAATATTTTCTTTTCTCACCTGTGAAACTCCCTTCCAATCTCTTGCTTCCCTGCTACCTACCATCTTCAAAAATGTCATTCTCTTTCACTCGTTGACCCCCTGACCCTAGTGGCATTATCTCCATGCTTGAGGTGAAATGATTAAAAAAGAATGCCAAAAAATTATGGGTAATTATATAGGGAGTGTAAAAAACACACACGCAGCTCCACTTCCATCCAATAATTTCACAAATCCCTACTTGTATATCATTTATCAAAAACTTTTAACCGACTTCCCCAGTAAATTATTTACATTATTCGGACTATTGTCCTCATCTTTGTCGCCATATTTATTACAATGTTTCAACCGTTGTACACTCCGGCCTTCTTCAGGTGGGTTCCCCAGTAAATATGTTAATATCAATAAAGAAATTGAAAAACTTAAATAAACCTAATAAAAGCACCCTACTCTTGTTTTACAAATGACCCTGTTAAAAAAAAAAAAAAAAAAAAAAAAAATACAAAATGTATATAAACTTTCTTTGCCCCCACCTCCTAATATCACACAATTCTATATAAACTTCCATCTTGCACAACCCATGTATCTTTTTTATGATTATTATGGTACATTTTCACATCGAATGTGTTTGCTATGTCCTATTTCATGTAATGTTGTTGAAAAGTAAATAAGTCAGATTTAAAGAATTTTAGCAAAAAATAATACAAACAACCATCTAGATATAAAAAGAAAAGACATTAATTTATTTTACTGTAAGCAGATGCATCCTAACTAATAAACTAGTACATATCACTTAATAATTCCAATAGATACCAATAACTCAAATCCTTAAATTCTTAAATTGGTCACACAAGTATCACACTCTCTTGTAGGTTAACTTATCACTTATTAAAACAGTTTCTTCACATATCAATCATGCAAAATACTATACAGGATTTGAATATCATTCACCACAAAAGATGGCATTTTAAAGTATGTATAAAATATTTAATAGGCATATAAAATGTATAAATTATTTGACATTTATTTTCCACTGTTGTCAATCTCTGTGGAACCATTGTATACAGGACATCATTTACACAATACAAATACATTTGAGTTTGAGATGTAGTGTTCCAACATGTGCCATAATGTAGTCAACAAAATTTTGTTTACCATACTGACAACATTTACTTCTAAAGAATGACCGAAACAATCAAAAACATGAACTTAAGTAATGTTTCTAAGAGAAGTTTGTGCAATATTTAACTAGAAATAGATTTTTAAGTGTTCAGTATATGGTTATGTCAACTATGATCCAAAAGAAATTTTTTTTTTTTTTTTTTTTTTACTGACAAATAAAACCCTTACCTTGTAGCAAGCAATGAGTGACTCTGGAATGGAGTAGCCCATTCCTCTTTACTCCAAGGGGCAGTATCATACAGCAACATGTCTTGATCAGTAAGGGCCACAAAGACAGCCTTCCAACTTGGATTTCCTTGTTCATTCACTAACTGAAATTAACATCAAAAACAAGTACTTTGTTTTTCTTTAACTCATTGCATTATAAAGTGTAAATGAAATTAATTGATCATCAGGTATCAGATAATATAACTTGTTTTTAATTGAATTGTATTGTTACAATTTCTCACTGATAAGTTATAAAGGTTTTTCTTTTTCATTTAGTTGCAAAAAAGAAGAGTAAAAATTGTACTGCTTTTAGCATCAGCAAAATTTGAAACATTGTCATTAACAGCAGCAATGTGAACAATATCATTTTTTTTTCATTTTTCTTTAATTTTAAAAAATGTTTTAAAATTCTTTCATGCAGAGTATGGGGTTGGTTATTAAGTTTTTAAGTGAAGATTATATTTACTAAGTGAAAATTAAAAGCTTAATACAAATAATGCTCCCAAAACTTTTTACCATTTTTTTTTTTTTTTGTGCGTCAAAATGTTATTTTTTTTTTTCTAATATGATATCTCATAAGTGACATTATGGTTAAAGGGTCATGCGTTTCAAAGCTTGTCTCCTCCTTGGGGAAAGCCCCTTGACATCTAAAGGTCTTATCTCACTCTCAATTATTAAATTAAAAATTAAATTGAGATAATAAAATTATCTCAAACAATTAATAACTCAGTGAGATATTTTAATTATTAATATAATAATAATTTTATTAGTTATTATCTCAGTTATTAAATTAAAAATGTAATAACTTAATGTAATATTAATAATTAATAAAATTATTTATCATTATCTTAGCTATTAAATAATGAAAGAGATAGGAGGTAATTCAATAATGTAAGAAATTTTTATAGTATTTTAAATTATTATAAGAAACAAAAAAACCGTTATGTCACTTTTGATGCACCGTACTAAACCTGTCAACACATTCAGTCATCAAATTATCAATGGAGACATGAAAATAAGACCCCGAGGACAAGAAATGTTTGTCTAGAAAATTTTATGCTATAAGTGATATTTGTTTCAGAACAGATTAATTTAACTTTAAATTTGCTAATTTTATGAAAGTAACGTTTCAGAAATGTATATCTTATTTTAGCGGGATTTTCAAAACTGAAAAATAAGTTTGTTTACATTTCTCTAAAAAAAAAAAAAAAAAGTTAAAAATGGCCGTTTAGATTGGTTTTTCGGAAGCATCGACTAAAAATCATTCAAATTTCTATTTGGAATACTCCACAGTATTTTTTTTCTGGTATTAGAAAATTTAATCCTTTAGCTTTCAATTGAAGCGATTGGAAAGCTTCAAAAAGGATTTTTCCTTTCTGAAAAATACATTTAAACTTTAGGTATACAAATTTTTGGGAGGTACCTACATAACTGTGATGCTAATGGTACTTCCTGTCAACAGCCAAAACAGCTTTAATATTGAGCACATACATATGTAATATCAACAAAGATGACATCATAAAACAGTGATGCAATATGAGATTTTTTGCATACTAAGAACAAAAATCTAACAAAAATTTCATATGAATTTTATATATATTGCAAACATGTAATGAGTAAGAAACATGTATCAGCCGAGTAGTGTTCTCAAAGAGGGATATACAAAGCTGTAAAATGAGTCTCATATAGCATGTTTATGTTAATCAACAACCAAAAAAGAACGTTAAACATGTTGAAGCTTTATAATTTAAGATATGGTTGTGGAAACTAATCTTTGAATGTCAGTGCTCCATGGATTTGTCCACAAGAATTTGGAATATTATAAAGGATCATTCTGTTGGGTCCCAAAATGATTGACTGTCCCAAGCGATCATGTGACATTAAGTTCATTGTTTGGGTTGTATGGGAATCTTTCAGTTTTTGGAGTGGTATAGAGGAGTTGATAAGGGCTTTTTGGAGCATATGAAACCTAAATGCATTGTGTTACAATACAAGGTTGATTTCATGACCTGGAAGCATCTATCACTGATGGCCTTCACAAAAATTCCAAAGCTCAACAGTCAAAGAAATTAATGGCAATGCTATTTCAGGATACAAAAGGTGTGTTGCTGGTGAATTTCAAATCATATGGCTAGCAGGGTTCCTACAGAACTGTGTAAAAAAAAAATAAAAAAATAAAAAAATTCCAGGACTATGTTGAGAAGTTCCAAGGACTGAAACTGGTATGAACATATGCACACACAAAGTGAATGGTCATCAATTTTAAAAACAAACTTTGTGATTTATCTTTCAATAATTTGACAGGTGAGATGTTCAAAGAAAAGCTACGACTGGTTCCAATAATTCATGTCATTATGAATTAGTTGAAAGCAGTGAAGAAATCAAAGTGTTGAAAGCTAAAACACAACAGAATGCAGAACTGGTTATGTTACACATTTTGAATGACATACTTTATTCTTACTGCTACACATTTCAACTATCTAGACTACTCATGATAAGTGACAACTGCACATTTCCTGTGAAGTTATGCATAGAGATTTTAATGAACAAAACTTCAAATTTTCACAGAAAAACTACACATTTTAGCTACCCCCTAATACTCATGGCTTTTGTTGCACAAGGCACAGAACACAATGATTTTTTCGATTAATCTAGTTTAGCATTCAGACCCTCTTCTAATTTTGATATCTATGGATTTGTCCTTTGCAGATCTTTATATGGTATTGAACTTTGCAATAAGTGTGAAGTTCTGAGTCTGCTCTGCTTTCTCTGCATAGATGTCAGCCGACTTGAGCAAATCTTGCGTGCAACTTTCAAGCTTGTGTTGTTGGTCTTCAAATCTTCAATTTTCTTATGCATGGATTTCTGTTTTTGTCCAGTTGTTTCTTCCTGTCTTTTCTTGAGTAGTTTTTCAAATTGGAAAATATTTATTTTGATAGCATGACAATTTTAGAAAAGAAAGGCTTTTGAAATAGAAATCACTTTTCATTTGAAATTTTATTGGATAGTTTAAGGAATTAACTGCTTATGAGAACAAAGTCATTCTTTAAAAAGATATAAAATCTTAAGATAATAATTGGTTACAAGCAAGAAAGCACATTTGGTATTCATCCATGTTAACTATGTATTTCATATAAAGTTGCACAAATTTCGTTTTAAGATTATAAGGCCAATGTTAGTGTTGTGAACATAAGAAAAGATAGACTAAAGGTAATATTCAAATCTTTCATTTTATGAAATAAAGGGAAAGTAATCATTCAAAAATACGCTTTTAAGTAGGCGCCCGAGGGGGTCGTCAGTGATGTTTTGACTTGGTTCATCAGGGAGTTTCGGGTCTTTCAACATCATACTCCCCATCACCAAATCGACCCAATCAGGGGAGATCTAACCCTGATTCCCCCTCACTTTTAAAACGCTAACAGTTACTCTGGCCTTTTTAAAGAATTCTACGAAGAAAGACCACGTATTCCGCACATCCGATTGGCTGTTTGTACAACCAATCAGCTGCGCGAACTATTTTTAAATGGCTCGCAGTGGGTACTAGCTTTTTTTTTCTTTTTTTTTTGGTGGATAGCAGCTTCAATGGATAACCAAGGAGGTAATCTTTAATATTCCTAAGTTTAATCCCTTCCCTAAGTGTTGCATCGTTTAAATATTGCCGTTTGTATTTTATTTGTTTTTTTTGGGGGGGGGATTAAACTCAACCCTACTATTACATTTATCGTTTAGCCCGATTCTTAAAATTTGTTACAGGTTAACTTTAACTGGATTGGTTTTATTCGCTATATTTAAATAATTGTCCATGAACATAGTCTATTTCTTTACACACAATAATAAAATTAGAAAGAAAATCGATAAAGTAAAGTAAGCAACATAATATTCCTTACCATTAAACTATTTACAAATTTAAGGTCGTTTAAATACAGTAGACTACGAAATGCTCCTGGAATATAATAATTATTATACTTCACATTATAAAACTACACACACACACACACGCGCGCGCATTATAAATACATACACACACACACATGTATGTATACATATATGAATCGCTTAAAAGTAAACCCTATAAACTAATAATATAGTAGAAATAATATACAGACGATTTAAAACAAAAATCGAGAGAAAAAACTCTATAAATACATTATGTACGTGTTATAATTCCGATTAAAAAAAAAACAAAAAAAAACGCTTAAGGTAAATAGTAATTTAAACTACCGCGTATAAAGAGGGTTTAACATGAAAATATATTTACAAATAACACAATTTACCAATTGACATATGTTCGTTGACTGCACCTGTACAAATAAAGTCATGTATTTAAATACACACACACACACACACACACATATATATATATATATATATATATATATATACATACACACATATATACATGAAAACGCTGTCAATATTATGTTACCATTATATAATAATTATTTACAGATTTAACTGGCTTAATAATTTTACTTTGTAGTCCAAGAGCTATCACGCTTAATCCATAACCATTTTGCTGTCCTTTCTGCTGTATTAGTTATGGTCCGAATGGCCTTTCTTTTGTTAGCACCTGCTAAGCCAATATCAGTTAGGGCTTTGCAAAGCGACCTTGCAGCAAAACCCCTTACACCCACCTCGATTGGTAAACAGCTTGACTTCCATCCATTGTTTTTACAACTCGTTTTTAATTCGTCGTATTTTAACATCTTCCGTTCGTGGAATAGGGTTCTTAGATTTTAGGAAAATTATATTTCAAGTTAAAAATTAATATGTCGCACATATATATTGCAATTAACTATAGCCAATGTCATTTCGCAGCAGAATTAGGGAAAATTTAAATATTTATATAGAAAATATATTTGTATGATTACCATAGTTAATAATTTGATTTGATTAATGGCATATCAACACCTTATGGGTCATTTAATGCTAAAGTTTAATTTTCTTGGAAACTTTGAAGTAATAAAAACATTATATGTTATTCTGTTTTCACAATTGAGTACATGGTAGATGATACTCAAATTTTGGGCATATACACGTTTGTGTGGACATGATTACTAGAGGCAGTGATGCGTTTTATGTTGTAGTTTTATTGAAGTTATATTTTGGAATACAGTTTGATTTCTTTAAGAAATTGTAGAATATTATATATATTAATGTCATGAAAGAGTTCTTTCATGTCGGTTGATTGATTTTGCGGTATATCAACTTCTCTGGGTTATTTAATGCCAAAAGCTAAATATATTGAACACAATTGTATGCCTTCAACTACAGATAAAATGTATTGTTGGTCATATTACTATAAATATGTATTTTTATACTTTCATTGTGTTTGGGGGAGGGTCACTATTTGCCCATAGTCGGGACTCACAGAGTGTTACTCCAGGTTAGGATGGACCTGGAAAGAATAGCACAGCAATTAATAGATGGTTCCACACTCCTCAAAGCCTCCAATCTCCTGATCAGAAACCTTGCTGCCACATATAGTTTATCGTCATACAAGTTAAGTAAAATTTATTTTGCAATTGGAAAAGGAAATAATTTCTTTCTCGTGAAATGAAGCATAATTAGAAAGAGCCAGACACAAACCCAAAGAATTTCAAGAAAGAAAATTCAATGAATGAATTTAAATGAATGAGTACATCTTCATGTAACATGAAAATAACACAGGAAAACTGAAACAATTTATAACGGATGCAAACCCAATAAGATATGTTAATTCAACATTTTACAAATGTTTTAATTTTAGTATCTAAATGTTTTCCTGATTTTATTGAAAAATCGCACAAACCTTACTACATGAATATACCAGGCGTAACAGCAAAATTGTCCAAATCATGTTACAGCATAATTATCCATCCCACAAAATGTTTAATATTTAAAAATCACTACACTAATGGAGTTTTTTTTTCCCCAGGTTTTCAGATAAGATGTTTAGCCATCTTGACACAATTTGACATAAGAATAAGTGAAAAATCCAATGAGTTATTCAGCTAGAAAAAGAGCAGGTTAAAATCATTTTGTGTCATCCCCACTCTGTCTTCCCAACTTAGCAATGTTGAGAGCAAAAAGATCATTCAGGTCTTCAGTAATGGTACCAACATTCATACTCTGACTTCCATCTTCAAAGTCCATTCAAGAACCATCAAGAGAACGGTGAATAAGTTTAAAAAAAGAGGGAAGAGTAGAGAGGAAAACTGAATCAGGAGGTCACAACAGGAAGAGGGATCATCATTTAAACTTAGAGCTAAAGAGATCAATCAGAAAAGATCCAATTCATAAGACGTTTGGCATGTAAGAGAGGAGTTTTAACTATGACAGTCCAAAGAGCAGTGAAAATGAGTTGAAAATGAAATGGTATGTGAAACGTGTGAGGCACCTTGTTACTCCAGGACAGAAAGTAATGTTAGAGAGGGCAAAGATCATCTTAAATGTTGGAAAATGATCCTGGAATAATATATATATTTTGATTAGTATCTGTCTATATTTCTGAGATGAGGTATTATGTACATTATTTATATTATTCAGACTATTGTCCTCATCTTTGTCACCATATTTATTACAACATTTCGGCCGTTGTATGCTCCGGTGGTTGTAATGTTGAACTGAACCCTTTATTTCGTTCACTGGGCTCGAACAGAGCATGGGTTCAAGACATCCGTATACCGTAAACCGACATTCACCAGACAGTACCTCAATTTCAGCTCCCACCATCCATACAGCGTAAAAAAAAAGGGATCGTCCGCTGCTTACAACACCGAGCAAAAGTCAAAAGTGGTGACCCAGAGACATTAGATAAAGAATTGATCAGTATAAGTAGTACCCTACAATGTAACAACTACCCTGGGTACATGGCAGTAGCCCAAAAAAACTGGGATAGGCGGGTACAAGAAGAGGACAACAACACTCAGAAAACAGTCTGCCTGCCTTATGTGAAGGGGTTATCAGAGAAAATACAAAGGATCTGCGGTCCATATAACACCAGGACAACCTTCAAAAGCTGAAGACTGTGTGTACACTATCCCGTACAGCTGCGGAAAGAAATATAAAGGGGAGACAGGCCTTAAGGTAAGGCTTCAAGAATACCAGAAAGCTGTAACACAAGGGGAAGTGGAAAAATCAGGCGTGGCTGACCACATATGGAGAAAAGGGAGATCACCGCCCTCTGTGGGATCAGGTTAAGATCATAGACAAAGAACACCATTGGAAAATTCATAAACTTAAGGAATCAGCACATATGCCAGGCCACAAAAATCTCCTGAGCCGACTAAGCATAGAAATGAATACGATATGGGAACCAGTAATAAGGAGTGCCAGAGAAAAGCGATAATAACAACAAAAATTGCAATATGAGCTCTGGTAAAAAAATGATTTGCTGAAGACATTAGGTTTATAATACCCAAAAATTCATACACAGTGCGTAAAGGCGTTAGTTAGATCCAGTAACAGGACCCAAAGAATGTGAGTTCAATACCCGGTTAAGGCAGTGGAGAACTTTCAGAGGGAAATTAACAGGAGATAACTGATAACTGACATCCATTAAACATAGCACGTGGAACTAGAACAGTCTACTCCAGTGAGCGAAATAAAGGGTTCAGTTCAACATTCCAACCACCTGAAAAAGGCCGGAGCGTACGAAACGTTGTAATAAATATGGCGACAAAGATGAGGACAATAGTTCGAATAATGTAAATAGTGTACATAAAACCTCATCTCAGAAATATAGTCAGATACTGAAGAAGGCCAGAGTGTACAACGGCCGAAACGTTGTAATAAATATGGCGACAAACATGAGGACAATAGTCCGAATAATGTAAATAATGTATATTTTGATTATACGTTATTTTTATAGATACAAATATTTAAGTAAATGCTCTGTTTATAATAAACAGTATTAACAACATTTACTGGCCTGAATGTCTGAGAAATTTCATAGAAAATATGTCCTCGGACAGAAATTGAACCTTTATCCTACATGGAACTGTCATATAACCTGACGTGCTATACCATTTAGCTACAGAGGAAGCTTACAAAACAAACCTTCCTTTAGTAGCTAATTGGCATAGCATGTCAGGCTATATGACAGTTCTGAGTGGGATATAGGTTCGATTCCTGTCGGAGGACACAAACTTTCTATGAAATTTCTCGGTCATTCATTTGTATCTATAAAAATAAGATATAAACAATATATTAAAATAACTGTTGAACTTAGTCCATTATATATATATATATATATATATATATATATATATATATATATATATATATATATATATATATATATATATAAACTTTATTTCAATACTTCATTATGAGCTTCCAATCCTTAGCTATGATTAATTAATGACAAACATGTTTTTTCGTTTATGATAAATTTCATCACAATTCTTCTGTTAAGCTTGGAGTGTAATTATATATACTTATTGCTCAAAGTAGAGGCCAACTGTGTTATAAAAACAATACCAATAAGATATCATTGATCATTTCTAAGATACAACACTTCAGAGCTTAATTGAATAATTGGACAATTTTGCTGTTACACCCAGTAGTTATGAGAAAATAAAGCAAATTCAAGAATCTAAATTTATTAGGAAACCGCTTATAAAATGCAAGTTAATGGTAATATTAGCTGCTTCCTTACAGGAAACATTTCACATTCATTGACTGAGCAGCCAGTACTGCTGTCAGCTGAAATATATAAAATCTCTCTTGAAATGATTTTTCAAGAAAATAGGCTTCTCAAGTCCAGTAGCTATTATCATTCTTTCTGATATTGAGAGGAGGGGTCCTTTCTAACCTTTGGTTTGAAGTAGTGTTAACATCTTGATCATGCTATTACTTTCTCCTTGGGTTACATGTGATATCTATTTTACTTTAGTTGTTGCTGTTGTTAAAAGTTTTGTTATTTAGTACAGTTCTTTGCTTGTGAATCTGTAGTGCCAGTCCACAAGGTTCAAAAAAGGATAGTCCTCACAAAGACCTACAGGCTTTATTTACTCAAAGCCATTTTTAACCATTGATCTGAGGAAGCTTGACACTTTTGATATTTCTGAAGGAGTTTGACACCATGCATATTCATATGAAAGTCTTGATCTGATGAGGCTATTTAAGACTGACTAAAAGTTTGGGTTTTTTTTTATTATAGTACTAAATAGAAATTTTTTTTAGAGATTAGTTTATAATTAAAAAAATTATGTCTCATCACCTTATTATGTTAATTTGACAAGTATGTAAATATCTTAATCTTTTTCAGATCATACAAAACAAGGACAGACTGACTGGTTTGAAGTGCATATAATTTTAAACAACCAGTGAAACCTTGACAAGAGAGTTTGGCCTAAATAATCTGTTGGGATGCTATTTATTAAATAATCACTAAAATAAACCCCAAGGTCAAAGGAATATTTTATTTTTGTCAAAAATTTATCAAAAGTAAATTCAGAAAGTAATCTTTTAGTGCTAAGTAGAAATAAATCAGGAACAATTTCTACAAAATAAAATGAATATCACCAAATGTATCAGATCATCCCATAAGTTCTGTCCGAATTTTGAATAAAGAAAACAAGTGACCAAATGTTACATTTAATTACAGATTCAATCAACAATGTATTTTCCCTGATTATCTATGACTTCCTTCCATCTATTAACAAGCTTACTAATTCCATTACTGTAAAATTCTTTTGGCTTCGATTCGAAGAACTCACAAACGTCAGTTTTAACCTCATCCTGTGTTACAAAAGCTGTTTCTTCCAAATGATTCTGTAAGCTACGAAACAAATGGTAGTCTGAAGGAGCAAGGTCGGGAGAATAAGGTGGATGAGGAATTTTCTCCCAATCAAGTTCTTCGATCTTTTGTGACGTGATTCTTGCTGTGTGTGGTCACGCATTGTCCTAATGAAACATCACCCGTTTTCGTTTCACTAGAGCAGATCTTTTTTTCCTCAAAGCTTGGTTCAACCGCTCTAATTGCTGACAGTATATTTGAGAATTAATTGTTGCATTAGGTGATAAGAATTCAAAGTGGATTATTCCTTGGCAATCCCACCAGATTGAAAGAAGAAACTTTTGCCCATGAAGTTCCCTTCTCGGCTGTGGCTGGGGTCCTTCCCCTTTACCAAGCCACTGTCTACGACGCTTAACATTTCGATAAAAGATCCATTTTTCATCGCCAGTCACAAGTCTATCCAAAAAAGGTGAAACAAGTTGGCGAGAATGGAGAAAACAGCAGATGTCAATTCGGGATTTGAGGTTGTTTTCAGACAATTCATGAAGCACCCATTTTCCAAGTTTAGGAACTTTTCCAAGTTGTTGAAGATGGCGATGAACAGTTGTATGGTTTGAACTGAGAACCACTGCCAAAGCAGGATTTTCTTCAAGGGCTGCTTCAAGAAGCTTTTCATCAAACTCAACTGGACGTCCGGTTCGATCTTCATCTTCAAGGGTGAAATCTCCACCTCTGAATTTTGCAAACCATCTTCTGCAAGTTCTTTCATTCACACATTCCTCTCCATAAACTGAGTGAATGTTTGTAGCCGCTTCGGCTTCTGAGTTTCCTTTCTTGAATTCATAAAGCATTATGTGCCTCAAATGATTCTTGGGTACTTCCATGTTAGCAGGGTTTTAATCAAACAAAATTTAATTTTATTGTTCTCTGAAATAAAATTTGATCAGTTTAAATGCATCTAAACATAAAAATAATGTTCAGCTCCATTAGACATTATAAAATACTCTTTAAATTTTGTTCATTTTAACAAAAAATTAAAATTCGGACAGAACTTATAGGATGACGTAATATATGAACACTTTCAACAAATTGAATGCTTTGCAAATTCATTCTTTAAGAGAGAGTTAAATAAGTGTCAGCACACTGAAAAGAAAGAGCATTTAATTGTAAAAATGTATGTAAAATTTATATATATATATATATATATATATATATATATATATATATATATTAAACATGTGTTGAATGTTACAGACAACATCGTCCTGCATATTTTCTTTTGAATTTTCTCATATTTTCTAATGAGACTTTTTATTTGAAAATGATATCAAAATAAATGAAAAAGATTTTTATTATACAAGCCAAAAGATCGAAGAATACGTTATAAAATTTAAATATATTATAAATATTTTGGCTTGTATAATAAAAATCTTTTTCACGCCGTCACATGATTAAAAATCTTCGCCATGCACGTGATAACATCATCGCGTCTTTTGAAATTAAAAGGATTTTAACGTTTATTTACTTTGTAAAAAAATGTAGCAACATGATTCCGCTACAAGGCAAATGTTTTTAAAAAAA
Source organism: Acanthosepion esculentum (assembly GCA_964036315.1). NCBI lineage: Eukaryota > Metazoa > Mollusca > Cephalopoda > Sepiida > Sepiidae > Acanthosepion > Acanthosepion esculentum. The sequence goes on from OZ038478.1 coordinate 14,176,146, forward strand.
TTTTGACTGAAAAAATTTTGACCCTGAAGATGAACAATGATGTTCGAAAGTACTAGGTTATCGTACGGACAATATTTATTTCAATATCATTTTCAAATAAAATGTCTCATTAGAAAATATGCAGGACAATGTTGTCTTTAGCATTCAACACAACATGTTTGAAAGAGAAGTTGCTGCCAAATTATACATACACACATGTGTGTGTGTGTGTGTGTGTGTGTGTGAGTTTATCATTCACTACCAAAGTAGATAATTGGGCTTTTAATTGGAGCATTCTTAGTAATATGAGCTGAAAACAACCAAAGAATAGTATTTTAATGATTTCCTAACTTCTACACAAAAGCGTACAAAACATGGAATTTCTCAGATTTCAATTTATCTCTCTTCCCCCTTTTTTAGTATAACATTTGTTGATTCCAATCTATACAAGGGTATGTCTGCAAAACACTCCAATTTATAGGCAGAAGTACAAAAATGCATGCTGGGATTTTTTCCTAGTCAATAAAATAGGTCAGTTCTCAGTTTAATCTGATTCAGTGTGGGTCTGTCTTGAAGTCAGAATGATACATTTGTGTGTCCGAACTTGCTTTTTTTTTTGTATCAACCTCAATTCACAGTTTGTGAACTTTTTGCCATATTACTGATGCTTTACCTTATTACTGTTAATTCGCCTTGCAGATATTGTTTGCTTGCTTTATATTATTTTTGGCTCTGTTCTTTTCATTGTTATCAATTATTGCAAACTTTGTCAATTCTGTTTGTTGGACAGTTCTGTCACTTATTTTACATTTAATCATGGCTACTCACTCCACAGATTATCAGCCTAAGAATAGACTATTTCAATGGTAACAAATCAAAATACGAACTATGGGATGCAAAATTTTTAGGATACGTGTGAATCCAAAAATTACACAAAACAATCTTTGCACCATTTGATTATCCCAACGAAACTGAAAAGAATGCAAACGAATTTGCTGAATTAATCCAATTTCTCGATAATCGAAACTGTCTCTTATTATGAGAGAAGCCCCAGACGATGACAGAAAAGTGCTGCAAATTTTGAGAGTACTGTTTGTGAAAAGGAAAACCAAAAATAATTTCCTTGTATACAGAATTAACCACCCTACACAAAGCAAGTCAGAAAACCTGAGCGTTATTCCATTACTAGCAAAAATAATGACAAACTTGTATGGCGACTAAAAAAAAAAAAAAAAAAAAAAAAAAAAAAAATCATTAAATGAACTCCAACAAAGCAAACATTGGAATCAAGTCCTACACACATTTAATTGGTCAAGGTTCCTCTCAATCCTTGGCAAACTCTTGCTTCAAATCCAATACAGATTATGATTGGGCTGATGATATATTCATTGCTGAAAATTGCAATTCTGCGTTAATTAATGTAAAAATATCTTTAAATGAACAATTCGAGGTGAATTATCTTGGACAGCTTTCTTTCTTTCTGGGGATACAATTTATGTTTAAAAATAACTGTATAGAGATGAATCAAACAAAATATATTGAAAAGATTCAAACGAAATTTGGAATGCAAAATTGTAAACCTCAATCAACACCTTGTGAAATGGATATCAATCTACTGGTCAAAAGTAATGCTGAACCAGCAGACAGAAAATATTATCAAGAGATAAATTGGTAGACTGATATACATTATGACTGCCACTCATCCAGATATAAATTACATGGTAACAACATTCTCACAAAATTCTGTGAATCCAACCATCGGCTATTTGATAAGAACCAAACGTCTTACACTATTTGAACTGGAAAGCGCATGCAAATCATGCCATTGACCTTATACCTGCAGACAGCAGACAAAACAAAATCTCATTGCCATTATAAAAGTAAGATCTACCTCCTGATATAATAATTGGTTTTAATATTACATCATGGAGCAAATTATTTGTCGAGGTACCTGGCAGAATGGATCTGATGTTGCAATGCCCAAAGTTCATAATGAAGCCAGGGTAACATCACTGATGACCTCTACCGTTTCATTTTATAAATGTATTTCAAGAAAGGCACAAAGAACAGTTATGAGTTTAATAAATCTCGTAAGCTCCTAACTTCAAGAAGTTTTTGTGACACTGACTGGGGACATTCAAAAGACTGTCACAGTGTTACAAGGTACAGTTTCCAATAATCACCAAACAGTTCAATGATTTTGTAGAGAATGAGAAAGCAATCAACATCAGCATTGTCAACATGCAACATGGCGCTTGTGGCTGCAATACAAGAATCAAAATTCCTAATTCAATTATTAAACAACATGCTAAGAACCTGGTCTATCATCGAAACATGTAGACATAAAATAACATTTCATAAGAACTTAGACTCAAAATGGTACAATAAAATTGGACTATATTCCATCAGAAAAAAATATTGACAATTTGTTTACCTAACCCTATCGGCAGAGTAAAATTGAGTGAATTCTTTATTTCTTTAAATGGAGCGCTATACTGAACATTTTTTTTTCTTTCTGTTTAACACATTTTTTTTTATTCCTTCATTTTTATAAGAATAAAAAAATATTATGAAAAAATTTAATTCAAAGAAAAATAAAAACGATGTAATGATAATAAAAAAGTTATGAAATATTTAAAGAAAAACAAAAAAGTTTGAAATATTAAAAGTGAAAAAATTAACAAGAAATAAAAAATCATTTTTGCTATATATATAACAAATTATATATATGTAAATGTTTATATGTATCTTATTTGTATTTATTGACCCCATAGAATTGTTCTTTATGCTGAGCTAAACAAGATTGCTTCCATATATTTTTCTTCTGTTTATAAAAAGACAGGCTCAGATATTAAGCTGCAAAAATGGGAAAAATGAGCAAGAGACTGACTGCAAAGATAACCACCTAAATTAACCTTCTATTCTGTGCTTGTTTTTCTAATGCACCACTTATTGGTTGCAATGTGGTGATAACTCCTTTAGCATAGGAACTGAACTATAAAAGAAAGCCGACAAGGAGGAGGTTAAAAAACATTCTTCTACATTTCTTGTTTGCCTCTAAAGAGCAAATACATTCAAAGTCAGTAGTTCTCAAATATGTTAATAATATTGAAAGGTCATCATGAATGCATAGAAATTGAAGCAAAAAGTGTTTATCTGGATTGGAGGTACTATCAAATATTATTACAGCCAATAACAGAAAAGGTCACAATAGTTAATTCATCAGTTTCTCCTTTAAAATAATAGCCAACCAACTTCCTGAATTTAGAACTAAAAATACTAAGATGAGGTTTAGAAAACAAAAGGAAATGTGGAAAAGATACTTACCTATAAAGTAGTCTTTTCCGCAATTTAATGATCAAGATGGTATGTAAACCAAAACACAAGAATTAGTAATCTTCTACTAATGAGCAAGATAGGTACTTGCAAACATAACTCTAAAGTAGAAAATGGGGCTGAAGATGAAAAAGTAGAAAATGGGGCTGAAGATGAAAAAGTAGAAGATTCCATCAAAAATGAAAACGATTTAAAAGCAACACAAAAGAATCCACACTTTTTTTTTTACTTATAAAATATACTATCACCAAATGAATTATAAACATAAGATTATAAAACATAGGTCTACATCAAAGACTTAAATTTCAATCAATCAGTAAACAAGATTTCAAATACATGAAATGGAATTCCATATGAAAATAAAAGATAACAGGTAATCGACACACCTCAACATCAATGATTGTTTCCTCAAACATTATTTAATATAATTCAAAAAGTGTTGAGATGATATTGCAAGAGTGTTGAAATTATATCACAAAAAGTAGGATAAAACTAGCAAGATTTATTGCCACTATTACAGTAGGGCCTCACTGACCATAGTTTCTCTAATCTACTGTTGGTCCAATCAGCAAAACATTGAACTAAAAACTATTTTGTTAAATATATCTTAAAATAGTAAAATATTTTTATAAAGTGATTATTACATGCTCGTTTAAATGGATGTTTAAAACGTAGTTAATAATATGGTTTTGAAAACCAATTTGTTTATAAATATTTATTTCTACAAATAAAGATTGTGTCAAAAATACTTTTATAAATTATATAAATAGTGATTATAGTTCAGTTTTATAAGTATTTATGGTGCAATATGTTTAATTAAGAAAGTGTGAAAAGTTCCTTCACAACGAGTTACAAGGATGCATGCAGCCAGTATATTGTTTGTCTGTGGCAGTTAAGTTCTTTTAATATTATGGTACATGTGAGAAAAGGTAGGAAAAATTAGCTTGCTACGATGGTGTTTCTGAAAATTGGCAGTTCAGCTGTAAGTCAGTAGAAACCGATTGAAAGCAGACAAAACAAAAGTTGATTAAAGTTAGATGTGCATGTCTCGACAAAAGACTAACCAACTACTGGTTATTAAACTGGATTTCAGATATTTATAAGAATTTGATAGATAAAATAAAAGATAAATTTAACAGAGAACAAGTTAAATAGAATTGGATGAAAAATATTAATTCGATATGTTATGCATATTTTATGGGTTAAAGAAATAAATGACAGGATTCTGATTGGAAGGGTTTTTTTTTCATCCACTTTTAACTTGGGGACCTTTATGTTCAGAAGTAAGTTTATAATTCATTAAAAGGGTTTCTATTGACCAGAAAATTTAATTGATGTCTGATACTATTTTTGTACAATAAATGATTCAATTCAAATTATTATATTGTCTAAGTTTTAAAATATAAAACAATTAATCATATTAAACATTCTCAACGCCATTAAAATCCAAGTCATCAGATCCTGACAGGGAAAGGATTAAAATAAAGAAAAAAAAAAAAAAAAAATTTGTTTATATTCAGTTTATATTTGACTTTCCGTCATCAAATGGGTTTATAGAACATCATAAAATTGTTTCAGTCTCAAATATTTTATTAATAATTTATTGCAGTAAACATGCAATCATCGTGATGCAGTTAAAGTTGATATGCCCCCAAAAAGTTAGAAGTGCCTCCTTCAAGTGAAAAAAGTCATATACTGAACACTATTTACATTATTCAGACTATTATCCTCATCTTTGTCACCATGTTTATCACAACATTTTGACCGTTGTACGCTCCGGCCTTCTTCAGGTGGTTGGAATTTCAAACTGAACCCTTTATTTCACTCACTGGGGTAGCCTGTTCTAGTTCCACATTCCGTGTCTAATGGATGTCAGTTCTCCTGTTAATTCCCCTCTGAAAGTTCGAAAAAATGAGCAAAATAAAGGGTTCAGTTCAACATTCCAACCGCCTGAAGAAAGCCGGAGCAGAAAATGGCCGAAACATTGTGATAAGCATGGCGACAAAGATGAGGACAATAGTCCGAATAATGTAAATAGTGTACATAATACCTCATCTCAGAAATATAGACAGTCATATACTGTAGTTGTAAAAAATATATTATAAACAAATCTTCAATTTTTGACATTAATAAATGAGAATTACAGGCCAGTGTCATGTTTTTGTTTCAAACAGCTAAAAAAGGGAAAAAGCATTAGATTTGTGGGTAAAAGACATGAACAGAAAACATTCCAGTTGGTTCTGTATCTGAAAACACTGAGCCAATATGGAGATTTTAGCTTTGAATCTCCTGTTACTAGTGACACTAAAGCTTCCATTTGCAGTCAAGGATTGGTATTCATATTTAAGTAGAAGTTTAGACTGAGAAACACCAAAAGAATAATCAGTGTCAGCCTCCACTGTGTCGGCTGATGAAGAAGCTACTGCCAGAAATCTGATAAGAAAGGATTTGACCCAAAGTAAAGCTTCACTTCTAGCAAAACCAGGCTTTCTGGGAAGAAAATGCCCAATAAAACCTACATTGATAAAAGTGAAAAGCAAGTATGATAGCATAAATCATGGAAGGACAGATGAACTCAGTTGTTACTCTGGGACAACACTACAGATCATATGATAGTTTGATTTGGTTTGTTTTACAGCATATCAACCTCAATGGGTTATTTAACACCGACAAGATTTTTATTGCTGGTAATAATTTTTACAAAGTATTCTGGCATTAAAACCAATTTTTACACTTTCATAGTGTTTTGACCCTAATTTGGGGGTTAACTATTTACCCATAGCTGGGACCCTAACAGGTGCTACCACCCAGTGTCAGGATGGACCTGGGAACACCAGCAGTTAAGGAGGTGGTTCCACGCTCCTCAAAACCTCGTGATCACAGGCCTTGCTGTTGGATGTAGTTTATCGTCGTACCCAAGACACGGATTGTATGATAAGGGCCTATTTAGTCCACAGAGTGAAAACACTGCACTCTGAAAAAACAAAAATAATTTATTTGCCTACGTTTTAGCAGAGTAATCAGCAAGTTTGGTTCATAGATGCCTTATTAACAAAATGGTTCCAACAAGGTTTTGTTATGAAAGTGAAAAAATATTTGGAATGGAAGAGTAAAGATTGGAGACAATTCCTGGTCATTCTGAACTTGTCTGCTATAGAAATAAAATGTCATGGCCGTATTTTTATCTCCAAATGCAACCTCATTGTTTCAGCCTTTTGACCAAGGCATTATTACGTGTTTCAAAGCAAAATATACCCAAATAATATTTGACCACATTCAAGCATCAATTGATGCAGAAAAAGTGGAATTACAAACTGAAAGCCAATGGAAAATTTTAACAAATGAGGAATTGGAAAAACAAAATCATTTACTGATGATAAGTAGAAATTTGCAGAACTCTATAAAAGGATTCAGGAAACAAAGAAAAGATTTATTGGATGGAAACAGTTTTAGAGTAATCAAAGTATTAGAACATATGTAGGAATATTATAGGAAGTTGAGACGAAATAAACCACTTCCAATGTTTTCCAAAAGGTTTCATTGAAAAAAAAAAAAAATTCAATTCCCAAAGATTCTCAGCTATTTTTTATAAGCTGCAATCAGGTGTGAAGTAATGGTTGATTTATTGCTAACTAAAGTAAACATGGATTTTATAAGAATCCTATTCTAACATTCCACACGACTTCAAATAAAAAGTTAGGAAGGAAACCCCCATCAATACTGGTAAGAGCAATAACAGCTACTGAACTTGAGAAACCTGTTTTCGGGAAAAATTGTTTCAAGAGATAAATTTTATAAATTTCAAGTAGCTCTGGCTGTTTAGTCAATGAATGCCAAAAGTTTCCTTGTAGGGAAACGGCAAATATTACCATTACACATTATAATTTATGAAAACTTATTTTTCTTTCAAATAAATTTTTTTTTTTTTTTAGCAAAAGAAAAAACATTTTTTTGGTTTGTTCACATTTTCAAGGAAAATTTTGGGACCTACCTAATATATGTGGTTCATTAACCTCTGGGAACGTGGGATAACTTGGAACCTCTTCACTGATACGAAAATGACCTCTCACAAATGAGTTTATGGATTTGTTATTTCATTGACCCAGTCTTTTTATTAGTTTATCACTCACCAATATTACTGTTAAAATTAGCCAAACACCATTTTCCAAAATTACTATTATAAATTTCATATACATACTTCCCTTTCAAATTAATAATTAGTGTACTACATATTACAATTTTACTGTCAATAAATACTTACTTTGAAAACTGGTCATACTGAAAATTTCATTAAAATTTAAATAAAAAAATAATTTTGAATGACTTGAAATTCAAATTACATTTAGAATGTTCATCAAAGTCAACTTCTGTACTTGGTAATTTCTATGAAACTGCATCAATGTATTCCACATATTTTTAATTACTTGATTAGACAATTTATGAGCTGAATGCATCTAATAATGCAATGAACAATATTCTTATTAGAATTGACATGCATCATTGTGTTCCTCTATGTATAAAGGGTGGCATTTTCAAGATGGTCATAAACTGGACACAAGACTGAGAGTGACGATACAAAGTATTGAATTTCAAGTTTTTCATTTACTTGTGCAGAGTTAAAAGAGTAAGTGCAAAATTCCTAATGTCTTTTTCATTTATTTAACTGGAAATTTTTTGAAAATGACATAGTAACATGTTTTAATAATAAAAAGTTATTTATTCTTTACTATAAAATAAATATAATAATTCTTCTTGTCCCATAACCTACCAGGGTCATAGAGGCACTGCATAGTGGCTTGCCAGTTCATTCAACGACATTATCAAATTATCTCTTTCTTTAGCATCCACTTCTATTTCCTCTTTGTATTGTTCCTTGTAGGAGGATCGTCTTGGAGGAGCCTTTCAATCTGGTTACATGATCATACCACTACAACTTCCTCTTCTTTATGGTAGTCAACACATCTTTATAGCCCGAGGACTGATTCTTCTGTACACTTCTTTATTCGTGATATCGTTTATGTAGGAAATACGAAGCAGATGTTTAAAGTATCTCATTTCTGCAGCATACAGGAGAACAGAAAAGTCAAGGACAAACAGTAATCTCAGTTTATTTTATTTTTTTGTGTGAGCTTTTTGTCTTTCCAGATCAGTTTCAACGATTTCATCCTGGCTATTGTCAATGCAATTATTGCATTAACTTCTGACTGGGATCCATCTTGCTGATAACTGCATCAAATTACTTGAATTGTTTTATTGCCTCCAATTGCTGATCACTGACCGTAATTGGTGTCCTGGTAGGTTCCTCAATATTTCTCTTCATATTGGTTTTCCCGAGAATGATTTCCATGTCATATCTGAATGCTGTTTCATCCAGACACCTCACCAGGTTAGCCAGTTCATCTTCACTTCCATCCAGGCCATTGATTCTTCAGTAAACCCGAGGTTCATAATCGTTTCCTCTCCAATGCTGACTGTGCCAATATAGTTTTCAAGAGCATCTGACATTATTATAACTTACAAGTTAACTTACAGCTATGTCAGAATTATAAAATGATAAGCCTCATCAGTCATACAAGTAAAGTTATGATAAAAGTCATCCTAAACAGAGTAAGACCGCAGTTGGAAGAAATAATTGGCTTCAGGCATAGAAAGAGAACAACGTAGCAAATTTTCAACTTCCATGTAGTGTGTGAAAAATACAATCATCACAAGCAAGACATCTGCCACATATTCATAGACTCCAAAAAATATATAATTAACAATGATAACTCATCAGAATTAATATTTTATACTGTATAAAGAGAACAGACACAAAACATAGCTGTTTAGAGTGTGACTAGTATCTGTCTATATTTCTGAGATGAGGTATGAGATGAGTGAAATAAAGGGTTCAGTTCAACATTCCAACCACCTGAAGAAGGCCAGAGCGTACAACAGCTGAAAAGTTGTAATAAATATGGCGACAAAGATGAGGACAATAGTCCGAATAATGTAAATAGTGTAGAGTGTGACTAGTGTATTTTCAGTATCATCTGCATAGTCTAGAAGGTAAAAATAGTAAAATATCAATATTAGGCCTGAAAGAAATAAGGACAGACAAAATGATCTCTTTTGCATTGTACTTGAGAAGTTCTTCTAAGCAATAAATTGCTGTTAGATACAGTTAGGTGAGTCTTAACTTGTCAGTTTTAAAATAGACTATTTTGTTCGCAATATTAATTACAGTGATTCAGTGACCTCAACACTTGTCATCCCAGAAATACATAAATCTTTAATAAAAACATACAGAAAGAAAGAGAAATTAATTGTCTTAATTATTCAAATCAATTATTATTGGAATAGTTATAACTTAATTATTGTGGTAAAACAAAAAAAAAAAAAAAAAACTTACCTGTTCTGACAACCATCCCATATGTTCAATTTGTCTTTGGTTAGGAGCAGTGCTCATTATTTGGTTAGCCTCAATGACCGTCATGGCTGTCAGCAGTACAATATTAGAATAGATGGCATTGAACCAGTCAAGTGTTATTGCAGCATCTGGGAATCGCAGGATACAAGAACTCTTAGCGTCAGGAGAGTGGAGTTCTATAGTTCGTTTTTCAGGCTCAACCATATTTACATTTCGGCACAGGTAGCAAAGTTTCAGAGGAATTGGTTTAGATTCTGTCCAACTGTTTTTTGAATCATCTTTGAATTCCTGAGGACCCCAACCAATCTCACTCAGAGCAGAATTTTTTTTAAAGTATGGTGTCACTTCCCGAAGATATTTCACTAGAAAGAATGAAATAAATCATATAAGCTAAAAAAACAGTGCCTTTTTTTTTTTTTTATTTTTTTTTACAATTGTAAGACTTCAAGTAATTAACTGATTCTCTTACCTCAAAAGAATAAACTTCATAATGGATATCAACTAATAAATATGATGAAGTGACAATAGAAGAAAGAAAAAAAATGATTCAAACAGAATGATTACTGTATTTTGCAGCTTGGAAGATGCACCCTAATGATGGAAAGAAATTTCCGAAAAGGAAAAGGTCATTCTTATACAGCAACGCATTCACCATGCGTCCCTCACATACTGGTGCCACATATGGTTTACATTAATCACTCGTCTGATTTTGTTTGTATAGCAATGACATACTAGTCAAGAGCAGAAAGGATCCTGATGCTAGTAAACATAGCATGTTTAAGCTTGTGGCTCGGCTCCAGGAAGGTTTATAGTCTTGGAAATACTTGTAACAGCTAAGTACTGAGGTTACATCGTATAAAAGGTTGAACTAGACAAATTGCTAACATTATAGTGTAATGACTCAACATACAATACACGTCCCTATTAGTCAAGCCAATTAAGTGACTGTCCAAGCTTACTTGAGCCTGGGTATTGCCTTACATTCAAAAAGAAAGAGAGACACATATTTTTCAGGGTATTTTTAGGGAAAAAATGCATCTTGTAAGCCAGCAAATATGGTAAGTAGAAGCAAGAGATTGAAACAGGTGAGTGTCTGGAGATAAACATTATAAAAAGGTGTCAATATTAAGTAATTAATGGCTTTTTTTTAATTTCACATTAATATTATTATAATTATTATAAGGGAATTACATTAACTTAAATAAAAAATAAAAAAGAATTTCTATTCAAAAGTGTACTCACTAACATTTACAGTAGTTTATATATATATATATATATATATATATATATATATATATATATATATATATATATACCCACACACATTTCCAAAATTAGATTAAAAATTAAAGCTAAATTTTGTATAATAATAAAAATATCTCTTCAACTTCTATACATTAACCCATTACCTGCCATGAGCCTCATTTGGGGATCTGTTAAAATGAAACTCACTACATGTTATTCCTTGTATTTACATTGAATTGCTTACATACATTGCATTTGCAGAGGTATATTTTACAACACTTACCCTTTAAAGTTTGTATTATTAGGCGTAAGAAGACACTTTCTGTCGTAATTTTACATTTCACGAGTAGAAAAATAATGACTATTTGGGAAGTATTTTTTATTATTTCTAATCAATATTATTTTTTGATGTTTTATACTGATATGTCCCAGAAAGGGATATATTTGTTCGAAGTAGCTAAGTGGTTTTGGCTACTGTAACTGGGTAGGACAATCTAGCAGGTAGCCGTAATGGACTGTACTCATCGTAGTCAATATGATTAGGCTTAGGCATAGGCGATGTACCTCCACATCAGTCTGTATTTATGGCCGACACCAGCCAATCATATTACTGTGAGGGGGAACCCAGGTGTATGCATATTCATTACATCATATACACATATAAATTTGATGTTCTAGTTTCTATAAAAACAACTATGGTAACTACTGAAATTAAACATAAGGAATAAATAAACTCCTAAGACACCTGTTTGGGCTCAAAATGCGCATTAAAAAAATTTGGCAGTTAATGGGTTAAGCTTCTTGTAATTTCACTATTATGCTTATAACATACTGAAATCTTCAAAAAGTATGGTCAATTATATTTTACCAATTTTGTCCACCAAAAAAAAAAAAAAAAAAAAAAAAAAAAAAAAAAAAATCAAATATGCTTTTAGTGCTAAGAAGAGCATCTGACAAATATTGGTAGGCATAGAAAATTGGATATGTGTGTGATGTTAGCTAAATACAAACAACATTGAAACAATTCAAAGAGTAAAAAAGATGTAATAAGCAGAACTATGAGAACTGATAAGTAGATGCGGGTTTAACAAACCATGGAGATGAGGATAAAGAATGTATATAGGTTATTTGAAACCCACTTACTACAAGTGAAATGAATAGCAAAAATAGACCAATGTAAGAGAACACCAACCATTTGCTGGTTCTAGTAGATTCTATTTTTCATCTCTTTCTCTCAGTGTTCCAAAGCAAACCAGCCCCAGTCAGCCAATGATTGAAATCATTACTTCCTCTCACAAAACTGAAAAAGTGTCATACTTAAAGATTGATAGTAGGAGCACAAAAACAATCAGTAGTTCCTAATCTGATTGAAAAATCAAATCAAATACATCTTTATTATAAAAGTATCAGTTTGCACTGCAAAGTTTTGCTAATTATAGTTTGTCAGAGTTAAGCAATATTTAAAAACTATTATAACTACTTTAAGCAATCTGATCATTTTTTTTTTTAATACCATGTTTCTACAGGATTTGACTCTCCCCAGATTCATTTTCTTTATCTGATAATTGTCATGCATTCTTAGGAAATATAATAGAGTAGTTTACTGTTGCCTTATCCATGGTTTTAAATTCAGATTTTTTTTTCTCTCAGACTGGTTGCTACCCAAAGTGAGAGAACACTGTCTAGTCTGCTATTTAACCCATAGCTAGTGGGGAAAAGAGGCGCTATCCACAATCTGATTAAATTCTTCCATTTTTAGTTACAAGTTACTAGTTCTTAAGAAAATACAAAGTGTCTAACCGATTCTATATATACACTGTATCAGTTTTTATTGCGCAAGTCAATATCTTCATAACAGATGAAAAATACACCATGTGAATTTCAGCTTATCAATATAAATAAATAAGTAAGGATAAATATAATAACTTGTTTTTGGAATGTCAGGCTTTAATATGCAAACGAAGTGCAGCATAAATATGTATTTATAAATAAATCCAAAAAGCATAGGCCATAGAAACAGACACTTGATAAACAAAATATCCTGAATAGATTTTCTGATAATTTTACATGTAAATATAAACTCCTTAACATTATATAACATTCATAACTTCATCAACCAATTAACTTTTCTACTATTTTGACTTTCACATAACTTGCAGCTGTTTTTATTGGTTTCCTGAGAGCATTACTTGAATATTGTTTTCATTGATGGACCACATGTTTTTTTATTAGATTAAGTAGATGAGGAACCTGGCATTACCCGTTGTGTACATGGCTGCCATTCTATAACCGCAACCCCGGCATCTAGAAATGTCTGCCTGTGTCTCCGTTCGCATGCATCATCCGTTGGTATACTAATCTACTCCCCCACGATCTTTTTTTTACGGTATGTCCTTCGCAAGTGTTTGATTGTTCTTAATAAAGGAATTCTATCAATAAAACCTTGGGGTTAAATTGTTTCAATGTTTTAGATATTCAGTAAATTTCCTTATGGCCGTAAAATAACTTTCAAATAGCATGGCACTGTTTACAAATCTAATAATCAAACAAAAACAGGGATGAAGAGTCAGAGCTTGATTCAACTGCAAACACACAAATGCCCCCTACACCCTTTTCGCACTTTTACTTTAAAGCTGGGGGGTTAATAAGAGGTTCTTCAGGAATTATTTCCCTTCTGACACTTTAATAATCCTTCTCAAACAATCTTTGCATTAAAGTTGTTTGAATGCCAATTTAGGATGAAATCATATGAAGAAACTATTGATTAAAAGCCAATTTTGGACCTAGCTTGTCACAGATTTCATCCACTTAACTGAAATAATCTAAACTAAACATTCACACAAGATAATTTGTGTGTCATGTAATTTACATGGCAAATTTGAAAAGCATTGGATGAAAAACCAGGGAGTTATGGGCAACAAAAAAAAGAAAAAAAAAAAGGGCTTTCTGAACAGTTTTTTGTTGTTTTTCATCATATGCAATTTTTTCAGTTTTTTGCAATTATTTTTTTGTGTGAAGCCAATGTTGCAGGAAAAGTAATAGGTACTCTACATAAACCTTGTAACATGAGCTATGTTTTGCATTAAGTACAAAGAACATCAACTTATCCAGTAAAAATTTTGTCGCATGTAACTTGATTTTTGTAAAAAGTCCTACCTACATTCAGTTTTATTGATATTTCTGCCAAACCCAGGCCTGGAGATTGAAAAGTTGGTCTTGACCTATTTTGGTAAATTTGCAACATGTGTATAGAATTTCATTGAAATCGGTCAAGAAATGTGGACATGCATAAATAGCTCACACACACACACACACCTTCCATTTTATAGATATAGATATCTAGAGAAGCTAGGAGGTCATTCTCTTAATTTTGCAGGTTATTTAAAACCAGAAAATATTTTTAGACTGTAACAATTTTGTGCTGATAATAATTCATACTTTTCCCAAAGTTATTTGCACATAAGTGAATATAACAAACCCAACTGGAATTGGAACTGGAGAAATTTCCAATTCCGAGCTATTATCCATTACACTACCCACACACCCAAGCTTATGGCAGCTGGTATTTTCAAAACAGTCACCCATCTAGGTACTGACCAGACTCAACATTGTTCAACTTCAGTGATTATAGAAGAACTGGTGTTATGACTTCTACAACACAAAAAACATCATCTTATCAAGAAATTTACAATAATTATCTGCCTTTATTGCAAGAAACATAGTTTGGTATAGTATTATAGGGTTACTTTCTGCAGTCCTAGTGTCAGGGGTATTTTGTGGGTTTTGGCATACAGGATTTTCGCCAGAGATGTTCTAAGACCTCCTATAGTGAGCTGTAGTCTCTGAGGATGAATTGTATCAAGGTATGACTTCCTTACAGCACAATAAATGAAACAATTATAGTCTGTTTGAGTATTTAGATTGCTTTATTACATTTAGATCAGATATATTTAATATAATCTATAAAAGATCAACTTTTTTTGAAGATAATGCCCAAGAATGTATATTGGTCCACTACAGAAATATCAAAACCATCAAGTTTTAAATCAGGATTGCGGTGCAGCTTTTGGATTTGACAGAAATGTACACAATGTGTTTTGTTTCGGAGAATCTGAATCCATTTTTTTATAGCCCTTTTATTAACTTTATTTAGAAATTATTGGAGTTAGTGCTTCAATTGTATGAATATTTTTCAATCTATAGCAGATCAAGAAATCATTGATATACTGTGTAAACCAGATATAAGAGAGTTGTCGGGACCGGAGAAGAAGTATCTTATATCCGGGTTTGGTCTATTATATTAACACAGGCTCTAATTTTGGACCAGAGAAAATCTCTCTTATATCCGGGTCTCTTATATCCGGGTTACACTGTATTAGTAATTATACAGTGTGACCCAGATATAAGAGAGTCGCCGGGACCGGAGAAGAAGTCTCTTATATCCGGGTTTCTCTTATATCCGGGTTTGGTCTATTATATATACATTAACACAGGCTCTAATTTGGGACCAGAGAAAATCTCTCTTATATCCGGGTCACACTGTACAATGAACAGTCAACTCCTGAATTCAGGCATTTAACAATATCATTTATTTTAATATTAAAGTGTGTAACTGATACGATATTCCCTTGTGGTACCCCAATTCTTTGGTCATTGGAAACAAACTGTTAGAAAGCTGTTAATAAAGATTGGCAGTCTTTAATAAAAGTGTTTCTAATAGAAGATTCCAGGCAAGTCATTTAGTCTATTGCACTTCGGTTCTTTCTAGAACTAGACCGGAAGTTCGGAATTATGTTAACTTCAGGCATGTCTATTATTAATCATCTACAAAGACAGCTAGTAAGTGAAATTAGCCAATAGTTTGAATGATTTTCTAAGACTTTCTCAGTCTTCAGAATTGGAATCACAGTGGCTAGTTTCCAGACACTTGGAATATTGCTACTGATCTATATATTGTCATATATCTCAAGTAGTAGAAGGAAATGCCTGCTAAGTTTTTTTCAGAAATTCATAATGGATTTCATCAGGATCAATAGCAGAGTTTATTTAGGGAGTTCAGAAATTCTGATTAAGAGAAAGGTTCTTTATTGCTTGAATAGAAAATTTAGTTTCTTCATTTCTTTTTATATCCTGGAATTATTTACAATAGTTATTTGATAAAGAATTCTTAAAAATTTTACTATTATATTTGCAGTATCCTTTTTGTTGGTAACTTTAATGAAGTTTTGTGATAATGTTTCAAGAAAGTACTTTTGTATTTGCCAGAGATTTTGCACATTTTTACATTCATTGTCAAACCATAGTCTGGCATATTTTGAGGATTTGAGTTTTAATCTTGGCAAAGAATTGTCCTGCAATAGATAGCAGTATTTTTTACTTATGTCTTTGTTGCTTTTATTTTCTTCCGAGATCAGTCGGATTCGACAGTTCTTTAAATAATACCCAGCCAGCTTTTTTAAGGTTCCAGCATGGGTATTTGTTTGTTGTTCTTGATTATGATTGGGAAGTGGTCACTGTCATAAGTGTCATCCCATGTTTGGCAGTCAGGGGTCACTTAAAGTGAGGTCTTTATTTGAATAGGTGCCCATTACTGGATGTAGATTTGTTATTGAATAGATATAGGTTTTATGTTTATTTTTTATGTTTTTTATTGTTTTGCCTCTTATCTGCCCTACTGTAAAGTATTTTGTGGCTGTTGAAGTCTCTCATAAGAATAAAGAGTTTCAGGAGTTGTTGTATGAAAGTGTTCAGTTCTATTTCTTTCAGGTTTTCATTGGTGACAATGTAGTTGAACATATAGTAATAGTTTTGTTACTGATATAACAATGGCTTATAGGTTGGTATTCAGGTTGATTTGACTATATAGTATTTCCTTCTTAATGGGGATTGATGTACTATCTGAGGCATTTTGGTTGTGGTTATAAATGTGGTTATTTTATAAGTAGTTTTTTTATATTGATCTCTTGGTTATCTTTTAAGTGGGTTTCTTGTAGGCAGATAATGGCAGGATTTAGAATTTATCAACTGTACAACAGTTTTAGAATGAAACAGAAACATTCAGTCTGTGCCATAAAAAGAATTACAGAAATTTCTTGTATAAAAAAAACTGACTGCATTCTTAATCAAATTTAATTTTAGATTTAATATTATTCATACACAGTTCTTGCTTCTACAATTCTTGCCTTCCTGAAGTTCATAAATAGTTTCCTCTTTTGCTCAGCAAAAGTGAGCAGCACCTTGAAAATAGTATTCATTGCTTCCTAAAATGCTACTAACTTGTCTTACCTGTCAGGAAAAATATTATCCCCACCCCTACCACAATCGTAAAAATAGCTCATCCTCCCTCAAGCAAAAAGGAAAAAACACTCTAAAATAGTTGTAATGATACAATGTGTGCATCAAGAAAAGGATAGTTCTCATCACAAAGCAATACATTTTCAATACTAAATACAAGAGATCTGTAGCAAACTAATAATTTCGAAAACTGCTCAGCAGGAATATAGAGATGTGATTTTAGGAAAAGGTTCTCTAACAAATATTTTAATCAATTACATTATTTGTTACTGCCTAGGATGTGAATAAATGAATCTGTCTTATATAATCTAAACAAGCATGAACAATTGTAAAAATAGATGTATGCACAAGTAAATTTCTTTTATTTACTTTTACTTGTGCATACATCTATTTTTACAATTGTGCATGCTTGTTTAGATTATATATATATATATATATATATATATATATATATATATATATATAGGTGGCCTGACGATTGCATCTAGCATGAAACAGCCTGTCATCTCTAAATGTTGACTTCAATGTTCACCTTTATATTTACACACACTAGCTTTGATTTTGAGCACTTTATCCAATATATATATAGCACACTTTAAGAGTATATTTCTTATATATATATATATATATGTCTCTTCTTATAGTTTCATTGTTAAGAAATAACATTCAATTTAACTAATGATTAATCTAATGATGTGACAAGTTTCATTAGTTCAGATATTTCCAATTCTGGATCGGTGAAGTCGAACTAACGTACCAATATGAAGAAGTTTATATTTATAACTTGACAAGTTTTGTTTATGGTATCTACCTGATACAAATGTTCACATGTGACATCTTCTATACAATGTTAGGAAAACCTTAGAAGTGTCTTTGAAGTTTATTTAGATCTATCTTGTGTATGCATACTTTTTAAGAATAGTTTCTGAGGAAAAAATTCACATTAATTAAAACACACATTTGACAATTCACTCTAGGTATTTGTTAAGCGCAATGGATTGATTGATTAATTTGTTTTTTATGGCTTATCAACATTTTGTAGGGTATTTAAAGCCAAAACATTTTTGGACTGTCAGAATAACTTTTTTTTCAAGTCAATATAGTATTAACAATTTTATAGAGATAATGTTTTCAGATACAAATCTTATTCGACCCATAGGTGGGGGGAGAAGATATGGATTCATACATGTAAATACTCTTAGGAAATGTGAGTGAATATAGTAAACTTGTTTAGAATTTGAACACCAGCTCTAATTTCTCATTCCAGCTGTTATTCATTAAACCACCCACACATGGGCAGTTCAACATGGTGTAATGGTTAGCTAGCTTGTCTTGCTAGATCCATTATAACTGAATAGTGAGTTTGAACCTCACTGGGCACCCCATACTTTTGGCTTTGTGCCACATCTAAGCTAAGCTTAGAAAATCACCATCCAAGTTTACAGCACTTGGTATTCCAAAACAGGAAGCCCATCTAGGTACTGACCAGGCCTAATGTTGCTTAACTTTAGTGATTCTACAAGAACCAGTGTTTCAATGTGATATAGCTGTAAGTCCAGAAGTGCAATGGAAGTATGGTAGATATGCAGTAGGTGCAAGCACATTTTGGGCAAAAAATGCTTTGGAAGAAGACCGAAACGTATGTAGAAAAATTAATCAACTTTACTGTGGCATTGACAATTCTTAATAAAATTCAGAAGGAATTGAAGAGGAAATGTTTAAACATTTTTCTTTCTATTCTTGGCCAACACAAAAATGTACCATTTTTATATACATGGGGAAGTGATTTAACAGATGACAGAAAATGTGACACTGAAATCCAAAGGAACATTGGAATAGCAAAAGATGCCTTCCCAAAACTAAACAAAGCATTGAGAAACAGGAAAATTTCATTAGAAAAAAAAAAGAAAAGAGTTCTGAAGCATTGTGTAATATTAATCCTCCTATATAGCAGTGAATACTGGACAATCTTCTCATAGATGAAGAGTAGACTTGAGGCAACAGAGATGTTCTACAGAAGGATAGATACCATGGATGGTGCAGGTTAACAAAGTTTTAAGGAAAGTGGAAAAAAAGATTTAAAATAAAAAAAAATACAGTTGAAATTTTGGGTGCATATAATGAAGAAAGAAGGCTTTGTGAATTTGACTCACACAGTACATATTGAAAAACAGAGGAAACCAGAAAATAACAAAATATATGTAAATGGATAGCAGCACAAGGAAGGGAAAGGACAGTGTTAAAAAAACAAAAAAAAAACAACATTGCAAAAAGTGCTATGACAGGAAGTTGTGGAGAGCCATGATCGACCTCATCCTGAAGAGAGACAGCACATAAAAAAATCCAAAACAAAAAAGTTATAGTGCAATCCAGAAATCCTTCAACATTTTAACCTAAATGGAATCTACTGGGGAGGAAAAAAGAAACTGACTAATGATTTTTGCTGAAGGTCCATGATACAAATGTAACACAACAAAGGATCATAAAACTAAGATAGAATGTTGTTCTACATGTGTTGTGACCAAGTAAATGGTTAAAGAAATAACAAAACAAGTGTTACAGATATATATTAAAAAGTAAGTACAACAGAAGAGTATTACATGACTAGTGAGTGTGTATCGGATGACCCAGCGTTCAATCTACTCGACTGTTTCTCCAAGGCTTTCTCTCCTACTAATGTTATAGTAGGCAGAAGAGTCCAACAGACTCTTTAGAGGGAGGACACCACAGCAACATGCAACATGTTTTCCAGACATCTATCAGACACTCGTTTAACTCCATGCAACACTCCTTGTCTGGTTAGCAATTCTAACAAGTTGAAGATATCAAAGAATTCACCAAATAAAAAACAGAATTATTCTTTTATGATGGTATACATCTGAAATGTAAGGAAAATACCTTGATTGAATAACAATGCTATAAATTTATATGAAATGCATAAATGTTATCAACACAGAAAATGAAATCAACAGTCTTGAAACCATTTACATTCACTTAGCACTATTGCTATTGAGAAAAGTGGGAATCCATATCTTTAAAATGTCTCATTACTAACATGACACAATGGTTGGTAGAATGGATGAGTAATCACTTACATAAACCACTCTTCTATGACTGTCTTACCTTCCTAGGCAGTAGCAGCAAAAAACTTACTTTCATTGTCAGTCACAACAGAGTCCACCAATTAATAAAATACTTGTGTTTAAATATAGTTTATAAATTGGATGTCACAAGAGATTTAGTAGATTGTAAAAAAAAAAAAAATGGTTTATGAACGTTTGCCTAAGTTATACATATGCTAAACAATGATATTCTGACATATTTCTTGTATGTTTTCAATCTCTCCCTTTTGTTTTTTCAATATTCATTACCCATGCACATTTTTATCTAAATGTTATACAGATTAATAATGTACAATATATATTATACAAAGTGTTCCATTTTTTTTAATAAATAATGAATCAACACATACACAAACTTATAATCAATATACAGCTTATCAAATAGATTTTTTGACTTATCATTGGAAGTGGAAACTTTAAAAACATCTAAAGTCTATTTTTGCTACAGCTAAATGATACAGTTTTAGTTTGATTTATAGTTTCACAACATCATTAGGACATTTTTATGAAAAAGTTCTCAGCCCAAATCACTTCCTAAAACCTGACCAAGTGACCATTGGATTTTTATCTTTTCTTGGTTAGGGCAAAAACTTTTAACATCTACTCTCTCACATATATATATATATATATATATATATATATATATATATATATATATATAAATATATATACACGCACACATATATACAGGGTGTCCCCAAAAATTTGACATCATTTCGCAGGCTAATAATTTTGGCAATTCTTGTTGAAATGACCTCAAATTTTCACAGAATGAATAGAAACAGATCATGATTTTATATTTAATGGAAGAGGACAGTACGTGCTTATCTCAGTGAGAATCTGCCAGAGAGATGGATCGGGCGTGGTGGAGATGAAGACAGTTTTCTGATAAAATGGCCACTGTGGTCATCAGAGCTGTCCCCCCTCCTCCTGCTAACATTGATGAACTCAAGCAGAGAATCACTTCCACACTGGATAATGTTACCGGAGACATGCTACAGCATGTTTGGCAAGAGCTTGACTACCGACTTGACGTGTGCCGTGTCACAGTCGGTGCACATATTGGACACTTAGGAAATTGGTCAAATAATAAACTTAGGATGTTCAACACCTAAACCGTTCAATTTCATTGAGCTAGAATTAGTAGTTTTCAAAATAATTGCTTTTAAAATGATATCAAATCTTTTGGGACACTGTGTGTGTGAGTGAGTGAGTGAGAGAGTCTTGAGTAATCACAGCCTTTTACTTAAGAGCCCTTAGAATCTGTAGCATCCAATTCCTGCTCAAGGTAGAGAAATACATTGAAAACATTTTCAAACTACTCCAATACACAAATTATTTCATGTACAATGCCAAACACAAAGCCTACAAAATCGACAGAGAATAATCACAACAACCATAAAAGTAGGTACATAATCCTACCTACCAACTCTATAACAGCCACCATAAAAAATAACTGATCCAACCTTAACCTAAAATTCAACACAAACTCTAAAGTAATGAGATATAGTTTGCTACCAACAACAGGACAGAACCAGGAATATTCAGTAGAGATTGTACAAGATGCCTAATGGTGTACATCAGTGAAAAATGTAGAAACCTAAGAAAAGGCTATATGTGCATTGCAGAGATCTGCTGCAGAACAACACTTCAAATGCACTAGTAGTTCACTGTAATACATCTTACCACAATTTCAACTTAATAAATGCCAGTCTGATTAAGAGAGAAAAGGATACACTAAGAAAATGCATTGAGAGCATGCTAATCCTTGACAATAAACCTGTGACCAGGACCATACATAATATTGCCGATCATCACAGAAGCAATAGTAGCTCAATGCAGCATACAATCTAATAGAGATCCGCTCAGAGTGGGCTAATCTAAAATAGACACCAATGGCTTTAATATAAAGACAAACAAACGCATTGCCTTCTCTGAGTGTCCAATCTGATAAGGTAATTTAATTGATTGCTCCTATCAGCCTTTAAAATCCAAACACATTTTCCTTACAATATATTTCATCTATCATTCCAACTTGAAGAAGCTGTATCTAAAGAACTTTGTTAAAAAGCTTTTTCACTGACCCCCATATATATTAGTGCTGCACAAAACTGAATCCTTAAATTAATATGAAGAAAAAAAAAAAAAAAGAAAAAGAAAAAAAAAAAAAGAAAAAGAAAAGAAAAAGAAAAGAAAAAAGAAAAGAAAAAAGAGAAAAAAAAGAAAAAAGAAAAAAGAAAAAGAAGAAAAAAAAGAAAAAAAAGAAAAAAAAGAAAAAAAAAGAAAAAAAAGAAAAAGAAGAAAAAAAAGAAAAAGAAAATAAGAAAAAGAAAATAAGAAAAAGAAGAAAATAAGAAAAAGAAGAAAATAAGAAAAAGAAGAAAATAAGAAAAAGAAGAAAATAAGAAAAAGAAGAAAATAAGAAAAAGAAGAAAATAAGAAAAAGAAGAAAATAAGAAAAAGAAGAAAATAAGAAAATAAGAAAAAGAAGAAAATAAGAAAATAAGAAAAAGAAGAAAAAAAAAGAAAAAGAAGAAAAAAAAAGAAAAAGAAGAAAAAAGAAGAAGAAGAAAAAAAAAAGAAGAAAAAAAAAAGAAGAAAAAAAAAAAAGATCTTTTTACTATTAAACAAATTACAACCACTTTCAAAAGATTTTATCAAGCTGGAATAAAAATATTACTGTATATTTCTGCATATAAGACAACCTTTAAATCCCAAAAATCACCCTTAAAAATTTGGGGTCATCTTATATTACAATTCTAAAAAAAGAAAACTTTAATTCTGAGTGATCTTTGTTGGTAGGCTAAACTTGATCTCAATAATGTTCATGAAAAGATTCACATTATCAAATAAACTAATAAAAGTAATAAAACCATGTCTACCTTATATATTACTGGCATAACTTCATAATAAATTGCCTATTTAAAGAATAATTCCATATCAATGAAATCAACTTGCATCCATGCAAGCTCAGCTGGGAAAATGTAAACATTGAGTTATGATTGCGAATAAAAAAAAATGTTGAAAGTGAAATGTGCTATTACTGTACATTATTGTATTGTTATTAGTGGTATTTTGTGATTGTCTCTGAAGTATAAGTAAATGGCCATTAGTACACCAGGCTATTTGTAACTGTTTAGATATAGGAAAAGAATCAATATTTGCAAGAGGTCATATGATAAAATGTAAAGAAAACAATGGTTTCCCTTTTAGAGAACATGTGTAGGAAAAACATGATATAGAATCGGTTTTGTTACTTCGTTTATTTTGAATTTTTAAGGATCCAGTAAGTAACAACATTTCCAATAACATCATCTTTATATAATCAATAAGCAATCATCTTATATGACAAGTATAGGATAAATTCATGAAAATTTGCTATATTTTTTTTACCTTAAAGGTCACTTTTTACATGGAAATATACAATAATAAAAAGCTAATAATATGGCTTTTGGAAAGAAGAATTTGATGCCAACAGTTAAACATGGCAGCAGCATTATGATTTGGGGGTACTTTGTTGCAGCTGGAACAAGCAAAATAGTATGCATTGATGGCACAATGGATTTTGCAAGATACCAAGCAATTTTGAATGAAAGTGCCTTGCCCTCAGTTGGAAAGTTGGGTTTAGGTTAGGGCTGGATTGCCCAAAAGGACAATGATCCATCAAAGCAAATCCACAAAAGAATGGATTTAAAAAAAATGAAATTTCAAGACTTGGAAAGGCCTAGTTAAAGTCTGGATCTAAATCCAATTGAAAATGTGGACGGCAGTACATGCAAGAAACCCAGGTAATACTAAGCAATTGTGGGCATTTTGCTAAGAAGAATGGTAAACAGTTGATGTGCACTACTGCCAGAAACTTCTTTTAAATTAAAGAAAAAGACTGGTCCACATGACCTCAAATATTAAATGGAATGATTCAGTTATTTTTGCACATCTTAATTTTTAATTAATATTTTTATTCCAGCTTGAAATTTTTTTTTAAGTGATTGTAATTCGTTTAATAAGTTTTTCTTAATGAATATGTAGTTTAATTACGATTTGTTGATTATCTGGAAAAAAAGATTTAAAAAAAAAAATATTATCTTAGGGGTTCACTTTTACACAGCACTGTGTGTGTGTGTAAAAAAAAAAAAAAACCGGGTGTAACAGCATCAAATAATTGTCCCTCCCACAAAATGTTTAATATCTTTCAAAAAAAAAAAAAAAAAAAAAAAAAAAAAAAAAAAAAAAAAAACACACACACACACACACACATACATACATACACACACACACACATACATACATACATTAAACTAATTGAGTTACATTTTTTTTTTCCCTTACTGTCAGATAAGCCATCTTGACACCATTAGTCATAAGAATCACTGAAAAATCCTTTGAGTTATTCTACTAGAAAGAGAACAGGTTAAAACCATTTTGTGTCAGCCCCACTATATTCCCAGATGAGCAATGGTGAGAGGAAAAAGATCATTCAGGCCTTCAGTAATGGTACCAACATTCATACTCTGGCTTCCATCTTCAAATTCCATTCAAGAACCATCAAGAGAACGGTGAATAAGTTTAAAAAAGAGGGAAGAGTAGAGAGGAAAACTGGACCAGGAGGCCACAACAGCAAGAGGGATCATCATTTCAACTTTGAGCTAAATGCATTCTTATTGTTCAAAGTAGAGTCCAACTGTGTTATAAAAACCTTGGAGAATTCCAGTAAGATATCTTTAATCATTTCTAAGACACAACGGGCTCAAAGCTTAATGTAACATTTGGACAATTTTGCTGTTACACCCAGTATTTCAAAGAAAGTTACCTACACAAAGAAATATAAATTATTCATTTAAGAAGTAGTTTGTCAGATACACATTTGTAGCAAACTTTGGTTATAGAAGAATAATGGCCACGACCAAAACAAAGCATCAGAATAGTGTACCTTCATGAATGAAATTATTCCAATATCCCCTGAAGGTTACTGGATATAACATTCACCTAAACCTGCCAAATCTATATCAAAATCAACAAAGATATGTCTTCAAAGAAAAGAAGTAGATGAAAGGAATTTCAACAAATGTTATAAGTTTATTTCAATTTGCAACATTTATGTCTACCGGAAATAAAATGAACATCATATGTATGCACACACATTATATAGTAATAAATACATTTCATTTTAAAACGTCAAAAGGTCGGGGATCAGTTTGACGTTGTATTTATATTGTAAACAGGACTCCCCACCCATCTAAAATAATAGAAAATAAATGTTTTTCGATTCTGACAAGTTGCCTGAATAGAGGATGTTCTTCAGAATGCTAGACAACAAAAATTAGTCACAAAAATATTTTTATCTTTAAGAAATTACTAATTAATATTCATGTTGGAAAATAAAGGATCGTTTATTGTACTTTCTTTCTTCTTTTCTTTCGGAAATCCAACAATTTATTGAACAAAGTAACTAATAATAACAAAACAAAAGTCATTGAAACAAAGCAAGTTCAGTCGAACAATGATGACAATTCCAGAAAAATGTAACTATAAACAATTTTTTCTATCCTCTGCCAGCCAGTGAGACACGCTTCAAGAGCCACTCCGTTTCGCAAGGCTTGTTCCTTAATTGAGACGCAATCACGCCAATCCTCCAAAGGAACGCCATCGAACGAGGGCTAATAATTACTTTGATTTTATGCTGAAAAGGCTTTATATTTTTATACAGTAATACAACAATCTTGTTCTTTCCACAACATATTCTAAACTAATAATGTTGTAATGTTTGATTTCTTTTTTGAAAATCACACTACTGCAATGTATCATTGCTAATAATTCTAGTCATCATAATTTGTTATTTGTTAATAAAAATATTTGATTTTAAATTGTGCTTATTTTTATCAATTTTTTTTTTAAGATTTTAGATTAATATTACTTTTTACAAATAAAAAACAAACTGCAAATTCAAAAACAAAATACAGTGCCCTCAGTCATTGCTATGGTGTCTTCATTTTTAAGGGGTCAACCAAGGCAATTTTTGCCTGCCCTTATCTTAGGCTAAACTCATCCCTAAATATGTGTTAGAAAATCTTTGAAGAACATCAGCATTCACTCTGTAACAGAATCTAATAGTTAACAGTTCAGAAAATACAAATACTGATGAATCAGTACAGTAGCAAATTGACAAGTAGAAAAAAATAAGTTTAGGAGATACAAATATTACATTTTATTATTACTTCCTTTAAATTCAAAGAGTTCTAAGTGACAATAAATTAATGTTGCCTACAAAGCATGACAAGGATTCCTGGTTTTTAATTACAATGATACAAAATAAAATTGTTTATGCGGTCAGTAAGACATAAGTCAAAGAATACTGGTTTTTACATAAACCTTTATCACATTTATTTCATTTACTGGACAAAAAGTTAATCCTGCCACTGTAGGGGACTGATCCCTGAAGAATAGTGCATTTAAATTTCATAGTTGTGTTGTCATGTCCTGCTATGGCAACAGAAAACAATTTTAAGTGAAATCTATCTATAAAAGGCAGCAGGTGTGTGTGTGTGTGTGTGTGTGTGTGTAATGAATGCACGGCCACAATTTCTGACGGATTTGCACCAAAATTTACATGCACATGCTCCAAGTTAGCAGAAAGGCCAAGACCGACTTTGCATTTCCCAACTCCTATCAATAGTGGAAATAATCGATTTTTTCATGCTTCTACGGTAGTTTTCATGTAGTTTGTGGCCATTTTTTACCGGCCAGAGTGAGAGCCTATAGCTGGCTGCCACGAATAGGCAGGAAGATTCTATTGGCCAGCGTGAGAGCCAACAGCTGACTGACATGAATGTTAACTAGCATCCTAGTATGCAAAAATAAAAAAATAAAAAAAAAAAAAAAAATCGATAGCTGCATTCGTCACAAGTGGGAAAAATTTAAATCTGCATGGCACTTTACTCCAATTGGCTTATTCGCTTGCTTAAACTCAATGTTGATTCTGATTCCGCAGAACTGGGTTGGGTGTGAAAAAGTATTTGTTAATATTCTTTTTTCATTCGTTTTTTTCAGTTATGAGTCTTTTTTTAAAGCTGATTGTTTTGTGTTCATTTTGTTTAGTTCTTTTTTCGTAACAGATTTAATGTTTAGTATAGAGCTTAGAAAAATTTGCAGTGTGAGATAGGCAAGAAGTAAGGCATGTAGCAACATCAGTACGGCAAAGGGCACTCCTTTAAAGGCAAGGAAGGGCAAAATATTTTAAGTCAAGTGATAGTAATTGCTGTAAGTGAGTCACACGATTTTTTAATCAAGCACGGGCAACGCCGGGCCATGCCGCTAGTTAACAATAAGGGTACTACTACTGAGAGGCCTTGAAAAAGAATGCAAGGGAAAGTGAAGTAATATTAATAATGCAGTGCTATAGGTTAAAACGCATTCATTCAAATAGCTGAATTGCACCAAATAGTAAATGAATATGTTTATAATCTCTTTACACTTAAAAGAGCTGCTATCGTGACAGCATTTTTTAAAATCTGAGTTTTAAATGTTTAGTATCAAAGCAATTCAGTTTCTTCTGCAAAAAGGACTAATATCAAAACAAAAATTCAATATGCTATGTATACAAGTATTTTTTTTTATTTATATAGCTTTACTTTTTCATCCAGTGAAAGAAGAAAGTGTTGTGATGGAGGAGGAGGAGGTACTAAGTTCATATGGTTTGAAACAAACCAGTCGCCATCAAATGATGTGGCTTAGAGATAACAGGTAGAGCATAGATATGAATCTATCCATTAAGAACTGCAACCATTACATCATAAGGATTGTAGAGATCTTGTTAAGTCAGTAAAGTAGAAAGGAAAAAAGAAAATATGTCAATAAATCTCAGAAATATTTGCAAATACAATCTAACATTGAATTTTTCATTTTTATAAATATGACAAAATACAAAGATTTCTTTTCTCACAACTGATTCCAAATGACAGCAAATCAGAAAGAATTATGCTATGCTTGAATTCTTGATGATTTATTAGAAATCTGATTAGGTGTGGGTTTTTCAACAACTGGTTGATACATGCAACTGGCAAAATGATTTGGATAAGATTTGAAGAAGCAGGATTTTCTGAAGACTGTTTTTATTTTACAAAGAATACTGATATTGTTATTAACTGTTCTTTTGATATTACAAGTGATTATTATGAATTTCAGATTTCTTGTAATAATAATGATCAATTTTACTTGCCAATCACCAAGATAATGTTATCAATTTATCAAATAAAGCATAACATTTCTTTTTTTTATCAAATTTTATTACTCATTTATAACTATTTAACTCATTCTATTTGTATACAAATTTTCTGCATCTGATGATATTGTTTTGTTGTAGATTTTTTTTACCCTGTTAACCCTAGAACACCAACCATCAAAGTTACACCACTACTAACCATGGGTATATCATACGAGATTTTGAAAATATCAAAAAAAAAAAAATATTAAATATAAATCTTTAGTAATTGTCTATATTTTTGGGATGAGGGGTTTTCACTATGGATTTCGTTAATCGGACTGACTTCCTCATCTTGGTTACTTTCCTCACAACGTTTCGGCCGTCTGATCCTCCGGCCTTCCTCAGGTGCATCTCGAACTCGGGAACCGTCGGTCTGGAATTTCGAACCCAACCCTTTATTGTTACGGGGGTACCATGTTCTCGTTCCATTAAGGCCATCGCTGCTGCTACTACTGCTTGACGCCATCGTTGCTGCAGCTGTTGCTTCTATTATCGTTGTCACCGCTCTTGTTTGTCGCTGCCACTGCCTTTGCTCGGGATTGAACTCAGGACATCGGGAGAACTTGCAATCACTGTACTGAATAATGGTCTCAACTTCGCAACAACCACCAAATGCGTTCCATACTTAGACATAATAACTCACGTGGAGGAGGTAGCCTTGAGAATCCCCACGAGCCAAGGCGATGAGATAAGATGGAAAGTGAGACAAGTACTGGAGAAAGCCAAGCCACCCAAATCAAACATCACATGGGAAGATAAGCTGGCTATACGATCTCTACAGAGTGACAGCAGTATAATAATACTACCAGCAGACAAAGGCAACGCAACTGTGGTAATGGACATGTCGGAATACTCTGAGAAGATGGCAAGCCTAATTGCAGATGGTAGCTACGGTAAAATAAAGAAGGACCCAACTCTGAAAACTGAGAGGAAGCTGTCACAAATCCTAACTAAGAACAAGGAGGACATCGCACCAGCGAAGTATAGACAGCTGGTCCAGCATTACAGTAAGCTACCACACATGTACGGTCTCCCCAAGATACACAAAGACGGTATTCCACTAAGACCTATAGTGAGCTGCCGAGGCTCAGCATTACATCCACTGAGCAGCTACCTTGTGGATATAATAAACCCATTGGCAGGCAAGTCAGCAACACATGTTAAGAATTCTGCCCACTTCACAGAACTGATCAAAGGGGCACCCATCAGTTCACACCAGATGGTTAGCCTCGACGTAGTCAGTCTGTTCACCAAAGTACCAACAAGTGAGGCACTAACAGTAATTGGGGACAAACTAGCTGCGGACCCTTCCATACAAGAGCGCACATGTGTACCATTGCCAAACATAATGGAAATGCTGACCTTCTGCATGGAATCTTCCTACTTCAGAATGGGTACTGACATATATCGACAAGTGGAAGGTTTGGCTATGGGTTCGCCGTTGTCACCGGTAATAGCGAATATATACATGGAATATTTCGAAGACATGGCCTTAGGTTCAGCTCCCTTAAAGCCAACTATGTGGCTCAGATACGTTGATGACACCTTCACACTCTGGCCTCACCAGGAAGACGTCCAGGTACTACTGGAGCATGTGAACACAATACGACCATCCATACAGTTCACAATGGAGAAGGAAAGAGATAACCAACTGGCCTTCCTGGATGTTCTCATAACACGCACAGAGTGTGGGTTTAAGACATCAGTGTATCGCAAACCCACTTTCACCGGACAATACCTAAACTTCAACTCCCATCACCCATACAGTGTCAAACATGGAATCGTACGCTGTTTACAACATCGAGCACAGACAATAAGTAGCGATTCCCACACGTACCACCAAGAAATGACCAGGCTAAAAAATACCCTTCGACGTAACAACTACCCCGACAGCATACTGTCCACCAAAGGGAACAATAGAGTAAGGGAAGAAAATGACTCGCAAAAACCTCCAACGGTCTGCTTACCATACATGCGAGGCGTCTCAGAAAAAATTCAAAAAGTATGTGCCCCTTACAACATCAGGACGGTATTCAAAAGTGAATCAACACTGAGAAGACACCTAGTCCGAGTAAAGCCACCCATAGAGAAGAACCAGACCAAGAACTGCATATATTCCATCCCATGCAGCTGCGGCAAGGTTTACAAGGGCGAAACATGCCGCCCCCTTAAAGTAAGGGTGGATGAACATCGAAAAGCAGTGACTAGAGGGGAGACGGAAAAGTCGGGTATAGCCTACCATGTATGGAAGGAAAAGGGTGACCATCGCCCTCTCTGGGATGAAGTTAAAATAATAAACAGTGAGCCCCACTGGAAAGTGAGAAAACTCAAAGAAACAGCTCACATGCTAGGACATACCAACCTCCTGAGTAGACCAAGTATAGAACTGAACACGATTTGGGCACCCCTAATCGTAAGAGAGAACCTAGAATAACAACTTAGGTTTAAATATACCAAAAATTCATACACGATCGTCCCAGTGACACATGGCCGAGGCGACTAGGACGTTGGAACAGTGATTGCAAGTTCTCCCGATGTCCCGAGTTCAATCCCGAGCAAAGGCAGTGGCAGCAACAAACAAGAGCGGTGACAACGATAATAGAAGCAACAGCTGCAGCAACGATGGCGTCAAGCAGTAGTAGCAGCAGCGATGGCCTTAATGGAACGAGAACATGGTACCCCCGTAACAATAAAGGGTTGGGTTCGAAATTCCAGACCGACGGTTCCCGAGTTCGAGATGCACCTGAGGAAGGCCGGAGGATCAGACGGCCGAAACGTTGTGAGGAAAGTAACCAAGATGAGGAAGTCAGTCCGATTAACGAAATCCATATAAATCTTTATTTGAAATATTTTACATGCAGTCACTTCAGACTTTGTACTTTGAGTTAACATTAATAGGAACTGAAAAACATTATTTAGGTAAGAAAATCAGAGACTGAAAATTGTAATAAAAAAAATAGAAAAACTGGGTACTATATACCCATGGTTAGTGTTCTAGGGTTAAGCATCGACAAGCAAACAGAAGTTGTGGAGATATGTATGGGTATTGAAAAGTATCAAAGTTGGAGAGTGCTTAAATTTGCTATGTGCTTCACTAATATCAGTGGAATATATATATAGGGTGCGATAGATAAATTGTCATCTAAATTACACAAAAATGAAAATAATAATACTGACATCTCATTTTAACAGATACTTACCAAAATTACACAAAAATATCTTGAAATACTAAAGAGTAAATTTATTCACTAAAAATCGCCATTGGCTTCAACCACAGCCTCCAGACAACTTCAGAATCTCCTGCAATTCTTCTGGATGGTCTCCTTGTTTAAGTACAGCATGGCATGTCCAAATTTCTGGAGGAGTGAATTGCATCATCATTGTTGGTGAATGCTGCCATAATACTTAAGTTCATCTTTGGTCTTAAAAGGAGTTTTGTTGGTCTCTTGCTCAACTGTGCCCCTCACATAATAATCAAGGGGGTTGCAGTCTGAGGAGTTAGGTAGCCAGATGTAAGGGGTGATGTAGTCGCAGAAATTGTCTGACAGCCATGACTGGGTGCTGCTGCTTGTGTGGCATGGTGCAGAGTCCTGTTGCCAGACATGGGGTCTTCTAACAGCCACCCTCTTGACCCAGGGCAGCACTACCTCTTCAAGGCACTTGATGTAAGCCTTGGTGTTGACTCAGACGCCCTGTGGGAAGGTGAATGGAGGCATAACATCACCATTATTAGTGATCACTCCAAACACTTTCATAATCACCATTAGACTCATCTGACTCTTTCTGTATCCTCTGCACTACCCTCAGATGGACACGCAAACACTCTGAAATGTTTGTATTGGAGCTTCCAGCACAAATGCCAAGCAGTACAGAATGCTGTTTCCAAATTTCTGGAGGAGTGAATTGCATCATGGTGTTCTTTTTCTCACAAACAATTCCCAACTGACTACTATATTTTGCAGTTAACAAAAATCAAAAACAAACACCACACATGAATGAAATTAAAAATATAAAATGGCGACAATTTACCCACCGCACCCTGTATATCTCACACACATAATTTCCATTTGATTTTATGTTTTATTTGTTGTTGAATTATTACAAGCCTTGAGAAGTTTATTTGTTACTGTTAGCTGAAAAAAATTGTAATCCTTACTAATGGTGATAAATGCCAAAGTATTTGATTTTGCAAACAACTTTTGTCTAGGTACCTCCACTTTGCTCGTAAAAAAAGTTTTATCATCAAAATGTTTGTTATTATTAAGAGGAAAGACCAAGGTATGTTTTTTATATTTTATTAAACTTTGTAATCTTTTCTGGCAAGTTCGAAATTTTGGTTAAAAATCTGGCTTTTTTTTTTATGTCAGCAGTCGACGTAATATTTATAATTAGTGTTTTAATGCTTTTTTTTCAGGTGAAAGGCATATTGATTTGAAAATTCTTGCAAAAAATCAAACTGATTTTAATGGAACTTCCAGGTCTTATTCACAAATGAATGAAATTATTTTTGAAATTTTTTGTTTTAGAAAATCTTAGTTAAAAAAAAAAAAAGGAAAACACACACACACACTTTTCTTCAACATATGTTCCCCACCCTACCAACACCATTTAATTTTGAGAAATTAAATTGCAATCAAAATTTTTTTTATGAGTTAAAAGCAGGACTTATTGGAGAATTTAAATAATCAGTATCTTTTTTTTTTTTTTTTGGAAAACAGGACCCCCAGTTACTGAAAATCTGCTCTGAATCGTAAAATAAAAATTGCAATAAAACCATGACATTTAATTAAAAAAGCTTTTGATTGCTTTTATAAATAAGATTTATTAAAGACACTACTGCCTCAAGAAAAAAATCTTTTTTTCATAAATAATGAATTTTTACAAGAATTGTTTACATTTTTTTTTAATTTTGATTATAATTTATATTATAAATCATTTAAAATTCTACATTACTTCAATCCAGTTAGGCTATATTGTTATTCATTGAAAACTATATTTACGAATCAAAAATTGAAAAAGCTCAATAAAATTTGTTTACACCCAATATTTTTTTAATTTTTATTTTTTTTATGTATATAAAATATTACATAACGTTCTCCTGTCTGAAAGTATGGTCAAGCATACATGACACAATCAGAAAATAAGAGTGATGACTATAGTAAATTTAAACTCAACATTCCTAAAATTAGATTACGGAGAATATTTCCAACATTTTTAAGATTACTGAGTATTTAAAAATTATACATTATATATATATATATATATATATATATATATATATATATATATATATATATATATATATATATATATATATATATATAAATGCTAATCCAGTATTTTCTTAAAATATGTTTTAACATATAAAGTCTTTGAAAAACAATAATAAAAAGGCGTTGACAGATTTTATCATCACTTGTTAAGTGATCTACAAGTGACAAGTGATGGTGATAAGCATGTAATCACAGCTACCATTCGTTTTAAAAATAGACTTTCTGTTATTTTAAACTTAAAGTAAATATTTGTTTCAAATCAGATTAATTATACTTTAAATCAGCTAATATTCCTCAAATAAAGTTTCAGAATAGTATATTTTATTTTTTGAAGATTTTTAAAAACAAAAATGAACTTTTGTTTAAAAATATGTCAAAATGGCTAATATTTATTGATTTTATGAAAGTAACCAAAAAGTTGAGATTCCAATCAATATAATTTCTGTTTGAAATACACCAGAGCATTTTGCTTACTGGAAATTGTAAATTTAATCATTTAGCTTTTAATTAAAGCTAAAATGAAAAAAATATAATTTTCACACCATTTGAAGCAGAATCTAGAGAAAAGAGAACCCATTACTTAACGTTCAAAAATATTCATATCATGTTTTCCTCCCCCCCCCCCAGTTAAAAATATTAAAAATTCTTTATCTGGACAATGTAAAGTTTTTATAGTGTTTGTTTAAAATCTCTCCAGATGCAGAAGTATAGACAGTGTACAAGATATCAATTTCACTTTTTATGCTTCAACATCAAGGGTACAGAAACTGCTAAAAACCCTAAGCTTCTGTTAAAATGTGTTATGTAGAATTAGCAAAACTTAAATGTTTTATTTATAAAATATAGAGGAAAACTATACAATATTTGTAAAGGGAAAAGCTTTTTTGATTTTCTTTTCTAATATTTAGAGCAAGAGTTCATATTAAAAAAATTTTTTTTTTAAATAAAAAGTTAATTTGTCCAGGGGCCAAAAGTTTCAAGCATACGAACACCCCTAAATATAAGACAAAAACTTTTTAACAACCTAACAGATTGATTTTGTTTTATGAGTTAATCATTAAAATTAATATTATTTTCTGGTAGAAAGTCATATTTACAGGAGAATTTATTTGCTACTTTTGTTATGTAGATTGTTATTGTTTAAATATGAACACAGTGCCAAAAAGTTCTCAGTATGGCCCACTTCCCAGAATCTGACCAAACATCAGAATTTATTTGGGATTAGCTTCTTGGTTATGGCAAGAATTTTTTCACACTCCCTAATAAATGTAAAAAAAAAAATTTAGTTGTCTCTGATGCTTGTGAAATATCCAATTACTTATCAAAACCTTGTTAGTAAATTCTTCATCATTATCAGATCGCATATCAAAACTTGAACGCTCTTCATCAATAATAACTCTT
Source organism: Acanthosepion esculentum (assembly GCA_964036315.1). Classification (NCBI taxonomy): domain Eukaryota; kingdom Metazoa; phylum Mollusca; class Cephalopoda; order Sepiida; family Sepiidae; genus Acanthosepion; species Acanthosepion esculentum. Next base: position 14,211,465 of record OZ038478.1, read on the forward strand.
CACTATCATGTAAGACCAGAGTGAACATACAGTACAAGTAGCAGAACTGCTAGAAATCCTTAGAGGCTGACCCCACATTGACCAAAACAATGTAGAAATCCTTAGAGGCTGACCCCACATTGACCAAAACAATGTAGAAATCCTTAGAGGCTGACCCCACATTGACCAAAACAATGTAGAAATCCTTAGAGGCTGACCCCACATTGACCAAAACAATGTAGAAATCCTTAGAGGCTGACCCCACATTGACCAAAACAATGTAGAAATCCTTAGAGGCTGACCCCACATTGACCAAAACAATGTAGAAATCCTTAGAGGCTGACCCCACATTGACCAAAACAATGTAGAAATCCTTAGAGGCTGACCCCACATTGACCAAAACAATGTAGAAATCCTTAGAGGCTGACCCCACATTGACCAAAACAATGTAGAAATCCTTAGAGGCTGACCCCACATTGACCAAAACAATGTAGAAATCCTTAGAGGCTGACCCCACATTGACCAAAACAATGTAGAAATCCTTAGAGGCTGACCCCACATTGACCAAAACAATGTAGAAATCCTTAGAGGCTGACTCCACATTGACCAAAACAATGTAGAAATCCTTAGAGGCTGACCCCACATTGACCAAAACAATGTAGAAATCCTTAGAGGCTGACCCCACATTGACCAAAACAATGTAGAAATCCTTAGAGGCTGACCCCACATTGACCAAAACAATGTAGAAATCCTTAGAGGCTGACCCCACATTGACCAAAACAATGTAGAAATCCTTAGAGGCTGACCCCACATTGACCAAAACAATGTAGAAATCCTTAGAGGCTGACCCCACATTGACCAAAACAATGTAGAAATCCTTAGAGGCTGACCCCACATTGACCAAAACAATGTAGAAATCCTTAGAGGCTGACCCCACATTGACCAAAACAATGTAGAAATCCTTAGAGGCTGACCCCACATTGACCAAAACAATGTATTTTTCCTTCCCAGGAAAAATACATATTTGTAGAAAAGATTATGTAAGATGTCATTTGCTAACTTTTACAAAATATATTTCAATCTTTTCATTCCATCATTTTGTATCCTAATTATGCAATCCCTTTTTTTCGGGAGCAAGATAACAGGATGAAGTGGACTTTCAACCACAAATAACATTTCCTGAGGTGACCAGTACTCATGGTGAAGACCTTTCAAGTCTACAAGGCTATCCTTGAAAGTGAAACAACTGCTAGAGGGGGGACCAAAGTGGGACTCATGTCACAAGTCATGGGATTAAAATGAAGAGAACAAAGATGGAGGATTACTGCTTGGCCACTGAAACTCAGAGCTTCCCTCTTAATCCAGGGCTTGGCCTGGATCTCTAGAATCTTTGCAGCTAGAAGTAGGGGAAGCATGACATGGTCCTTGGTGCTTATCGTCCCAAAGACCATTCATAAATGACATGAAACGACATGGTAGCACCATGGGTATCATCATTGGGTATACATAGAGCCACTTTTTATTTCTCTTATTTACCTGCCCACACTATTGCCATAAGTACAATGATGGAAATTTCTCTCATTTGCACAGAAGAGCAATGAGAGAATTTCCTTCAGTATCTGTCTATATTGTTGAGATGAGGTATTATGTACACTATTTACATTATTCGGACTATTGTTCCCATCTTTGTCGCCATATTTATTACAACGTTTTGGCCATTGTACACTCCGGCCTTCTTCAGGTGGCTGGAATGTCGAACTGAACCCTTTATTTCGCTCACTGGGGTAGACTGTTCTAGTTCCACGTGCCATGTTTAATGGATGTCAGTTATCGGTTATCTCCTATTAATTCCCCTCTGAAAGTTCTCCACTGCCTTAATGCCTTTATCCACTGTGCCATGTGTCCTCAAGGACACATGGTGCAGTAGATAAAGGCGTTAGTTAGATCCAGTGACAGGACCCAAAGAGTGTGAGTTCAATCAATACCTGGTTAAGGCGGTGGAGAACTTGGAGAGGGGAATTAACAGGAGATAACTGACATCCATTAAACATGGCACGTGGAACTAGAACAGTCTACCCCAATGAGCAAAATAAAGGGTTCTGTTCAACATTCCAACCTCCTGAAGAAAGCCAGAGCGTACAATGGCCGAAATGTTGTGATAAATATGGCAACAAAGATGAGGATGATAGTCCTAATAATGTAAATAGTGTAGAGAATTTCCTGTTTTCAAGTAATTGTTTAACCTTTACTCATTAAGATGATATAACTCTTAAGAGAAAAGGTTTTAATTTCTATTTTTTTTTTAAATGTTTTTAACAGGAGTGATCTTTTTTTTTCTTTTGCTGTTTTCACATCCATGCTTTTACTTTTAAGAATTTTTTTCCATGACTTTTTTTTTTTGAGAGAGGAAAAAAAAAAAAAAGAAAAGAGTGATATTGCAATAAATATCAAGTATAGCTTCACAATGCATCTTGACATAATTCAGGCTTAATTCCCTATTGAGTCAGTTGCACACAGCACTTCAATTACACATGCTATTCTTACTTATTGAGATCTATTGTCTAGCTTCATTTCAGTATGGTAATGTTTGAAGTTTTAATGGCAATTTTACATAAATAATTTTATGTTTTCTCTTTACTACTTTATTATTATTATTACTACTACACCAATAAACTGTAGAAGACTCACTGCAGATATATTGATGTGTTTAACATTGCTGAGATGCTAATCTTGAAAAATTGAGCTTTAGTTCCAAGGTATACAGTGGGCCTGTACTACCATTTAGAAACACCAAACATTCCAAAACACGTCTGATCCCAACATTTTCAAAGATATTTTTTTCTGTAGTATGTTTGTTTCATCTGATAAATGGATTAAGAGAAGAGAATTATTTAGATGAGATATTCACCTTAATATTTTGAACGATCAACAAACAACTACCAAGAAAAAATTAAATTATAAATATAAAAGAAAAAAAAAAGTTATTTAAACAAGCAAGATTTTGTTTTTAGGTTCACCTATCACCCGGTTCACCCTCCTCTCCAGTCTTTTGAACAGGAATAGAAGTTTATCCTTGTTTTCCTGTTTAGGATTGTGTTTCTGGTTCCTTCTAAAGTCTTCTCCTTATCTTTCACTCCCAGAAGTCCCTTGATTCTTAGTGGCATTATAGCCTTGCTTGGGGTGAATTGATAAAAGAAAAAAAAAACAACCAAGGAAAAATAGAATTGCAATACCCAGCATGACAATGCTGATTTTAACCTAGCTATTAGGTTAATAGTAGTAGCTATTCTTATAAAATATAGTAGCTATTCTTATAAATAGTAGTAGCTATTCTTATAAAAGTTTCAAAGTCTTCCATCATCTTCATAGTGATGCTAATATCAATGTGTCATTGGTGTCAGACACTGTTGACAAAACTGATATTAGTGTGACTATGATACATTTTAGAGTGATGTATGCGATATGTATGCACAGCTTTAGAGTGATGTATGCTATAGTGAAAGTGTCCAGTGTTAGGCCATGTAAATGTATACATGCTCGTTTTGCTCAGCACTGAAAGTAGTTGAATTGTGGGCCTTCAATATACTGAATGGTCACTTTCAGGAATTGCTGCACACATTTGATGTGACACATTGATAATGCTTCAATATTTGGCAATAGTTAACAATTAAGCATTCCTGAACTGATAGACCAGATTCTTGCAAAGATCAACACATTGTAAAGGTAGCAGTGACAAACTGCAGAGCATTCACAGAACAAAGCAAAGAAAATGCGCTCCCAGCAATGTCAACGCAGACCCCATTAAAAATAGGATTGTTTCTAACTGGATCAACTTCAAAACAAACTTTATAATCTATTTTCTGCAATATAGAAATTTTTTTTAAAATTTACTTTAAACAGAACTATATTCTTTTCTGGCAAGTTCGAAATTTTGGTTAAAAATCTGGCTTTTTTTTTTATGTCAGCAGTCGACGTAATATTTATAATTAGTGTTTTAATGCTTTTTTTTCAGGTGAAAGGCATATTGATTTGAAAATTCTTGCAAAAAATCAAACTGATTTTAATGGAACTTCCAGGTCTTATTCACAAATGAATGAAATTATTTTTGAAATTTTTTGTTTTAGAAAATCTTAGTTAAAAAAAAAAAAAGGAAAACACACACACACACTTTTCTTCAACATATGTTCCCCACCCTACCAACACCATTTAATTTTGAGAAATTAAATTGCAATCAAAATTTTTTTTATGAGTTAAAAGCAGGACTTATTGGAGAATTTAAATAATCAGTATCTTTTTTTTTTTTTTTTGGAAAACAGGACCCCCAGTTACTGAAAATCTGCTCTGAATCGTAAAATAAAAATTGCAATAAAACCATGACATTTAATTAAAAAAGCTTTTGATTGCTTTTATAAATAAGATTTATTAAAGACACTACTGCCTCAAGAAAAAAATCTTTTTTTCATAAATAATGAATTTTTACAAGAATTGTTTACATTTTTTTTTAATTTTGATTATAATTTATATTATAAATCATTTAAAATTCTACATTACTTCAATCCAGTTAGGCTATATTGTTATTCATTGAAAACTATATTTACGAATCAAAAATTGAAAAAGCTCAATAAAATTTGTTTACACCCAATATTTTTTTAATTTTTATTTTTTTTATGTATATAAAATATTACATAACGTTCTCCTGTCTGAAAGTATGGTCAAGCATACATGACACAATCAGAAAATAAGAGTGATGACTATAGTAAATTTAAACTCAACATTCCTAAAATTAGATTACGGAGAATATTTCCAACATTTTTAAGATTACTGAGTATTTAAAAATTATACATTATATATATATATATATATATATATATATATATATATATATATATATATATATATATATATATATATATAAAATGCTAATCCAGTATTTTCTTAAAATATGTTTTAACATATAAAGTCTTTGAAAAACAATAATAAAAAGGCGTTGACAGATTTTATCATCACTTGTTAAGTGATCTACAAGTGACAAGTGATGGTGATAAGCATGTAATCACAGCTACCATTCGTTTTAAAAATAGACTTTCTGTTATTTTAAACTTAAAGTAAATATTTGTTTCAAATCAGATTAATTATACTTTAAATCAGCTAATATTCCTCAAATAAAGTTTCAGAATAGTATATTTTATTTTTTGAAGATTTTTAAAAACAAAAATGAACTTTTGTTTAAAAATATGTCAAAATGGCTAATATTTATTGATTTTATGAAAGTAACCAAAAAGTTGAGATTCCAATCAATATAATTTCTGTTTGAAATACACCAGAGCATTTTGCTTACTGGAAATTGTAAATTTAATCATTTAGCTTTTAATTAAAGCTAAAATGAAAAAAATATAATTTTCACACCATTTGAAGCAGAATCTAGAGAAAAGAGAACCCATTACTTAACGTTCAAAAATATTCATATCATGTTTTCCTCCCCCCCCCCCAGTTAAAAATATTAAAAATTCTTTATCTGGACAATGTAAAGTTTTTATAGTGTTTGTTTAAAATCTCTCCAGATGCAGAAGTATAGACAGTGTACAAGATATCAATTTCACTTTTTATGCTTCAACATCAAGGGTACAGAAACTGCTAAAAACCCTAAGCTTCTGTTAAAATGTGTTATGTAGAATTAGCAAAACTTAAATGTTTTATTTATAAAATATAGAGGAAAACTATACAATATTTGTAAAGGGAAAAGCTTTTTTGATTTTCTTTTCTAATATTTAGAGCAAGAGTTCATATTAAAAAAATTTTTTTTTTAAATAAAAAGTTAATTTGTCCAGGGGCCAAAAGTTTCAAGCATACGAACACCCCTAAATATAAGACAAAAACTTTTTAACAACCTAACAGATTGATTTTGTTTTATGAGTTAATCATTAAAATTAATATTATTTTCTGGTAGAAAGTCATATTTACAGGAGAATTTATTTGCTACTTTTGTTATGTAGATTGTTATTGTTTAAATATGAACACAGTGCCAAAAAGTTCTCAGTATGGCCCACTTCCCAGAATCTGACCAAACATCAGAATTTATTTGGGATTAGCTTCTTGGTTATGGCAAGAATTTTTTCACACTCCCTAATAAATGTAAAAAAAAAAATTTAGTTGTCTCTGATGCTTGTGAAATATCCAATTACTTATCAAAACCTTGTTAGTAAATTCTTCATCATTATCAGATCGCATATCAAAACTTGAACGCTCTTCATCAATAATAACTCTTCACTATCATGTAAGACCAGAGTGAACATACAGTACAAGTAGCAGAACTGCTAGAAATCCTTAGAGGCTGACCCCACATTGACCAAAACAATGTAGAAATCCTTAGAGGCTGACCCCACATTGACCAAAACAATGTAGAAATCCTTAGAGGCTGACCCCACATTGACCAAAACAATGTAGAAATCCTTAGAGGCTGACCCCACATTGACCAAAACAATGTAGAAATCCTTAGAGGCTGACCCCACATTGACCAAAACAATGTAGAAATCCTTAGAGGCTGACCCCACATTGACCAAAACAATGTAGAAATCCTTAGAGGCTGACCCCACATTGACCAAAACAATGTAGAAATCCTTAGAGGCTGACCCCACATTGACCAAAACAATGTAGAAATCCTTAGAGGCTGACCCCACATTGACCAAAACAATGTAGAAATCCTTAGAGGCTGACCCCACATTGACCAAAACAATGTAGAAATCCTTAGAGGCTGACCCCACATTGACCAAAACAATGTAGAAATCCTTAGAGGCTGACCCCACATTGACCAAAACAATGTAGAAATCCTTAGAGGCTGACCCCACATTGACCAAAACAATGTAGAAATCCTTAGAGGCTGACTCCACATTGACCAAAACAATGTAGAAATCCTTAGAGGCTGACCCCACATTGACCAAAACAATGTAGAAATCCTTAGAGGCTGACCCCACATTGACCAAAACAATGTAGAAATCCTTAGAGGCTGACCCCACATTGACCAAAACAATGTAGAAATCCTTAGAGGCTGACCCCACATTGACCAAAACAATGTAGAAATCCTTAGAGGCTGACCCCACATTGACCAAAACAATGTAGAAATCCTTAGAGGCTGACCCCACATTGACCAAAACAATGTAGAAATCCTTAGAGGCTGACCCCACATTGACCAAAACAATGTAGAAATCCTTAGAGGCTGACCCCACATTGACCAAAACAATGTAGAAATCCTTAGAGGCTGACCCCACATTGACCAAAACAATGTATTTTTCCTTCCCAGGAAAAATACATATTTGTAGAAAAGATTATGTAAGATGTCATTTGCTAACTTTTACAAAATATATTTCAATCTTTTCATTCCATCATTTTGTATCCTAATTATGCAATCCCTTTTTTTCGGGAGCAAGATAACAGGATGAAGTGGACTTTCAACCACAAATAACATTTCCTGAGGTGACCAGTACTCATGGTGAAGACCTTTCAAGTCTACAAGGCTATCCTTGAAAGTGAAACAACTGCTAGAGGGGGGACCAAAGTGGGACTCATGTCACAAGTCATGGGATTAAAATGAAGAGAACAAAGATGGAGGATTACTGCTTGGCCACTGAAACTCAGAGCTTCCCTCTTAATCCAGGGCTTGGCCTGGATCTCTAGAATCTTTGCAGCTAGAAGTAGGGGAAGCATGACATGGTCCTTGGTGCTTATCGTCCCAAAGACCATTCATAAATGACATGAAACGACATGGTAGCACCATGGGTATCATCATTGGGTATACATAGAGCCACTTTTTATTTCTCTTATTTACCTGCCCACACTATTGCCATAAGTACAATGATGGAAATTTCTCTCATTTGCACAGAAGAGCAATGAGAGAATTTCCTTCAGTATCTGTCTATATTGTTGAGATGAGGTATTATGTACACTATTTACATTATTCGGACTATTGTTCCCATCTTTGTCGCCATATTTATTACAACGTTTTGGCCATTGTACACTCCGGCCTTCTTCAGGTGGCTGGAATGTCGAACTGAACCCTTTATTTCGCTCACTGGGGTAGACTGTTCTAGTTCCACGTGCCATGTTTAATGGATGTCAGTTATCGGTTATCTCCTATTAATTCCCCTCTGAAAGTTCTCCACTGCCTTAATGCCTTTATCCACTGTGCCATGTGTCCTCAAGGACACATGGTGCAGTAGATAAAGGCGTTAGTTAGATCCAGTGACAGGACCCAAAGAGTGTGAGTTCAATCAATACCTGGTTAAGGCGGTGGAGAACTTGGAGAGGGGAATTAACAGGAGATAACTGACATCCATTAAACATGGCACGTGGAACTAGAACAGTCTACCCCAATGAGCAAAATAAAGGGTTCTGTTCAACATTCCAACCTCCTGAAGAAAGCCAGAGCGTACAATGGCCGAAATGTTGTGATAAATATGGCAACAAAGATGAGGATGATAGTCCTAATAATGTAAATAGTGTAGAGAATTTCCTGTTTTCAAGTAATTGTTTAACCTTTACTCATTAAGATGATATAACTCTTAAGAGAAAAGGTTTTAATTTCTATTTTTTTTTTAAATGTTTTTAACAGGAGTGATCTTTTTTTTTCTTTTGCTGTTTTCACATCCATGCTTTTACTTTTAAGAATTTTTTTCCATGACTTTTTTTTTTTGAGAGAGGAAAAAAAAAAAAAAGAAAAGAGTGATATTGCAATAAATATCAAGTATAGCTTCACAATGCATCTTGACATAATTCAGGCTTAATTCCCTATTGAGTCAGTTGCACACAGCACTTCAATTACACATGCTATTCTTACTTATTGAGATCTATTGTCTAGCTTCATTTCAGTATGGTAATGTTTGAAGTTTTAATGGCAATTTTACATAAATAATTTTATGTTTTCTCTTTACTACTTTATTATTATTATTACTACTACACCAATAAACTGTAGAAGACTCACTGCAGATATATTGATGTGTTTAACATTGCTGAGATGCTAATCTTGAAAAATTGAGCTTTAGTTCCAAGGTATACAGTGGGCCTGTACTACCATTTAGAAACACCAAACATTCCAAAACACGTCTGATCCCAACATTTTCAAAGATATTTTTTTCTGTAGTATGTTTGTTTCATCTGATAAATGGATTAAGAGAAGAGAATTATTTAGATGAGATATTCACCTTAATATTTTGAACGATCAACAAACAACTACCAAGAAAAAATTAAATTATAAATATAAAAGAAAAAAAAAAGTTATTTAAACAAGCAAGATTTTGTTTTTAGGTTCACCTATCACCCGGTTCACCCTCCTCTCCAGTCTTTTGAACAGGAATAGAAGTTTATCCTTGTTTTCCTGTTTAGGATTGTGTTTCTGGTTCCTTCTAAAGTCTTCTCCTTATCTTTCACTCCCAGAAGTCCCTTGATTCTTAGTGGCATTATAGCCTTGCTTGGGGTGAATTGATAAAAGAAAAAAAAAACAACCAAGGAAAAATAGAATTGCAATACCCAGCATGACAATGCTGATTTTAACCTAGCTATTAGGTTAATAGTAGTAGCTATTCTTATAAAATATAGTAGCTATTCTTATAAATAGTAGTAGCTATTCTTATAAAAGTTTCAAAGTCTTCCATCATCTTCATAGTGATGCTAATATCAATGTGTCATTGGTGTCAGACACTGTTGACAAAACTGATATTAGTGTGACTATGATACATTTTAGAGTGATGTATGCGATATGTATGCACAGCTTTAGAGTGATGTATGCTATAGTGAAAGTGTCCAGTGTTAGGCCATGTAAATGTATACATGCTCGTTTTGCTCAGCACTGAAAGTAGTTGAATTGTGGGCCTTCAATATACTGAATGGTCACTTTCAGGAATTGCTGCACACATTTGATGTGACACATTGATAATGCTTCAATATTTGGCAATAGTTAACAATTAAGCATTCCTGAACTGATAGACCAGATTCTTGCAAAGATCAACACATTGTAAAGGTAGCAGTGACAAACTGCAGAGCATTCACAGAACAAAGCAAAGAAAATGCGCTCCCAGCAATGTCAACGCAGACCCCATTAAAAATAGGATTGTTTCTAACTGGATCAACTTCAAAACAAACTTTATAATCTATTTTCTGCAATATAGAAATTTTTTTTAAAATTTACTTTAAACAGAACTATATTTGCACCATCTCATTTCTCTCTTAGCTGTAGCAAGAGGATTAACACGGCAACTTTCAATTAATGAAAACGTGATAGCATTATTAATATTACTTCCCTTTCCACTGCATTCTTTTTCAAGGATTCTCAATTACAATATCCTTACTGTTAATTTCACTCAAAGTTGTTTTCTGTTGCCATAGAAGGATATGACAACACAATTATGAAATTCAAACACACTATTGTTCAGAGATCAGAGTTCCCTACAGTGGCAGGATAACCTTTTAATACAACAAATGAAGTCACATACAGAGTGATATAGGTTAAAGGGATAACAGAAATTAAATAAAATATGAGAGGGTGGAGTTTATTTAGTTTAATGGCATATCAACCTCAAAGGGTTATTTAATGCCGATAAGATTCTTAAGGTTCGTATGAACAGAGTATGTATTCTTTGTAAGGAAACATTTTGTAGATCAGTTTTCATTGACATTTTATAAAGAGGGATTTTGTCAAGTGTCAAATCTATTGCTGGTAATATTTTTTACTTCCAAAATGTATTGCTGGAAATAAATTTTCCTTTCAAAATAGGTTACAAAACAATGAAGATAAGCAAATTTGGTAAACAGTTTGTTTTTTTATATTTTCCTGTAGAGCCCAATTTCTTTAATGAAATTCACGGATCAGAAGTCGATGTGTGGCTAGAGATGGTGAGAGTTTATTGGAGCGACTGCTTGATTTTTTAGAAGTATGCGCATCCAGATTTTTAATGAAGTTAGCAATGACACTTCTGCTATGGCCAATTTCATATGCGATGACTCATTGCAAAAGGCCATGTCTTTGAAGTTCAAAAATCCTGCCCTGTTCAAACTTTGTTAAAATTTTACTCTTAGCCATTTTAAAATCTGAAATTTAATACTGGAAATGAGCTACGTAGATGTCTACACACCTGAAGCTATGAGCACACGCACGAGTTCTAAAATTTTTGTCCAGTAATTTGTTGTTTTTTTTCACACATGGTCTTATCTTTATGACCAACCCCCACACCAAAAATCCTTTTTTCAATGTTTGTTTAAATTAATCAAAAGCTTAAGATTTTCTCTTGTTTGTTGATAAACTACATTTTCTAATTTAATGTAAATGTTTCGCAAATATATTTTGATTAAAGTAACAGTATTTTTTTTTTTTTTTTAAGCCTTTTGTATCTGGTCTTTTAGATTTTGACCAGGGGTGTATTTTAAGTTGGGGATGAAAGTAAGTTTTTTTTATCAAAAAAGATAAACAGAAATTTATGTTGATCAGTCATTTCAATTTCTGTTCCTTCCAGTTCAAGAATTGGATCATTGTGTATTTTTTTTCTGATTGCAGAAATGGATACACTTTGTTTTGGTTTGGGGAGAATTTGAAACCGTTTTTGATAGTCCATTAGATTTAAATTATTTAGGCATGCTTGCAGTTGTCATTCTGCAGTATGCATAATTTTTGCTCAGGTAGCAGATCAGAAGGTCATCTACATATGACCACTGATATCTTGATTCAAGCAATTAACAATGTTGTTAATTTTTATATTAAAAAGAGTGATGCAAACTTGTGAAATTCCTTCTAGGATTTTTGGGTCCGAGAGAGTTCATACCCAAAAGTTATTTATCAAATTGAGTAATCTGTCCTTTAATCCAAGACTGCCTAAGTCTTTGATTATTCTATATCTCCATGTTGTCTCTTAGGCCTTTTCTAAATCAAAGAAAATGCCTATTGCATGTTCTTTTTTTAATAAAAACCTGTATAGTGAAAGTTTCTAGGGAAACTATATTGTCTATGGTGCCTCTTTTATTTCAGAATCCACTCTGAAGATTGGTAATTAAACCATTCGAGGTCAGTCAGTTATGTGCCATGCGTGATACACGCTTAGGTGATCATGTATCTTTCTATACATGACTGACAAGGCAAGTTGCCATTTCTTTCTGCAGTAGACCAGCTGCCATTCAAAGCTATAGAACCTAGTCTGTCCTGCTATTTACCCATAGCTGGAGGAAGAAGAAGAGGATTCATGCCTTTCCCAAGGGTATTAGCACATAAATCAATGTAATGGATTCAACTGGAATTTGAACTCGGCTCTCTGATTCTGCAATCCGAGCAGCTATCCATTACGCCACCATGCCTCCTCTTACTCCACTATGCATACCAGTTCTATTTATTATTCATTATTCTTACTAGGGTTTTGCATATGCAGCTTGTTAATGTTACGAGTCAAAAGTTTTTTTTTGGGAAGGGGGGGGGGTCAGATTTGTCTTCATCTGGTTTTGGTATATGGATCACAATAGCTTGTTTCCAGCTATTCAGTAGTTTTCCCTTAAACCATATCTTATAAAAGATGTTTAACAGATATTTTATGGATTTTGGGAGGAGTTGTTTAAGAAATTCATAATGAATTTCATCTGGTCCACTAGCTGTATTATGCAATTCACTTATGGCATCCATAAGTTCATTCAGAGTAAAAAGATGGTTGTAATTTTCTTTGTTGTTTAAATTCAGTTTATATTTTTTATGCATCATGCCTTACTTTTTTTGGAACTGCTGTTTGTAGTTTTCACTAGAGGAATTTTTTTTTAAAGGTTACTGCAAATAGATTTGCTATCTCTTTTTTGGTTGTTATTTTTATGTTATTTTGAGAAAGGTGATTTAGAGGAGATAAATTTTTGCCAGTGACTTTCCTTATCATATTACCGACTTTTTTTTAGTTTCGTATTAGTTTAGTTTATTTATGTAATCTCTCCATGATTTTCTTTTAGCTTCTTTGATGGCTCTACTTCCTATTGCTCTTTTTGGTTTGAATAGGTTTAAATTATGATTTCTAGGTTGAGTATTAAATTTTCGTAGTGCTGCTCTACATAATCTTATTGTCTTTTTGCAATCTTTGTCGAACCGTTGGCCTTTGATGTTTGATTCACTGTTTTTGGTATGCATTTTCTCACAACTGCTATTAATGTTTCAGAGAAAAATATTCAATAGATATTTTTTTGTCATCCTTGTCTGTAAGTCTTTGGCAGCAATGGTTTTTATATTCCCTCCAATCCACTTTGTTTAGTTTCCACTGATGGAGATGTTTTCAATTGGTTCTGAACTCCTCTTCCGTATAATTGGGTCGTGATCACTGATGCACGAATCATAGAGAACTTGCCAATTGTAATCCATAAAAAATAGAGGCAGGGGGGAGGGGTCACACAGTGATAAATCAATAGCCGAGTATGTATGTGATGCAGGATGTAGATATGTATTACGCCTATTATTTAGCAAACAGAAGTCTTCATTGTTAATTACATTTTCCAGGATTTTACCCTTTTTTTGGTCAGATTTCTTGGATCCCCATATAACATTGTTAAAGTCCCCTAATAATATGAATGGTTTTGGTAGTTGTTCTATTAGTTTATTTAGATCCGTTTCTTTGATAGGATCATGCAGTGGGATGTAGATAGAGCAGATGTTGACGGTTCTATGTAAGGTAGTTTTTGCAACAACTGCATGTAGATTGGGTTCTAGAAGGACTTTACTCTGAGGTGGGGTTAATTTCTGATTAGGACAAATACACCCCCAAATGCCCTCTGTTGAGTATCATGTATGTAGTTATATTTGAATATAGTTTGTTTTTGTTTTTTTTATATTATTTTATCATTAGGTTTTAGGAAAGATTCTTGAAGGCAAATGATGGTGGGCAGTTGTTTCGTTATCAGCAGGAGTACATTTATTTTTTAATTTAGGCCTCGACAATTCCACTGAATAATTTTTTGTGTCATGTTTATGTATTAAAGTGTTATGAGTTTTTGCTTGTCCGGTTTATGTTTAGCTGGTGAAGTGTCCATAATTTCTATGCGCTCAGGTCTTTGTTTAGTGTCATGTTTTGTTCCCTTGTTTGAGATGAGATAGACTTTGGTTCATCTATGTCCATTCCTCTTGGTTCTTCAATGATCTACTGGGATGTCTCATTTTTTTTATGCACTTTTTAATTCTCTTGCAAATGTTTACAGGGTTCTATTGAAGGATTTTGGTACTTTGGATTGGGATTTCAGAGTTAAATGTTTCGTATTTATAGATTCTTAGTTTGAGGTTGACAGAATAAGATTTGTTTTGACTATGGGAGTTTGGTTTATGTGTGATATACGACATTTTAGTAATTCTATTTGATTTTAAATCATTTATTAGAGTCTTGGCTTCTGTTGTAAAGAAAAGAAAAAAAAAACTGTAAACTTATGGTAGCAATAAACACCTGCAATAGGTTTCTTCTGTCTCTAGTCCACAACACTTGTAACCAAATTACAGTTCAAACGATAGTCCGTCGTAACAGTCCAACAGGCAATGTAGAAATGACAAAATGGGGTCACAAATTCAAACTTCACTTCTCACCAGCGAAAATGCATGTTCGTCCACCAAGCTCAGAAAACAATCCTTTCCCCACCCCCCCGTAAGTGAAAAACAACAGCTTTTATTCACCACGTGATTTTTCTGATTGCCCACAGCATTCCGGTGGGAATAACATTAGCATAGATTCTGATACTTAAAGTAGTAGATTTTTGTTAACTACTTTTGGTAATTTCTCTTCGGCAGATTACGCACAAAACACAAACTCTTTTTCGAGGTAGGTGATCATCTCTTTCACTACAGCTTCTTATGGCATTGTTCTCTTGGATGTCATCTTGGTGATTTGATGTTCTAGCAATATTTGCATATGATGTTGAAAGTGAATTAGTTTCAACCTGTTTTCTGGTTTCTTCAAACAAGATGTTTTTACTCTTTAGAGTCTGCTGGGTAATTTTTTTTTTTTTTTTTTTTTTTACAGTTTGGACATAAAGGAGCCCTTTTACAGGGTGACTCTTCATGATCAGACTCAAATTCCCCACATCTTCGACAGGCTGATGCTCTCGTACAATGATTTTGTAGATGACCAAATTTCTGACATTTGTGACATCTACGGGGGTTTAAGAATCTATGACTACCTTGGCTATTCTGTATCCTATCTTAATTCCTCTTGGTAGATTAGGTCTGTTGAATGTCAAATTGTTTGATGTGCCATTTCTTTTGATTTGTATTCTTTTGACATCTATTACTCCTTGCTTTTTTAGGGTGTCAAAATTTTTAATTTCTTCTGGTGAGCTGACTGAGAGTTCTGGGCATTTTATTACTCCCTTAGATGAATTAAGGAATTGGTGGGAGTAAACCTTTACTTTCTTCTTGTTTATTTCCTTGATTTTTAGTAAATTTTCTGAGTCTTTTTTGGTTTTTACTTGAATTAGAAGTGTTGTTTTTTTTTTAAACAGATTGTGGGTCTATCATGGCTGATATAACCTTTTGCAATGCAAGGTTATCAAGGGGGACTAATCCTATTCACCCTGATCTGCCAGGGCTACACAGACAGTATAGTCATGCATAAAATGGCTGCAAGCACCGGCATTCCCCCACCATATCTACCCAAGTATAGTATGGTGTAAGGATTCATAGCCATGTCGGAGCCATTATCTTTAATCTCAACTAGCCCCTTGCCACTATGTGACTAGACAATTGGAATGGAATAGATTGGGATTGAGCCTGTTTATCCCAGGTAGGAAGCAAAATGATGTGTTGTAGAAAAAGTACTGGTTATTTTATACTAGATCAGGAGTTACTCAGTCACCACGATTCCATCCCCGGGCATCACAGATTGCCACTCATGGTAAACAGGTGGTCCCATGGAGAGGGAACTTGTAGTTGGGGGGGGGGGGGGGTCGGTTTTCATGAATGTGCATCTATATTTTGCAATTTATATTTCTAGTATTTTTTACTAGAAAAAAACCCATCTTTACACTTTTGTAGTATTCAGACCCCAGTTTGGAAGAGGGGGTAACTATTTACCCATAGCTGGGGCCCTAATAAGTGCTACCACCCCAGGTCAGGGTAGACCTGGGAACAACAGCAATTAAGAGGTGGTTCCACACTCCTCAAAACCTCCCGATCAGAGGCCATGCTGCTGGATGCAGTTTATCATCATACCCAGGACAAAATGAGAGGGTGGAAAGCATTTCATAAAAAAAGGAAATATCATGAAAAGCCCTTTGCCAATATGCTTAACAAAAACTGTATACCAAATGTATAATGACAATTATGGTAGACAGGTATGAAACATGAAAATTAGGAAACTCAGTTGGAAGGAATTTCAAAATCAAACAAAGATTAATAGAAAGAACAGAAAAAGGTCAACATAAATCATGGAACATGGCACACAATATCAGGGGAGTGATTAAACAACGTAAGTGGAGGTTGGCAGAACACAAAGAAGAGAAAATAACAGATAGAATAAAAGGTTGTTTGATTAGTGCCCAAAGGGTAGCAAATACATTAGGAACAAGATGAAATAGAGAGGTCTGCTGGTAAGGCATGGTAGTAAATAGCTGTTGTAGAGTTACTTTCCGCAGTGGAAACTGTATTTGGACTAAATTCGGTCCTAAATAGGGTCAACGTACAAAAACGTTAGGAACATGTTATAATAAGTATTACGCAGAGTAATCTAGTTGTGGTAGCTGACTACTTTCGTATTCGACCCCCAGTCGACCCTCACTGACTCCTACTTATATTAGGTGGGAGAGTCTATTATCTATAAACTAGGTGTGTTTCACCATAACAATAGCATAATCATGGTCCACTTTTGAGAAAGGCCTTTGCATTATAAAGTAATTCCTGATGAAGATAAAAATCAAAAATAGGAGATTTTTCAATTTAAATGTAAAAATCACTGTTCATTTTACCTCTCTATTATTAGCAAAATTATTGATTTGTCTAATTCCAGGTCATGTTTGATATTACACAATAAAACAGCTGGAGTTATATATCACTTTTCTCACAACTTACACCATAAAATGTCAGAATTAAAATATCTATTGAAATGACACATACCTTTTACTTATCTCTTTACTTACAAGATACTCTGACAATGTTTATTGGTTTGATTTTTTATTATAAAACATGATCACTTTCTAACAAAAAAAAAAAAAAAAAAAAAGAAGGAATTCAATTAGAAACTCAAAAAATATCAAGCATTTCAGCTGAATTGCTGAGGGGTGATACTAAAAGCTGTCTAGGTTAGATATTTTTATCATCTTTCATGTTGGAATTTAATCTTATAGATTAAATTCCAACATCAAAGATAAAAATTAACATTCAACCCAAATTTCAGTTTTAACAGATTTCTAGCAAACCCTTTTCATTGCCCTAAAATTAAAAGAGAGAGTTGAACATAGAATTTCATGAGGAGAGAGTAGAATGTAATGCGATCTGTTTAAAAGACTTAAATCTACCAAAGAGTTTATGGCATATTTTCTATATAATCAAGTTTCAACATCTTCAGCATTTCCAGTTTCTTTTCCTACATACAATTCCATCAAGAAAAACATTTCGGTGAAGTCCTTTTGGAGGACAAAATATGTTACACAAAATTTTTTCTGCTTTGTCATTTGTTTACATAATTAATTTGGTAAATACCAAATTACTATAGAGTAGAGCTGGGGCTTTTTAATCTCAGAATTCCTGGGAGAATTGAGCTCCAATTTTGCATTTATTCATATAGATTCCATAATATAGGTTTTACTTAATTAGATATTATGTTTAGTTTCTCTTCAAATGTTGAATGTATAACTAATTCTAATTTCCTATCTTTACACTATATTAATTTTATCTAATAAATTGTCCCCTGTTCTGTCACCCATGAAATAAAAATAATTATTTGTACAGAAAATAAGGATCTACGTACATCAAATCATCTTTAGATTAAGTAGCAGCAGAAGAATTATCGTTGAACTTTTAAAAGGTAAGCTTAAACATTAATTCAATACTTAAATACAGCGATCAATTTTGAGTTCTTCAGTAGTTTATTGATGCCTATCACATCTACTCTTCCCTAGCTATTGTGATGATGGCCAAACCAAGAGTCTTCCACAGGAGCTACCTTAAATGCCGCCTGATAGGGCAGCTTTTAAGCTGGCTGCAATTTTTAATAAAAAAGGAAAATAAGAGTTACTCCCTTTGAACCATGAAAGCAACGATAATGCCTAGTATAATATATTAATACATATTTTTAATCTCACATAACCTGTCAACCCTGAATCTGAGCTCAATGAAAATCGTTCCCTGCCCCTAACTTTTCTAGGGCTTTTGAATGAGCTATGACTCATTGAAATCAGACCAGTGGGAACAGAGGAGTTGCTTGGAAACACAAATGCACAAACACACGCACATACACTGTACTTTATTTATAAGATTTAAAATTTTCTCAAAATTAAATTTTCCAATACCCAGATAGCCTTAGAAAACTTAATGTTAAATAAAACATTTTTTAACAAAATATTGAAATTTAAATTCATTTTCTTTTAATGTCCATAAAGCCCTGGCCAACTTTATCTGCCACAGGCTGGATTATATATATTTTAAGATTATAAAATGACTATTCAATTCAAAAGCTAACCACACACAAAGCAGATATTTTAGAGAGAAAATCAGAATGTCAATCTATGAGATTGGGAAAAAGTCATCTTTTTAGTTGTATGCTAAGTTATAATCATAACATTATAATGCTGATTACAAGTTATAATCATAACATTATAATGCTGATATCTTTAGCATATATGACAAAAGTTCACTATTTACATTATTCAGACTATTGTCCTCATCTTTGTCGCCATATTTATTGCAACGCTCTGGCCTGCTTCAGAAATTTCTACTTGAAATGGATAACCACTACAGCACTCTCAATGACTATCTTGAGAAATGGGTTTCATCTTTTGAAAATGTCAATGACTTGACATGGAAGTTATTAGATAGACTTTCAGCATGAGAACAAGTAGAATCACCTTGTCTCACGTTAAAAAAAAACAAAAAAAACAAAGGTATAAAAATTGACAACAACATTCTTTTCTGTCAGTAGTCAACATTTAAAAATTTCCTTGCTAAAGAGATGCAGATAAAATCTGATGAATGGAAGACCAAACTGTACCATGAAAGATGTTTTTGTTTTTTTTGTTTTTTATCTGTCAGCAAATTGAATTTCAAGAACAATACTCCAAGTTGTTCATTTAGTGCCAGTTCTTATTTAGCATACTAGTATATAATGCTAGTGTTGAGCGTGTCTTCTTAATGAGGAATGTTCAGTGGACTGAAAAATGAAACCAGTTGGATGTGGCTACTGTAGAAGCTATCTTACAATGGACACAGAACCTTAACTGTCAATGTAAAGAATGTTGTAGGTAGGTGTTAGAAAAGAAGAACCTGTTAACAAAAGCCAGTTCAAGTCTCATACAGCCTATTAAGAAAATTTTGCATATACATATAAGTTTCTCACTTTTGGTGCTTTTCATATTATCCATATGAAACAATTTTTAGCTTATTTTCTGTATTGTTTGTATTAAATAATAATACTCAAAATTATTTTCCTTTACATTTTATTGTCTCTATTGAATAAGAGTACTGCAATGATTTCACTTTCTCAGAATTCCTTTTAGTTATCTATATTACTTGTATATAATAATATTCAAATGCTTCCACACTAAAAGTTTGTTTTCTTTCTATATTGTCTATCTATTAAATAAAAATTTTACAATGATTTTGATTTTACAGATTCTTTTTGCTTATTTCTGTTGTCTGTACTAAATATTTTCAAATCACTTTTACAGAATTTTTTTCTTAGCTCGTATTAAATAATTTTCAAATGATTTTACTTTGTTTTCCTCATAACCCATTAAAATCATTTCTTACCTTTAGCACTCTGCATTATTAATACCACTTTTCTTTTCACTGCGTTCTTTTTCAAAGCCTCTCACTTGCAGTAATCTTATTGTTAATTTCACTCAAAGGTGTTTTCTGTTACCATCGCAGGATATGACAACACATCTATGAAATTCAGAGATCAGAATCACTTTCAGTGGCAGGATAAACTTTTTGTACCGTAAATGAAGTCACATACACAGTGATAAAAGGCTAAGTTATGTCTCCTTATTGGTCTTGGTTCATAGGCATGTTTTTTATATATATATATATATATATATATAAAGAAAGAGTGTCCCATATTTCTAATTTTTTAATCTGGCAACCCTTAAAAGGAATCTTTAATCACATTAATTGATAAACTTTGCAAATAAGCTTACTCATATAATGAATTTGCACAATATTCCAATTTATTTATTTACTTTTTTAACAGATTATTAATTGATACTTCTGTCTTCTTGGGTTATATAACAAATAATTTACATTATTTTCTTTTATTTTACACTGAAAAAAAAAAAAAAAAAGAAAAATGGACTAGAGAAATAACAGGAACATTGTAAATAACTTCTGGGATTATAAACATTTAAAAATGCTTTAGTTCTGTAAGCAGAATAAAATAAGGTTATCACATTCTTAGAGTGTAGATTCATCAACAGTAGTAGAATTGCTTAGCTGTTATGATGAGCAAGGCTGGTAAGTGACGCTCATACATCATCATACACCCTTTTTGTTTGGCTGATATCCAACCATTTTTAAACATTAATTCCACAAAAACAATGATTCCATTGCTATGTTAAAATCATATCCTAATCAAAAACACTAACTTGAAAAATAATAAACAATAATTAAATAAAACATATGATCAAACTTCAAACACAAAAAGAAGTTAACAAAAAGTAGGTAGTTAAAAAAAAAATGCGTCTCTTATCTTTGCCTTCAAAAAAACTAGTTGATACTTAGTATTTTATTTATTTAATAATTTTTATTCAAACTACTAGCACTAGTGATAAACGAACTAACTTGCAAATGATTGCAAGTCTAACTAGCTAACTAACACTACAAATTCTTTTGGGTAAGGCAACAAGTAGAGACTAAATTATTTTTAGTATATTGTATCTAGTTGTGTATATTTATAAAAATGGACTCCTTGTGACTAGAAAGAGAACTACCTGCCTAAAGACCCCCTGCAATAGGGAAGGGGATGTTTTGCAAGTTATCCCATTGGGTGTTTCACTATTTGTAGTCTTGCACCAGTCTAGGCTCTAAGAATTACTACTACTGCTTCCATCACCAACTTAATTAAGTTAAGAAAATGATACTAAAAATAAAAATATCCCTTCTAAAAACAAAAAACATGTACGATTTATATAAAAAAAAAAGTAAATTAAGTACTAAAAGCAGCAATCAGTCCATGAAAGTGACCCCTAATACATTATCCAACAAAAACGTCAATAAGATTCAGTTTATTTTTTTAATGAAATAACGCTTTTAAAAAAGTAAGTAAAAAAAAAAAAACGGAAAATTAGATTTATGATTTATATGGCAAATGAATTTTTACTGTTTTTATTTTCATCAGAAAAATTATAGTCTTTGATTATTAGTCAGGCTGGGAGAGCAAAATAAGTGAGAATACAAATCAAGAAAGTCTAAAAATCTAAATAACTCTTTTTAATTTTAACATGCTTGGTTTGATTATCTTTTTAGTACAAAAACGTCATTCCATCTAAAATCTAGATGTTAATAAAGCTTCATTTTTTAAAAAGAAAATTTCTCAACCTAGATAAAAAAAAAAAGGTAATGAAATAGAAAGAAAATAAAGAAAAATAACAGCTTCAATTGTCACTGATATTAAAATTTAGGTTGTGAAGAAGGCCGAGAGAAGGTGTTGTTTGTCGCAACATGATCATTGCATACAAATCAATTTACTTACTATTTACTTGTTTCTAAACATTTTATTCGATTAAATGTTCAAGAATAAAACAATTTTTAAAAACTGTGTAGAATCAATTCAAAAACAAATTAACATTTTAAATTTGATATTTTTATCAGTTAAAGAAGAAGCATTATTAAAAAAACGAATTAACCTGTTTATTCGTTAGATGGAGAAAACATTTTCTACACTAGCAAATATTGTTGTTGAGTGTTGGACAACTTTTTTTTATAGAATTACTTTGAAACTTTCATATGGTCTTTCTTGGGCTTACTTTACTTTTTTAAACGATATTTTTTATGCAAGAAACTAAGTCTACTACTACTCTAATTCATTCTTGGATTTGGAGAAAAATGGATCGTTTACTTTAATTAAAAAAAATAGATCCCTAGATAAGAAGACACTTTTTAAAAATGTATCTATTTACTCCAAAGAAAGTTAGACATAATTCATTATTATTCTAAACTAAAGTTAACCATACGAAAACATTTTTAGAGAGTGCAACAATCTATTTGAAACAAGTACCTCTGAATAATAATAAAATTCAAACAAAACAATGCTTTCTTCTCTTGACAAGTAACAATTAAAAAGCGTTGAACTAAAAGAAAAAAAAAAAACAACCAACCTTTTTTTAAATTTACTTTTCTTTGTTTTCTTTTGAAAATACAATAATAACAGCAAGAATTTATTCCATCAACAAATTAAATGTCACTATTAAAAGCTGAAAAATATCAACACTCATAAAAAAAAAAATCAGTTCGGTCTATCCTACAATAAAAGTCAGTGCTCATAAATAAATAAACAGAAAGAAAGTTATGTTTGTTTACTTGAATCGATACTGAACTCAAAGATAAAAAAGGATACCGGTCGTTTTTTCAAACTTATTTTCAAATTTTATTTTAAAAAATTAACATAAGGTGTGGGGGGAGAATTTTTGACAACCATTGACAAAAAGTTCTATTGTGCGTAACGGAATGATAAAAAAAATAATTGATTTTATGATTAGCTTTGATTTTTTAGAAAAAAAGGCAATTCTTACTTACCTTCTAGGGTAACTTCTTTGCCTGCTTTTTTAAGGGCTTTGACTGCTTCGTCGTGTGTAGCATCGCGAAGGTCCTCGCCATTCACAGATAAAATTGCATCTCCAACATACAACTTTTCAGTTTTGTCAGCGGCCATGCTCTTGAAGATTTTACTAATCAAAATCGGCATCTTGTTTTCTTTACCGCCCTTAATGCTGATACCCAATCCGTTAGCTTCTTCCTTGATCACCTTGACCACCCTCTTTTGTCCTGTAATGCCATCCGGTAAATGAGGAGGAAGGCTGGATCCCGAAGCCCCGGCGACGACATTACGGAGCATAGGCTGTGACGATAATCCATCCTGTGGTCCGCTGATACATTTCTCGTCTATTACGCCATTGCTCACACCATTGGCACTAGCTGACACGTCTGGGTTCTCATCCAGTGTCAGCACAAGGGATTCCTCGGTCAGTGAAACGTAGACCCAACACCATTGCTGTCGGAAATACACTTCGTAAAGGCCCGAACGGGAGATACTTGCCGCTGCTGCCGCCATATTGACCTTGAAATCGACAAACAAAACCACGTGACTGACACTTGCCAAGAGAAAAAAATACGAGGAATATAGTAGTCCAAAACACGCTTCCTTATTATATTTCAATTTGATCTTCATAAATGTTGAATTGTTTTCTTAGCTTCCGTTTAAGGAATCGATTAAAATAAAATATAATATCTCATTGTCTCAGTATTACATGTATTTACATTTCTTTCAGTTATTTTTTTTTTTTTTTTCATCATTTGAAAATGTTTCTAAAAAACTTTTTTTTTTATTGATACCAGATCGCATTTTACTTTACAAATGCTAAAAAGAGCTAACGGGAGTAGTCGGACTTGGAAAACCGTCCAGAATAGCTTTATTAGTCATTATCGCATCAGATTCCCTCTTTAAAATCCTTTATTTCAATAAGATTACATTATATTATTTTTTAAATGTTTGTTTATTCCGCCATTGTTTTTTGGGGTTTTTTTTTTCGTCTGTCTGCTAAATATTCACCGACTTTATTAATCCCAGTAACATTGTAGCTTTTTGCGACTAAAAAAGGTCCACAATTCTCTCTAGAAGCGGAACGTTGGCAATTTCTAACATGAAACTGTTTCTGAAACACAATCCAGAATAAGTCATTTTTTACTAAATATTTCTTGAACTTGCATAGAATTACTTTTTCTCCTCTAAAAAGTAAATGAGTAATTCAGAATCTTTACCAATAAAAAAAAATTGCTGCTGTCTAATGTACTGTGTATTCCTTTTAAAAAAGAAAAAAAAGAAAAAGTTTTTCGATATCATGATTTTTATTCACATATTTTATATTTTATATTTATTTTTTAAGATTACAAAAAAGATAACTTTGCGAAAGGCAGAAACTCCATTTTTTATATTAAGAAACAAAATTGTCTTTGCTTTTGTTTGGGTGATGTAAAGTAAATCTTTTCATTTTCTTTCAAAGCAAATCGGTAAATTTGCAGGTAATGCCCCCATGACCAAAAAAAATGCATTGATGGAAAAAGGCCTGATTATTACAAAAATAGCAATAAAAATTAATGAAGCTTTATTACTAATCAATCTTAGTTGGGTCCCGGATACAGCCTAGCCGCCTCAGTCAGGAATCTGTGAAGGCGCTTTTTGTAACAGGTTTTTAAATCTTTGAAACTAATTATGCCTTACTATTCAGACCAGTATGCAGATGGTCATTGTACTCTTGCGCCTTGGTTAGACGTCTGTCGTACTGGGTAACCTTTTCGGAATTTCAAACCGAACTCTTTTTTAGTCAATCCACAAATAAGGGTGTAGATTGTTGTCATTCTACTTTCAATGTTTAAGGAATATTTCATACACTGAGCAGGCTTATTTAGCTTCATATCATTTGCCTGTTTCTTTCACTTTACTAAACTACATGACTTTTTCTTAACAGTTGTGAGTTCAATCCCTGGGTCGAGTAGTGCTAGTAGTTACATTCTAGTTTAGTGAAAGAAACCGACAAACAACACAAAAGTGAGTAAGAGTGATGACGATTATGAAATATTCCCTTGCATAGAAAGCTGAATGAAAATAATCTTCCCCCATGAAGTGAATAAAAAATTTTCAGTTCAAAATTACAAGATAAATTTGGTAAAAAAAAAACCTACAAAAAATAGTTCAAGCAAATGTTTAAGGTAACATTTAATTTATATGGGGGCACACAACAAAGGCAGATGACACGAGCCAAACTTAAGAACAAATGATAAATTTATTGTTAACACACAAAATAATGAATGCATGACACAAACTAAGTGCATTGTGCGCCAAATGATGGCCAATAACATGTATGCAAATTTTATTGATGTAAATAAAATATGTCCTTTTACAATAAAAATTATAATGCTGCATAAAGTCCCCAGAAAAGAAAACTACATATAAAATGTAGAAAAGGAGAGAATACTTCTCAGAAAATAGTTTGCAAAGAATTGGTACAATTTCCAAATTAAAGTTCATAGTACAGTGTAACCCAGATATAAGAGACTTTTCCGGTCCTGACAACTCTCTTATATCCGGGTTACACTGTAACAGCAAAGAATAGAACAATCACACCAACTGAAGACTTTTCCTTGATGTTGGAGTGACTTTGATGTTACTTTTAAATTCTCGTCTGGTGGTTGCCAAATTTCTTCTGTATTGTTTTTCTTTGTGGACGAAAGCAACCTGGGTTCCAGCAGTAGATATTCATTGCCTCTTTGAATTAAAAATCCAAGGCCCCCTTTTATAACCTACGGCTAGGGGCTCCGAATTCACTTTTCGGAATTTGGCGGGAAACCTTTTGCTTGGTTCTGGATGAAAAAAACAAATGCAGCTGTTTTCCCCACAAATCAAAATGTACCAAAAATATTTTTGAAATTCAAAAATTAAGCAACAGCCCAATGCAGCTTCTGCTTTCTCTCAGAAAAGCAGACACTACACATGCTCAAGCAGCTTAAATTTCTTATAGGACCTCATACATTTATCCAAACATTCCTTCCACTTTTCAAAAGAATTTCTTTTTTGGGAATTACTATCAACTGACACATTGCATTTGCCTTAATTTCATCTCTAGTAAAGAAATATCTATTTCAATGGCAATTTTAGCTTTGGAAAAAAAGAAATCTCCCTTTCAATTCACAGTGAGCCAATTCTAGGCAGACAGAGTGGGGTGATAAGTCTAGGTAATATGAAAGGGCTTTAAAAGCCCCTGCCTCAGATGTAAAGAATGAGCAGGTATATTGTTAGGACAAATGCAGTGGTCACAAACTCACCCAATGGCATGTCACTGCCAAATGAATAAACAAAATCTATTCTGTTTATATTTCTGAGATGAGGTATTATGTACACTATTTACATTGTTCGGACTATCATCCTCATCTTTGTTGCCATATTTATCACAACATTTCAAGGACACATGGCACAGTGGATAAAGGCATTAGTTAGATCCAGTAACAGGACCCAAAGTGTTGTGAGTTCAATACCTGGTTATGGCATGGAAAACTTGGAGAGGGGAATTAACAGGAATAACTGATATCCATTAAACATAACATGGCACGTGGAACTAGAACAGTCTACCCCAATGAGCAAAATAAAGGGTTCAGTTCAACATTCCAATCACCTGAAAAAGGCCAGAACATACAACGGCTGAAATGTTGTGATAAATATGGCAACAAAGATGAGGATGATAGTCCAAACAATGTAAATAGTGTACAAAATCTAATGTTTGGTCAGATTTTGGGAAGTAAGTTGAACCAAAACATTTTCATCCCCCTCAACTATAATAGTGGTACAAGAGTAGAAAGTTCCGCAGAGTGTGTCACAGTACCAACCCTGTGATAAGAACTGCCATATACTACTACCAAAGATTTGTATCCTCTGAATACAATCCAAGAATTGGAACATTTGACAAACATCAACTGAAATATTTTCCAAATTCCTGACTCGAGGACTAAATTCATGTCTTCCAGTAAACAAGATCAACATGCACAAAAGAGGCAAGTGGACATTTGTGGTTTTTCAGCCCCCTAAATGCTTTTCGACTCAATTATGGAAATGTATTAATGTTATTTGTACTTAAAAGGAAGATTAAAACAAAACTTTCATATTTCTAATTTTAAAAAAATAAGGGTTTAGGTGTAGAAACCTTGGTTGCAGTGAAAAGCCAAAATTCTCCAAAAGAGATTAAATTTTGCATTTAACTCATCTAGACATCTTTTTGTGTGATTTGTAAGGATATTATTATAAATAAATAAAAATAAAATATAAAATAATAATAATAGTGAAAATTATAAATAAAATAAAGCAATAACATAAATACATTGTATAAAATAAATAAAAAATAAAAATAATAAAACCTTTCCCAGCATGCAACAAAAACTGTTCTTGCCAGAAATATGGACTTCCCACCAAAAGAAATTCAATCTCTTCGTCATGAACCTTGGTGCAGGCAACACGTGTCCAATTTCTCCCTTTTACCACATGTACTATAAAACAATTGTAACCTAAAAAATACACACCCCAATACAGACAAAAAATATAGATAAATTGTATGAAATTAACATCCAATTTACCATGCTTTTCCTGTTATTTCTGTACATTTTATTTCCTGTCACGTATGCTTTTATCTCCATGAACACAAGGCTAATTTCTGTTGCTATGATGTGAGTGAACCCCTACAGATTTTCAGTGGATATAAAAAACTGATATCTGATACCTAGCATATGATACTAAAAGTGGGTAATGGTTAATTTAATGTATGAAAGGAATGTGTACATTTTAAAATTTTTCCTGAGATTTGGATTGTTTTAATTTTTGAGAACTTATACTGAATAGTTAAAAAAAATTTGTCTCAGGCATTTTTAGTTAGCATTATTCAAATTTTCAGAGACAAAAAAGGAGGTAAAATATGACAAATAATTGTGTTAATTTGACATAATTTTGTGTTATAGTACCACAAAATCTACTTGATATAGATCATTTTTTAAAAAAGTTGTTAGACCTATTTGTCACTTATAACAGTAATTTCAATAAGGTTCCAGTGACTTTCCTTGACAAAAGAGGCAGGAAAAGCAACCATCCAGGACTGATCAAATAAATAAATGATTAAACATGTTCAAATATTGATTAACTTCAAACATTTATAACTTGACAAATAGTTGGAGTTATGAGAAAATTCAACCAGTACTGAGATTCTTAGATTTTTTACTTTCAGATTAGATATAGCATACATCACTTGGGAAATGTTACGAGAAATGCCAAATGTCTGCTTGCAAGCCCACTGTCCCCATATTCACTAAGCTTTGTAGTGGGATTTTGAAGCCTTAAATCTAAGGGTTTTTTTTTCATTAACAGTTTCTTAGATTTGTAGCTGACCGTGGGGGTGAAGATATGAAGAGATATCAGAAGGTTAAACTTTCCTGCTGGCCAGTCCAGCTACATGAGAATGTCGGACATTAAGTCCAAAGAAAAGAAACAAGACCGATATACATGGGTAAACAAATATATATTAATAACGAGTTACACAAAGACATGAAAAGTTACATAGTGTTTGTAAGGAGAAATTATGTGTGTGTATTGTAAGTGTTTGTACGTACGTGTATTGTTCTTAGCGTGTTCCCAGAATTTGGGAAACGCTGTATCTGTGAGAGGTCACATATTGGTGTAAGTGGAAAAAGAAACGATTTTTACCTTGTCTCCGTGTAAGGTAGCGGTCCAGGGCCTGAGTCGGAAAAGAGAGCGAGAGAAGGGTCAGCCAGTAATAGTTAGGGGAGAGAGACCCCTGTTGAAGGATTAAGGAACTGAGGAGGAGATAACTCCGACAGATTTTATACTCAGTATCTGACTCATCAGTGAAATTGCTGAACAAGATTCTACTACAGTTAAAAATATAACATTCACCATTCATGTAGATAAAATGAGTAACTACTACTCTTCACTAATCAGCAGCAGTTTCTATATAGTAACTTGACTTATTGTAAAGTGTATTCAAGAAAAGGTTTGGCTTTTGTTTCAGGTGTGCCCTTCCAATGAAGTGTCAAGAAACAAAAAAGGTGTAACAAGAAATACCTATGAAGATTTTCTGAAATTAGGAAATGGAACAAACAAGGCTTCATTTATGGTAACAAGGACACATAGATTCATTTTGAAGTTGAAATAGAAATTTATAATTGCTCAACAAACTTGTTGTGAATGTTTTTACAAGCACTGTACTAAATAATATAGTTATTTTTTATGAGAGAAACGTTATTTCAAAATGTGTAATAAAAAGGTTTTGTTAGATTAACTTAATTAAACATTCTTGTATGTGTCAAAGAAAATGTAATAATATATAAAGCAGAATAATGTGCCCTGAATGTACAACTGAATACTGTCGGAATAAGTTTTTTGCACACTTCATAAAGGATTAGATCAGTTCCTGACAAGTGTTGTTGGAAATATGATTCTCTGGGTTTTATTGGTCATAAAATATTTGCAATCTGAAAGTGTTAGCTTTAATTTAATTTTTGGCAGAAACTCTCCTAATTGTTTTTGTAAATAAGAGGTTTTATATTAATTCTTATTTTTGGAATGATGGTGTTATTTTGAGGGGTTTGTAAACATTGTAAATGGAATTTTGGAAGATGACAATATCCATATTGGTACAAATAATGAAAAGCCTAGTCCCAATATCTTAAGCCATTGTTAATCCTCGCTATAAATTCACCTAAGATGTACAATGAATTCAAACAAGAACAAAATTAATTTATATTTGTATAAGGGAGGTAACTTCGGATAAAAAAAAGGAAACATGAACAAGGGAAATAATTCAAACATTGACATATATGACACGCTGAATTGTAATATTTTTCTTATTTTGTTTCAAGGCGTATGTTTTGTGTATTCAACAAGAGGGAGACAAAAAAAAAGAGATACAAAAAATAAAAAGACTGAAAGAGAAAAGTAAAAGAAGAAATATTGATGATTATGAGTTGCATTTCCGAACTGTCTTTTAAATGACATGTCCTTGACAGGCAAACGTGACTTCCCATAGATTCCTTTATGCTTTATTATCTGTGAAGAGTGGTTTCCCGTTGCTATTTCTACAGTTTCGAATTCAGAGTCTTCCTCAATTTAAACTGATTGCCACTGAAAACTATAGAACTCAATATACCAAACCATCCATACCTAGAGTAAAAAGTACGAAAATTATTTTTAATAAAAATATTAATATTAAAACTGTAAAATATAATTGAAATGTTGGAGTTGATTAAAAATTAATATAAAAATAATTTGTAATAAAACAGTTATTAAATTTTATGAAAATCTAATTAAGAAAATTAGAATGTTATTAACATGGTATATTTGAAAAACTGCCAAATGAAGCCAAAAAGTTTATTAAAAAGAAAATATGAATAATAATAGATGTGTAAAGATTTGGAAAAAAAATAGGCTCCAAATTGATCTTATAAAAACCCAGCAAAATGAGACTAAATTTCACAGGATGGGCTCAGTTTGAAATTGTCGCAGTTAGCTCCTCCTCAGTTCCTTAATCATTCAACAGGGGTCTCTCCCCCCCTGGCTATAAATACTGGCTG
Organism: Acanthosepion esculentum; assembly: GCA_964036315.1. NCBI lineage: Eukaryota > Metazoa > Mollusca > Cephalopoda > Sepiida > Sepiidae > Acanthosepion > Acanthosepion esculentum. The sequence continues at coordinate 14,241,970 of OZ038478.1, forward strand.
ATCCTCTCTCTCTCTCTCTCTCTCTCTCTCTCTCTCTCTCTCTCTCTCTCTCTCTCTCTCTCTCTCTCTCTCTCTCTCTCTCTCTCTCTCTCTCTCTCTCTCTTCGACTTAGGCCTTGGGCCGCCACCTCGTGCGGAGGTGAGGTAAAATCTCTCTTTTTCCACTTAGGCCATTATGTGACCTCTCACAGATAAAGCGTTTCCTAAATTCTGGGAACGCGCTAAGAACAATACACGTACGTATGAACACTCACACGCACACACATTATTTCTCCCACACAAGCACTATGTAAATGTCCATGTCTTTGTTTAACTTGTTATTAATATATAGTTGTTTACCCATATATATCGGTCTTGTTTGTTTTCTTTGTCTTCTTTGGACTTACTTAAAGTCCAACATTCTCATGTAGCTGGACCGGCTAGCAGGAAATTTTAGCCTTCTGATATCTCTTCACATCTTCAACCCACGGTCCACTACAATATTGTTAAAAGCCATCCAGATTTGAATTGAGAACAGACATGGTTTGATTGGATAGTAATTCTTGATTTTTTAACCAATGGGGAGATAAAAAAATATATGACCCCTCCCATCTAAGGACTTGTGTTTTGATCCAGTTAGAGTCACTTATGAGGGAAAAGTTTGACTGCAAAATCAAAAAGGAATAGACCACACTCAGCTGTCATCAGGAAGAAAGGATTGACTGTCAGAAGCAAGTAAAGTTCCCTCCTACTACTACTGCAGAAAAGATTTGCCCACTCAGGCAAGAAAGTTGTGACTTGGGATGTTACACAACTGCTACAGTTGCTACTATTTCTGGTGAAGAAGAAGATGAAAAAGAAGAACCCTTAAAAACCTACAAGAATTCTCTTTACGAAAAAAAACGTCTTTTCTAAACATGTAAGAGTTTATGTCATTTGAAGATCTTTTCTAAAACTGTGAGAGTTTATCTTGTATTTGAGAATGCCTGTTTTGAAACTCTGAATATTTTACTAAAGGACCCAGAGAACCAGCTTTACCCGAGGTAGATCAACCCTTTTTCATCCCACTTCAAATTTCAGCCTTTGAATTGGGAACTTTTTGAAGTAAGTAAATTTCTTTTGTTGCTAAGAAATTGATTTATGTGAACTGTTGCTCTAAAAGAAATGGAAACATTTGTTTGACATGAACTGATGTTTTCTAAGAGAAAACAGATTTATATTTTGAAAGAACTGTTAACCTGTCTTTGATAGTTTAAGGCACACAAGGGAATTTTTCTGCAATGCCTACATTGTAATTTGTATATTGTGAAAAATATTTTTGTAATAAAGGTATGTTTCTTTACAAATTTCACTTTAAGTAAGAATCTTGTCTGTTTCATTAGTAACTAATAGACAGTTATTTTTTTAAAATCATCTTATCCCAAGCAAAGCAATAAAGCCACTAAGACACAAAGGGTTACTGGGTGTTAGATAATATGGGAAAAAATTATTAAGGAGAGAGAACAATAAAAGAACAAGAATTAAGAAGACAGGTAACAATTGATATTGCATTTAAATGTTTGAAGATCAAAGTTGACTGGGAAGTAAGAAGCCAGAAGATTCTACAAGCAAAAAGTGTGACAGAAGAAACTGTTAGCATAGAACTTACAGTTGCATCTAGTCATTTTAACTGTAAAATAAAGTCTAGGTACCATAGAGGGAAGTAAGGTAAGAGGGGATCGTTGCTTACCAAAGGGATATAAGTATGTCGCAGTTAGCTCCTCCTCATTTCCTTAACCCGTCAACAGGGGTCTCTCTCTCCCGGGAGTATAAATACTGGCTGACCTTTCTCCTCTTTCTCTCTTTTTCTCTGCTTACGCGCACGTGTGAGCAACTATGTCGATTTAGGCCGCGGGCCGAAACCTCGCACGTGGGGCGAGGTACAAAAAAACTTTCTCTAAAAATTTCCAATATGTGAACTCTTATACACAACCAGCGTTTCCCATATTCTGGGAACACGCTAAAACAAATTCACCCGTACGGACATTCAACTAAAAACAACACACACACAACTTTCCATACATACACTGTAACATTTTATTCATGTCTTCAATGTATTGTAACTCGTGTTTTAATCTATTTGTAATTCACGTATATATTTCTTTTGTACATATATATCGGTCTTGTTTGTTTCTTTGGACTCCATTAAAGTCCAACATTTTTATGTAGCTGGACCGGCCAGCGGAAGCCATAACCTAGAGATAACTCATCTTCTCTTCTACCTTTCACACCACCGCATGGTCCACTACAAGTAGACGAAAAAATATAGTTTGAAATACTTAGCTTTCCTGGATCGTTGAGAGAAAATTCTTTGAAGTCCCATGTGCTGGTTAGAGGGTGATAATGTAATTGGCAGGTAATTTTACACCTGTGAGTACTTCAACTGGTCATGAGGAACTGAAACAAAACCTTTCACATGACTTCAGATACTACTCTGATTAATTTAATTTTTCACCCCATTTTATATTAAAAAAAGAATTTTGTGTTGGCTCACTACTTTCTTTCCTTCTCAGCTGACTGGCTAATTTCTGTGAAGACAAGGTCTTCATTGGTCCAAAACAATTTCACATAGGCTCACAAATTCCTTTCCTTCTTCTTCCCCAACCCTCCAAATTTGAAGGGCGTGGCTAAAGGGAGATATTATTATTTCACACTCACTACATACAATATTTAAACATAAATTAAAATAAGGTTGTTATTTTTAATTCTTGGTTTGGTTTGGTTTGTTTTACAACATATCAACCTCAATGGGTTATGTCGACAAGATTTTTATTGCTAGTAATATTTTTTTTTAAATTTTGATGATAATATTTTTTCCTCAAAAATTCATTGCTGATAATATTTTTACAACAATGCTGGTATTAAAACCTATTTTTACACTTTCATAGTGTTTTGACCCCAGTTCGAGCATTAACTATTTCCCCATAGCTGGGACCCTGACAGATGCTACCACCCCGGGTTAGGGTGGACCTGGTAACACCAACAATTAAGAGGCAGTTCCATGCTCCTCAAAACCAGTACTATTCGTAAAGACAATTTACGCATCGCACGAGCCGCATATAAATTCCTCGTGTTTTGTTTCAACCAAACTAGCTATAGAAAAAAAATCAACAATTGGTCGATTTTAGGCCAATCATAGAAATCGACACTTTCTTCAATATTCTTCCCGCGCTCGTTCTGGGACCCTACTTTACCGTATAAAAGCAGAAGTTTAAGGAAGAAACTTCAGTAGAATATTAAATTCCACAACCAAAACCTCGTACGTGTATTCTCGCAATTTTCTACTCACACACACGCAGACATTAACTACATTCACACACACAGTGAACTGTCTGTTATCAACGCCAAGCGAACTATTCAGCACTTTAACATTCTTCTGCACAAACAAAGTACTTTCAAATTCATAGTTCAAACATTCTTAAACACTAAACAAATATTAACAAAGAAACTCCTTACAATGTACACTTGTATTTCCCACACGGTACAAGGGAAATCACTTTTTACTTTATTGTCATTGTATATGCTTTGTTTCAATATACATTTTACTTGTTGATCTTTCAATCATCTCTTGTTGTTCTTTTCTGTGTTTTCTTTGCGCATTGAATGTGGAGTGTTAATGATAAAAACGCAACCTTCGACAAAAACCTTCTGATAATTTCTTACCTACACCATTAGCGCTCCACAGGTTTATAACGGGGTCGGATGTTGAGGTAGTTAAAGTAATTACCCCGTTGTACTTGTAGTAGTAGTTGATAGAGAAATGCTTTTTACTTTTTTTTTATACTGAAAACGAAATGAATAAAAACGTACAACAATAATGTTTTTGCTTGTTCCGAGAATTTCGTTGGTGAGGATAACGTTTGAGATTCCAATTTTCACGGAGGGATGAGGATACGTGTGTGTTGAGTCTTTTTACTACTGCTACTGTCACTTGCTACGCTAGTCTACTCTACTGACCCTACTGTTCGAACTGCCCTCGCTTGTGGTGGAAGGGCCGTTTTTATAATCAGATTTTAGAATGATGAAATATCTTTCTCATCTTTCATCACTGGTGGCAAGGTTGTTTTTAGGATGATGAAATTTTTTATCTTTATTTAAGGGATAATGAAATATCCTTATTTTCTACCATCACTGAGGGCAAATTTATTTTTAGAATGATGAAATATCATCATAACAGGTTCACCAACGAATACCCCTTGCACGGAAACCAGAGCAGCACTACTTGATAGCAACACTTACAGAACATTAATAAAAAGGACCATTGATGCAGAATAAAAATTCACCATTGGGCAACCAGTACATGCACCAACCCGTCGGTTACCGACGGATAAACTTAAAATCGCCAAAGCAGAATAAATTGTATGAAATTAACATACAATTTACCATGCTTTTCCTGTTATTTGTGTACGTTTTAGTTCCTGTCAAGCATGCTTTTATCTCCGTGAACATGTCGCGGAGCCGATAAGGATGTCGCCCCCGCAAGCTTATTGAAGAAAGGTGAGAAACAGCCAAGACAATGAGAGGATAAAGGCAGAGGTTTATGAAAGAATAAACGTCGAATTTATTTATCCAAAGTGCACAAGAGTGTACTCTGGAGAAGTGTGTTGTATCGGTGTCGGGTCCGGTAAGACTGGTTTCCTTCAGGGAAGTTGGTTCTGTTGTATCGGCGAAACGAGTGTAGAGTTGGTCGGCGGCGGTAACTGGTCGACTGCCGGATGGGAGAGTTGGCAGTAGCTGGTTGGTCGAAGACGCACGAAGGGATCGGTTAGGACGAGTCCCTAAACAGGGCCGAGTCAGAATAGTGTTACGCCTTCCAGGGCGGATCAACCGTGGAAACGGGATCGCGCCGAAGGGTAGCACTTGAAGCTGGGTCAGAGAGGCGATACGTCTTCCAGGGCGGATCGACCGCGGAAACGGGATCACGCCGAAGAGTATTCTCTCAACGAAGGCATTGGAAGCTCACAAAGGTAGCGTACTACACTTTAATCCTGGTATTTACTTGACCCCCCCCCCCCAATGAGTCAGGTTGTGACACAAGGTCGTTTTTTAACGTGGGGACCCGAGTGTTTTCACCCTGGCCGCTGGTCTTAGCTTGTCCAAGCTGGTCATAGCTGATCTAAGCTAGTCATAACTTGTCCAAGCTAGACGTAGCCGTGATACTACCAGCGCAGGGATGAATCCCTACACCAGGTAAGTATCAGGTGAGACTCTCAGCCAAAAGGCCGACAAAGCGAGCTATCTGAGAACAGATACTACACTTTGATCCTGGTATTTACTTGCAGAAATCTCGATTAACTGGGATTAACAAATCCAGAGAACAGACATCTGTCACCTAAAACGTGGGGAGGGGTGGAGACAAGAAACTAAAAAGGAGGGCAAAAAAGGCATGACTTATGTACTTGAATGCTCTAGCTACGTTGAAAGTAAAATATTTAGCCCTGATGAGGCCAAAACTGAACATGAAAATGTCCTATCTTACCATAAAAGGGCTGGGATCCTGGACCCGGGCCGAGCAGACTGGATTTGGACGAAAAAAGAAACTAATAATATGTAAAACGATTTATTCAAGTACTCCCTGGCTAGAGGGAGTAGAAAACCATAAATATTAAATTAATCCCAATGTTGTTCGATGTTTAAAAAGCGCTGCCTAATCCGATGCTCACGAGGTACGGTTTGGACTCAACCATATTGGACTAGTCGTCCAGTTTCTCGCATGTTGCTTGACTTAAATCTGCGAGATCAGGAGTTGTAAAAAAAGGTCAAGGTTGTTTATCTAAGGAGTGGCTAATGGCGGCCGCAACAAACACAAGGCTAATTTTTGTTGCTATGATGTGAGTGAGGCCCCACAACATTTTTGTCTTACTACCGACGTGCATAACAAAAAACAACCTATTCACCCACAATATCTATTTTCAGCGGAGTATAATACTGATTTGTTGAACGTATCCTGCAAACAATCGTTGCATGGGAAAAGGCCATTTGGTTCTTCATTACCGAGGTCACTTCAAGGAGCGATAACAAATCTACGTTCGTCACGGTGGCAACTCACAGTGATAATTTTTTTAAATGAACGTTGGGGAAAACCTTGCCAAGAATTTGAAAAGTATTGTAATTTGTACAATTTTTCAAAAAATATTTTGCCGTTCTGTTAAATGTGTGTTTCTTTACAAATTTCACTTACAGTAAGGGCCTTGTTTTTTTCCGTTAGTGCCTCTTAGATTACTTTGTTGCGGACCCGATAGCGGTGCAGATCTGGCTTACGAAAATAAGGCCTTGTGCCAGACACCACACAACACTACCGAATCCACAATCAAAGTAAGAATAAAGAAAATATAAAGACGTGCTCTTTCCACCGTACAAACGTACAAAGTGAAAAGACGTAGACAGGCAAAACAACAAAAGGTTAAGAACAAACATAGATTTTATTAGAGTTTAACAAGTAGTGTCTTCAGTGAAGACCTTCAGTAAATGTACTGGAAATGTAGTTGAAGAAGAATTCAAGTAGATTAGTAAATCGTCTTCTGTGAAGACCTTCAGTAAATGTACTGGAAATGTAGTTGAATGAGAATAGATGCCGCGCCAAAATTCAAATCTAAGATGACTATGGCGGGAAGGAGTTCTTCGAGAAGAAAGGTTCAGAAAGTCAGTTGTAATGCATAGTAACATACGGCAAGGAAAAATACTCACTGCGAGAGTTTATGATTGTGAGTGTATGTAGTTCTTTTTAAAGTAACAGGTTCTGAGAGTACAGTTCGAAGAATGTGAAAAATGCTCGTTCATCAGGTTGGAAGTTTTTTTGAAGGTTCCTGGAAGTTGAGCTCGGTAGATGTTAGCTTCTGTCATGAAGGTGACGACTGTGTCGTATGTATTAAGATACCGAGACGAGCCATGAGGTCTAGGCAAGGTTTTGCCGAATAAAATTCTCTGCCAGTATCTATGGGTTCACCAGCGAGAGGAAAGTGAGCCGACCCGTGCCGATGGTCGGGCGACCACGGGGTGACTAATTTTGAAACGCCAAATTCCGTGACGTCAGCGCAAAAGCGCGCGAAAAATAAATTCTTCCTCATCTTCGGCTAAGACGACGGTTTACTACTATGACTGACCGAACGTGAGAGGAAGGGGTGAAAATGTCGCGCGTGCGTCACAATGAAGGTGGGGGTAGCGTGAATCCCACAACTTATAAACAGAGAAAAAGGATTTTTTCAGAGAGAGTGGGAAAACAGAGAATGTCACCTCTCTTATCCCGAATATTGAATAAGATGCATACGAAAACAAACAAGACTCAAAACTCCGATGTGAAATTTGAAAGGAACAAGCATTTATTAATGACATAAAAAACAATGAACAAGATACAAGTTTTACAAAAAATGCTTACACAAAAATTTATTTTTGTGTGCTTTATTATATCGGGTTATCTCCTCCTCATTTCTTAACCCTTCAACAGGGGTCTCTCTCCCACGTGTATAAATACTGGCTGACCCTTCTCTCTTCCTCTTTTTCCGGCTTACGCCTTGGGCGGCCATCTCGCGAGGAGATGAGGTAAAAAAAAATCTCTTTTTCAACTCAGGCCTCGAGCCGCAACCTCGCGCAGAGGCAAGGTATAAAACTTTCTCTTTTCCACTTACATCAATTTGTGACCACTCACACAACCAGCGTTTCCCATATTCTGGGAACACGCTAAAAACTATATACACGTTTCGTACGGACACTCAACACACACAACTTTCCATACAAACACTGTAACATTTTATTCATGTCTTCAATGTATTTGTAATTCGTGTATCAATCTATTTGTTATTAATATATATCTGTTGCATACATATATATCGGTCTTGTTTGTTTTATTTATCTTCTTTGGACTCCATCAAAGTCCAGCATTCTTATGTAGCTGGACCGGCCAGCGGAAGTCTTAACCGAGAGATAACTCATCATCTCCTCACATTCACACACCGCACGGTCCACTACAATTATTAACTAGCTTAAAAGCCGCCCTATCGAGTGGCACTTAAGCTAGCTCCTGCAGAGTGCTCTTGATTGGGCCTTCAGCGTTGAGTACATATTAAATTTTATGCGTTGAGTACATGCGTTGAATTTCATGCGTTGAGTACATATTAAATTTTATGCGTTGAGTACATGCGTTGAATTTCATGCGTTGAATTTCATGCGTTGAGTACATATTAAATTTTATGCGTTGAGTACATGCGTTGAATTTCATGCGTTGAATTTCATGCGTTGAGTACATATTAAATTTTATGCGTTGAGTACATGCGTTGAATTTCATGCATTGAATTTCATGCGTTGAGTACATATTAAATTTTATGCGTTGAGTACATGCGTTGAATTTCATGCGTTGAGTACATATTAAATTTTAATTAAACGTGAACAATATTTTTCAAAAATTAAATGTTTTCATCAAAACAGTGATATAATTTGTCTATTTGGAACTTATTGCAAAGTTGCATGATAAACAAAATTTTTGGTTTTCCCAATTGGGGTCAGTACAAATAGATTGTTTCCATTCCACACCCTTGAACAACCAACATAGAGCTGGCCATGAGAAAAGCAGGGTTCCATCAGATGAAGTCCAGTTACTTTCAATGATTGTTCTTGGGACTTATTGATTGATATTACATAGCTCACTCTCACAGGAAACTGAAGTCTTTTAAACTCAAAAGGAAGATCTGGAGGAATTAAGGGGATTATTGAAATTAAAACTCTTTACTCAATTCCTGGACCAGTAAGTTTCTCTGCTTCCAAAAGATGAGGAAGCATCTTCTTGACAATTAACCTTGTTCCATTACAAAATTTGGGAGGATCGAGATTTCTCAATAGCATAACTGGCCCATTTTCTTTTAGTTCCAGCTTGTGGCATTCTAGGAGGATTCAATGAGTTCAGAAACTCTATTGGATAATTTACTGCCTGCTCTTGTTCAACCACAGTGTCAATGGAAAAGTACTTCATGCTTTCTTTTGGAATTTCTTGAAGAAGTTTCCAGTAGATGTTATCCTCAGTCTGATTTTTAGATGCTAATATAGCCCTCTCACAAAGCCAGTTTGGATCCATGAAATGGTATTTAATGTTTGGATAAACATGGTTAATCAAGGTCTGGATACTTGAGACTGAAACTCCACAACCATTTGGGAGTGAAATATCTCCATTTTGGTTCATTTTGATGGTTCCATTGCCAAGCTGCAACAGCAAAGCAGCAAATCGTCCTGCTTCAAGGTGATCTGTGATTCTAATTCATGTTTGGTTTCAGACTGAATCTTTGAACATAGCTTTGAACATGGCTCCAGATTTTAAGAATTTTTCAGGCAAGCATTCATTTCATCAGCTGGAGTTCCTCTTGCAATGACTAGTAATGTTTAAATCACCAGAGAGTAGTACAGTGATGGCTCCCATGATTTGTCAATTCTGACTAAAGAGTATTTTGTTCAGGGCCTCAAATGTTCGCTTGTGTGCCATGGTGCATTCATCCCAGACAATGAAGCTTGTCTCCTCCAGTAGCTTAACCAAGTTGTCCCCACTTTTGATGTTGCAAATAGGGGTTTCACTGTACGCCCACCAGGAAAGAGGGTAGCAGTAATTCCAGATGATTTTACTGTTAGAACTACTTTTCTTTGGGGTCTCACTGCAGATAAAAGAACGTTAGTTACAAAGGTTTTGCCAGTACCTCCAGGTGTATCCAAGAAGAAATTCCCCCATTGTTGTTGCTGATGCCATCAAGAACCTTCTGCTACACTTGCTGTTGGTCTTGGTTCAACAGGGGCTCATTGTTTTGAACACATTGCCGCAGCTCTTCCATGTATCCCGTTTCTCTCAACATTTCTCTGTTGATTTTCCAGTTTTTCTGTTTGGATTTGGCAGACCAAAATTGCTGAGATCTCTTTGAGCAAAGTTCATCGCTTTATCTTCAATTTCACAAAGAGCTAAATTTGAAATCTGAGAATTAATTTCCAATCCTGGATGAGCAAATGTCATTTGAAGAAGATGAGATATTTAAAAGTTAGAGAACTGTGTCCCTTTAATTGAAAAAGTGTGATATACACGCATTTATTATATAAATGTCAAGTTAAAAATATAGGGATCTGGGAATGCCGCACTTGCCAAGTCACTGCCATGCCTTGAGGCTGGTTTTCCTACCCCGCGCGTTAGAGAATTCTTTGTGGACAGGGAATGTTAGGGTTGCCTTCCCTCGCCTTACTATCATTACTTTCCAGTCCGGGGTTGAGTGCCATTGTAAGCCCCGGCACCAGACGCTTTCATCAAAGAGTATCGTCAGGCCTTACGTCTTAATCCTCGGTCCAGTGACCTTTCACGCCCTAGGAGGACGATTTATCGGGCATTAGTGGAGAGGGTCGTGTAGGACCCGCTCTATAGATGGCTTGGCTAGTCGGTAGATGATTTACGCTCCTTCTTGTCCTGGGAACCAGCGGCGGATTATCTCAGTAACTCAGTTTTCGCTTACCTGGTGATTGGTCCGGAATGCGCTGTCTCTCAATGGTGCCAGTTTCAAGGTGGACTTGGCAGAGATGCCTGATTGCTACCGGTGTGATCGTGAGCTGGGGGAGACGGCCGAGCACGCATTCTTCCGCTGGTGCGCCCCGTTTTGGGACCATGTCGACGATTTATCGGCTCATATCGATCCCGAACAACTTGTGTCCGTGGATGTAGTATACGTGTGTGACAATGAGTCGCCCCCGTGCTCTGGGGTGAAACGGTTGGTGTTTCTCACGCTGGCTGTGGCAAGAATAGTGACGCGAATGAGGAGAAATCTTACGAAACGAACACTATTTTCATCGGGATCTGAGTGGATTCTTTGGGCATTAGCTCAAGGTGACGATCAGAGCTGATAGAAAGCGATTGGTTTCGGCCGATTTCAACAAAAAGTGGGTATTGCATACCTGTTTCGTGTGAATCGGACCAATTTGGTGTAGCGGGCCGTGTGGTGAAGATGTGAAGAGATATCAGAAGGTTAAACTTTCCTGCTGGCGGGTCCAGCTACATGCGAATGTCGGACTTTAATTAAGTCCAAAGAAGACGAAGAAAACAAACAAGACCGATATATATGGGTAAACAAATATATATTAATAACGAGTTACACAAAGACATGAACAGTTACGTAGAGTTTGTATGGAGTCATTATGTGCGTGTGTTGTGAGTGTTCGTACGTACGTGTATTGTTCTTAGTGCGTTCTCAGAATTTGGGAAACGCTGTATCTGTGAGAGGTCACATATTGGCCTAAGTGAAAAAGAGAGAGATTTTACCTCACCTCCGCGCGAGGTAGCGGCCCAAGGCCTGAGTCGAAAAAATGAGAGGCGAAGGGTCAGCCAGTATTTATAGCCAGGGGGGAGAGACCCCTGTTGAATGATTAAGGAAACTGAGGAGGAGCTAACTCCGACATTGGTTTCCTATTTTAATCCCCTCGAGTCACAACGGGGCGGATTCCCAGCGGATCACACTGTTGAGGTATGTTAATAAGAATGGACCATTTATAGATGCTTGTTTATTAACGTGACCACACGATTTATGTTTAACATAAAACATCACAGAATATGAAACAGCAAGAAGGAATAAAAACGGTTTTATTATAACAACATTTATATTTATTTTTTATGTAATGATGTACATGCGTAGAAGTTTTATTTTGGTGTTATGTCTCTTTGACTGAATAATATTTTTATCTGAGCTCACAAAAGTTGAATGAATTATAAAGCTGAGAAATGCTGAATAAACTGTAGCTTTAGAGGAATGTTTCAAAGAGAAAAGTTCTTGTTGCCTGTTTGGAATGTTCTGTATGTTTGTAATGTGGAGGTCTATTCTCAACAAAATTGACGATCCCGACGAAAAGCAAAATTGCTAAAAACCCTGACGTGTGAAATAAAATTGATAACACACGCATTTCCTAGCAACTCCAACAAAATTGATAATTCCCGACGATCGACCACCTACAAAATTGTTAACCCCCGACGTGCGAAAAACAAAATTTCTGACCACCGACGTTTCTTAAAATAAGGGATTCCACACCAATACTACAAAATTAGTAATTCCCGACGTGCGAAAAACAACTGTTAATCCCTGACGTGAGAAAATAAATCGACGTTTAAAAAAAAAAAAAAAATGGATTACAATATGATGATACCCGACATTCTCGACGATAATTGGTCACCTTATCGATAATAAATAAAAAACTACAAATGTTAATCGCTGACGTTTCATAAATACGGGATCCAACTTCAATACTACGAACAGTTAATCCCCGACGAGACAAAAGAAAAAATTGGAGACATTCAGTGCTAGACGTCCTCAACAATTCAGGCAAATTCTGACACGTTATACACGAATTACTACTCGTGTGAGGACAAGTGCCAACAAGCCACACTTACTAAAATCGCTTTAATTAATGTCCTGTTAGGATTCTTTCGTAACAGATACAATATTTACCCGATATAAAATATTCTTTCATTCGGGGTAACTGAATTTTCTTCGAATTTCGGTCTAAATTCTCAGTGTTAAATTTTCCCTCCAAAAAACTGTTTCAATCAATATGGCGGATGAGACATCTCCAACTCAAGCATCACTACGGGTTGAGCTTCCGGTATATAGCCCAGTGTACAGATATGGTTTGCGCAACTAGATGCAATCTTCCAGGCGAGACATATTACAACCCAACAAACGAAGTTTGCCTATGTTTTGGAAAAAATCCCCGCGGAAGTCGCTTCCGAAGTCTCTGACATTCTCCTTCGCCCACCGACGGACAAACCATACGATATTTTGAAGGATGCCATATTAAGCCGAACTGGCTGCTCCGAAGAGAAGAAGCTTAAAGAACTGTTGACAGACGTAACATTAGGTAATAATAAGCCATCGCAGCTCCTTCGAAGGATGCAAACTCTTCTTGGCGCGCATAAGATGTCGGACGCCGTTCTCAAGCAACTTTGGATCAATAAGCTGGACACTGACACGACTCAAATCATAGCTGTTTTAACTGACCATGCCGATCTTGAAAAAATGGCTGCTATCGCGGATCGAATTTCCGACACAAAGCCGATACATAGAATATCGTCGGTACAATCTGCAGAACTTACAACGACAGGTACTGAACGACAAATCTCACTTCTTACGGCGGAGATTAAAAAGCTGCATACACGTCTTGATGACATGCAGAAACGCCAATCAAGGAGTTACGATTCCAACCGAAGAAATGCTTTTCGACCGAGCAGATCTTCGTCTCGTCACACCAAGAACCGCCATTCTGGCATATGTTGGTACCACGAGGTTTTTGGCGCGAAAGCAAGACATTGTCGGCAGCCATGTTTGTTCAATAGTGCCTCGAAAGCCATTCAGTCGGGAAAAGTTCAGCTGGTGTCCATTAAAGACGTTGGATACTGGGCGTGGCAAGTTAAATCATCTTTTCTACATCCAGGATTCGAATAATCACTTCAGATTCCTAATAGACACTGGTGCCCAGGTCAGTGTCATTCCTAAGACCAGTATAAAATCCATGCAGCTACGAGAGTCCATGTTAAAGCTACAGGCTGCAAATGGAACATCTATTAAAACCTACGGCGACAAGTTCCTTAAACTAAACATTGGTCTACGGCGCGAATTTTCCTGGACATTCTTCATAGCCGATGTGGATATTCCGATATTAGGCGCAGATTTTCTCGCCTATTATAATCTATCAGTGGACCTGGCATCCCAAACAGTTACAGACTCTACCACGAATATTAAATTGCATGGAATTCGAACTTCGAAGTTTACCATGAGGTTGACTACAATAACTCCGAAAATAAATGGAAGCGAACGGCTCCTTCAAAAATATATGTCTTTACATAGACCATCTACATTAACGCAGCCAATCAAACACAACACAACGCATTCCATCAAAACCAGCGGCCAACCAGTGCATGCATCGCCACGAAGGCTACACCCAGACAAGCTGTGCGTGGCCAAGGAGGAATTTGAGAATATGTTAAAATTGGGAATCATTAGACCATCATCGAGTCCGTATGCCACTCCTCTGCATATGGTTTATAGGTTACTCAACGCGCAGACCACCCCTGACAAATATCCGATTCCGCATATAAAAGATTTCGCCCTGTCTTTGGAAGATGCAACTGTTTTTACCAAACTTGATTTGAAGATGGTATTTCTTCAGATTCCAATAGAACCTTCAGACATACCCAAGACGGCTGTGACTACGCCTTTTGGACTATTCGAATTTACTCGTATGCCATTTGGGCTACGAAATGCACCACAATCGTTTCAGAGACTTATAGACGAAGTATTACGTGGTTTGGATTTCACCTACGCTTACATCGACGACGTACTCATCGCGAGTAGGAACATGCGCGAACATGAAACTCACTTGGAGAAAGTTTTTGAGCGCTTACAACATTTTGGTCTAAAACTGAATCTGGACAAATGTGTCTTCGCGGTGCCTAAACTCACATTTAGGGAATAACTCCTCTTCACGACAAAATAGACACTATCAACGATTTTCCGATCCCTTCAACTATCAGACATGTGCGTCGATTTCTTGGCATGGTCAACTATTACAGGCAATTTATTCCGAATTGTGCATCCATTATCCTACCATTGACGAGCCTACTATCCAGACACAAAAAGAAGAACGCAACAATATCACTCTCAGCTGACTAACGCAATGCTTTCGAACAGGCCAAGCAATCTCTCAAAAAACTTTCGAAGCTGTCATATGTGAACTCTTCTCTCGACGCTAAGCTAACGCTGACGACAGACGCCTCTTCCGATACGATTGGCGCGGTTTTGCATCAAGTCATAGATGGCTCAGAAAGACCATTGTCATTTTTCTCATTCAAACTGAATAACGCCCAGCAGAAGTATAGTGCATTTTCGAGGGAACTGCTTGCTATCTACTTGGCAATTCGCCATTATAGGCATATCCTTGAGGGACGTGAATTCACGGTTTATACTGATCACAAACCCCTGGTATACGCGCTAAGTGCCAAAGCGGACAAGCACAATCCACGAGATATCAGATATCTCGATTACATATCACAATTTACTTCTGATATCCATTACATCAAAGGCAGTAGCAACACTGTCGCAGACACTCTTTCCAGGTCTGGTTTGAATTCAATCCAAACCCATTCCTTGAACTTCGATGCTCTAGCGGATGAGCCAGAACAAGACGATACTCTTCGAACAGTGAAGAAGGACACATCGTTACGCTCGGAAAAACGTCCTCTATCATTCACGGATAGATTGATATACTGCGATGTCAGTACAGGGAACCCTCGTCCCTACATCCCGCCTTCCATGCGCCGAGACGTTTTCCATCATTTCCATGATCAACCTCACCCTGGTGGTAATGCATCGTGGCGGACCATGTCAGCTAGATTTGTCTGGCCTGGTATGGCTACTGACATAAAGCAGTGGACCCGCACGTGCATACGGTGTCAAACCGCCAGGGTGAATAAACACACAAAAGCTCCTCTGTCGTCATTCCCTCCTCCCGACGGACGTTTCTCTCACCTTCACGTGGACCTGGTCGGTCCTTTGGACAATATCGAGGGGTGTGAGTACATACTTACTATAATTGACAGATTCACGAGATGGCCAATGGCGATACCACTTCAATCCATCACGGCGGAGTCGGTCGTTAACGCCATTTTCGTTCATTGGATATCCACGTTCGGTTGTCCATCGATTATTACGACTGACCGAGGACCTCAATTCCAGTCGACTCTTTTTTCTGAGTTCACGAACTTGCTTGGAATCAAACATGTACGAACCACAGCCTACCACCCATGCGCGAATGGGCTGGTCGAACATTTCCATAGGCAACTTAAGTACGCATTAACGGCAGTAGACAATGGACGAACGTGGGTAGACAAATTACCGCTTATTATGTTAGCGTTGCGGAATACAATTAAGGAAGATTTGAAATGCACCAGCGCTGACTTAGTATTTGGTACTTCTCTGACCCTGCAAGGTCAGACATTTCATACAACATCGCTTTCTGCGCCGACGACTCAATTCGTAGCGGATCTTAAAAAGAAAATGGCCGATATTGCCTACACACCCACAAGGTTGTGTACTAAGCCATATTATGTACCTACAGATCTTCATTCAGCGAATTTCGTCTTCATTCGACGCAACTTGGTCAAGCGCCCACTAACACCAAACTACTCGGGTCCTTACCAGGTATTGCAGAGAGCCTCCAATACTTCTTAATCGATGTCGCAGGCAAGCGCCAGACGATATCCGTCGATCGACTAAAACTTGAATACATCGACAATTACGCATCAAATGACCCACAACCGGACACGATTTTGGAAGATTCAAAACCAACACCATCTGCGGAACCCGCGTCAACTGATACTAATGTACGGACTCGAGCCGGCAGGCACGTACATTGGCCGGCCAAGTTTAAGTCCTATGATACATATTAACGCTTGCACCCAACCGTTAATCTCCGGGGGGTAATTGTTGGGATAGTCCATACACCGTGGACACCCCCAAAATATTAAATGAATCATTCGTAGCAAGGTTGGCGAATTGGGTCCGTTGAGACTGAGCGCGAACTTCGAAACGGAAAGGAACGCGCTTCTTCTTAGAAACCAGTCAGTTTGCGCGAATATCTGAATCGACAAACACACGTTTCGATTTCAATGTGTCTCCAAGTCTGCCTTATGAAACTAACCTGAATACGAGAAACAAGGAAAACTCCTTTCTCTAAGCAAACTCATCGAAAGGTACGCCTGAGATAATATAATATAAAAGTTGATTTTTTCCCATTCAACTACTACCAAAAATATTGTCTCATTCAACTTTAAGGTACGACTTATATTTTTCCTTTTCTGCACACACACACACACATTCTGTACGAACAATTAACCTCGACCGAATCGACCTGACACGAACAAACGAACTATTAACCTTCCGTTCATTCATGCCACATTATTTTAAAACACAATTTGTATATAGATGTATAATAATTATTGAATTTGTTTTCGCCTTCCAAAAATTGTGTTGGTATTATTTGTTCTTGTTCTGTGTTGCATAATTTACGTTGAACAATTTCTCTCTTAAAAATTGTTTGTGGAAAAAAAAGTAACACGCAAATTACCATGGCCTCATGAATAAACCCTGTGCATTCATTGATTATTTATAAATTCATTGATCTTTCCACTACACTAACAAAATTTTTGTTTAGTTTCTTGTATATAGTTTTGTATACATATGTAAATACTCAGTGGGGTTTTTAGACTTTTAAATTGTTATTTTATCCCCCTCCCCTAGAAAATGAATTGTAAATATGGGGACTAATTTAGGACTTCATAGAGTTTCTGAGGCATTCTGGTAGTTGAGGTAAGAATGGTAAGTAAGAATGCGTTGTTTTGGTGAAAGGAATATTGTTTGTATGTCTGGGACAGTGATTGGGACTAACTAAGTTTAATCTTAAGACAGTTGATGACCGTCCTTTTCCCCATTTCCCCTATTTTTGGCCTTGTGTCGCATTTGTACAGTTTACGTACAATAAATATAGTGAGAATTCAACCCACCGCCTGTAAGGTCGACGATAGGGAACTCCAGTCAACTTCAGAACCACTTTCAACCAAAGAAGAAATCCCTGCTGGGCTGGAAAGAACAGACCATCAGTCCACTACTAAAAACCAATTGAAAGATGCATCCCTTCACCACCCCTTCTGTCATGCCCACTGGACTTCTGTCGTCGACCTACGAACTCACTCAACTGCAAGATTCCTATATCTACCAACATTTCCCTACTCTACAAGAACTATGAGTGTTTCTAAACCTTAACAAAATTCTACTCGCTTAAAGAACTTTTAGGCGCTGAGAGAAATATTTTGAGCAAGCCTTTTTTCTGTTATGAACATTTTCTCTTCCCTTAAAGGACATTTTCTCTTTTCCCTTTTCTTTCACTCCCAATTGTCTTTTCCCTTTACCCTCCTTTTTTTCTGTATATGTAAATAAACACTTTCTTCTTTTATTGTTACACACCGAGCAGGAGTTTTTTCTTTATTCGTATGCGCCTAAAAGAGAGAGTTTGTCCGCTCTAATCTTGCTGTTTTTTACTCGCGTTTTGTTGCAATTTTTTAACCTCGACCCAATTTTTTAACCTCGACCCTTGGATGCGGCAAAGTCGGGACAATCTTTCCCTGCGCAGGAGTTTGAGTCTTTATTCTTCCGCCTAAAAAGAGAGAATTGTCCGCTCTAATCTTTCAAGCCTTTTTTTCCCATTTTATCGCATTTTTAACTTCAACCCTTTCATGTGGAAAAGTCGGGAAGATGTCTGTGACCAAAGTGTCGGAGCGGCTCTAGCCGACCCACACTAGCAGCAACAGTATGCGATAAATTAAAATTGTCCTTTTCAGGACAGCGCTTTTCTCACAATACAATGTAATGATTACGTAAATTATGCAGAAATCTTTTGCATAGTGAACTGTCACTATATTTTGTCAATAACAGTTAATGTCTTTTCTTTAACGACAGTAAACTTGATAGTATTTAAAAAATCATTTTGTTTGTTACGTCTTCTGTCATTATCTGTTTGCACGCCAACTACTAGCAACAAAGGTTTCTTTTTTGTTTTTTCTTTTTGTACAAATTCTTTTCTTTCAAGTTTGTATATTTTTAAACCCTAGGGGTTTAACAAACTTTTAGCAATTGAAAGATTTTTAAAGACGGTACAATACAATTCCTCTCAAAAGAAAGGTAACACTTTCTTTAAAAAAAAAAAAAAGATGCGTAGGCAGGTCAGGTATATATAACTTTATTACAGCTGGCTTACTGTTTGAAGGAATCTCATTTGGTAAACGAAACCTATTTGTTGATCGGTGTTTATTAGAAGTTGCACGTAGACAGCTTACGATATGCGCATGCTTATCAGAGCAATATAGTTTCGGCCTAGTTGTACCATAAGCTTCGCTTACTAAAAATCATTAGTATTTACACTACAGTAAATACTAATTTACTGCTAATAAATTTGACAAGCATTTTAGGAGAAAATTGTGTTCCAATTTCATCACGCCAAATATTTCGGAAAATATTTTAAAAAGGTAAGTGATTTTTCAGCACCATTCAGAATTTGTAAAGAAATGTTAGGGTTTACTTTCCGTAGTTTACATTTTTTTTAAATTGTAAAAGAAAACCCATGTGCGCATTATTTAGCAAACAAAATTATTTTAATTTTTGCGCATGAGAATTATGTCCCATGTTTTTATGACCCCCCCCCCCCCGGGTTCTACTTTTTAACTCTATTTTTTATTTTTATTTATTTATTTTTTTTTAAACGAAATTCATTCAGCACTATAAGGGCAAGTAGTATTTTTGGAGGTGAAACAAAAATTTTCCAGCAAGAATACTATTGTAACAAAAAAGAATAACTAACTGAAATTACTTTTTAAGAGCTATAAAGTACAGGAAATTGTGGAGAGCCATGGTCGCCCACGTCCTGAAGGGGCATGAAGCATAGGAGGAGTAAAAGAATGACTTTTATTGTAATATTTATCGGGATAGCAAGCGTTAAAGTAAAAAGTTGCAATTATCTTCTTCGCCACCACCCAAAAAAAATGGATGCGTTTTTTTTCCACCCCAAGAAATGAAAGCAAAAAATCGCTATCCCGTTTTAAAATATTTGCGATTTACCAAAAAATCTAGGGAATTCTCCGGTTCAAACGAAGTTTTCAGTACTTAATTATTAATGAATGAATTGTATTGAATAGTACTAGGTTATTTTATTAGAAAACTTTGTGCAAATATTTGGAGGGGCTGTTTAACCCTTTTTTTTCTTTCTATATCATGTGTGTACTTTTTAATTTGGTGGGGAAGTCTGAATTTTTAAAATAACTAATTGTAAAGAGAAAAATCCCTGAAGTTATTTCAATAAATTAAAAAAAAATGGAATAATGTGAACATACAGAAAATTTATCTCGAATCTTAAAAAAACTCAAAGAATATTTTTTTTTTTTTTTAACAGTTGGTGCTTCTTGCTAAATCTTGCATAAAAAAACTCGTAATTTTTCAGTGCGATTTCGAAATTCGCCTTGTTGCTGTTCGTAAGAATTATTTTTTTTATTAAATAAAATAAAAAACAAAGTGTAACAGGACAAAAACCTAGTCTGATAAAAGAAAAAGAAACTAATTTTATTTAAAAAGAAAATTCAAGGAACTTTTAATTCAGTTTTACTTTTAAATGTTAAATTGAGACATTAAATTTTTAAATTAATATCCAAAAAACACTTGTGTATAATATCCAGTAATAAAGTTTAATGTAAGTCAAATTGAGACAATAATAAGTACATTAAATGTATTCATTCTTTCATGCTCACAATTTTATTTCTATTTACTTCTCTGGCCTCCCTTGATGCTTGATGAATTTCATTTATGGTTGAATGAAAAAATATTATGTTAGTTATGATAACAGCCGAATGACATTTTTACTCCAGATTTTTATTTATTGAGCCTGGGATTATTTTGTCCATTTTTAAAGATAAGAAAAGGCTGGGATTTTGTCAGATGTTGTTTTTTTTTGGGGGGGGGGGGTTGTCATGGATTATTTTATTCAAACAAAACAAAAATATATTTGAGTTCAAGGATCGGAAATATAAAAAAAGTTTAATTACCATTTCCGAGTGTGAAACATTTTTTAAAATAATTTATTTTTCATTTTAGATTGTTATGGATGTTCATTGTTCATTATCGCCTTTGATTACATTTTTTAAGAGTTGTTGAAAGATATTTTTAATTTATTTTTAAATTGCTGTTGTTCACCTGTGACCTCACAGCAAATAAACGTTACTTGCATTATGTTTTAAACAAAAACTAAGCGTTACATTTACAAAATTCAGTTAATTAATCCTTGGATTTACTAACTGACTTCAAAATGGATCTCTTAGAAAAATATTGGATTTTTAAGAGATTTTTAAATTTGTTTTTTACATTTTTCGTCTTTAATGGTGGTTCGATAAGTGAAGAAGAGTGAACATGCCAATATTTTAAAAATACCTAAAAACTTTTATATACAGAAATTAATTTTAAATTCAGATTGTCTTTCAAATAAGACCACAATAGGCATTTTTAAATTATTTAAAATGCGTTTTTCAGGGGTTTTTTTTTTTTTTTATGAAGTCCTTGATGATCCCTTTCCTTTATCTATTTTAGAGATCATCGTTTTTCATTAATCTGACCACATTAATTTCTTTAAAAATTAATGTTTAGCAAATTAACGCAGAAAAAATATATATAAAAAAAAATCATTTCATTCGAGGCGATCGAATAAAAATGCCATTACGTGAAAGGACGCCGATGTTGTAATAATTTTAATTTTAAAAATCTGTTTTATTGAATTTTTTTTTTTTTCAATGATCTCAAATGTATTTTAAAATTAAATTGACTACTATTTTTACTTTTAAATATAACTGTTACTTATACATACAGTTTGAGTTAACGAACTAATACATGATTATGAATTGATTAAGAGTTGTCTACCTTGGACTACAATTATTCATTTTTAATCACTAATTATTTGTTTATGTAATTAACCCTATTGTGTTTCTATGTAATTACCTCCCTAACTGGGATCCTTCAATTAGTGAAGAGTCTAGTCAAGGAATGTTTTGTTAAAACCTTGCTATGGTAAACTTGTCTCACTAATTCATTTCAAAAAGCAAACAGCCAAAACTACTAGTAGTAGTGTCTGTTTTAGTAACTAATGTTTAATTCACATTGTTCATATTGTGTAAAAATGAAAATTATATGGAATAAATGGAAGACTATTTTGAAGAATATTAGCTGATTTAAAATATAATTAATGATTTGAAACAAATATTATTTACTTTAAGTTTCAAATATTGCAGAAAAGCATTTTTTTTTAACCCAACAGTTTTTAACCGACAGTAGTTGTGTTGTCATGCTTGACTAGGTGATGACAGATCTAATGTTGTTTTATAGACTTTATCTGTAAAAAATAATTGAAGAGAATGACATGAGCAGCTTTTTTTTAAATTAATTCTAAAGTACTCCATAATCTTAAATTTAGGAAAATATTTTCTTTAATCTAATGTTTAAATTTACTGTAGTAATTGCTCTTATCTTCTGATGTCATGCATCATTGCCTGTACTTAGAAAAATTGGCACATTTTTACACTAATAAAAATAATTCAAAATTATTTTTAAAATATTGTTGTTTGATGATTTCTATTGAGCTTTTCCATTTATGATTAGTAAATTTAGTTTTCACTTAATACTATCATCAAAACTGCTGAAATTAATTCAGAATTTAAAAAGATTTAAAACTTAAATTTTTCTAATTAAGACTTTTGAAAAAAAATGAATATAATTTTTAAAAATTATAGTAAATGGAAAAATAAAGTAAATTTAAATTCAAAATTTCTAAAATTCAGTAAAACATTAAATTAAGGAAAATATTATCCTAAATTTTTAAGATTAATGAGTACTTTAAAACTAAAAAAAAAAAGGTGCTCATATCATTTTCTTCAGTTATGTTTTACAAATAAAGTCTCCATAGAACGTTCAGTTGGAAGAAATTTAAAAAAATAAGTGAAAAATAATTTTGATTTTGATTATTTTCTAAAAATTGCATAATGAATGTTTTTTACATAGCAAACAATTTTTCACACACTTCAATATTTGTTTTATTCTTTAGTATAAGTTAGAAAACCAGGTCAGAATAACCAACTTAAAAAAAGTTATTTTTGTCTGTTCAATCTGTAATAAATAGCTTGGTGCTCCAAAGTAAAGGGCATTTTTACAAATTGATTTTTTTTTTTTTTTTTTTTTTTTACATGATTTAGTTGAAATAATTGTATACCTTAATTAACTTGTGATCCAATTAATAGAAATTGTGGATTAACTGTATTTATAATTAGCTCAATGTGGTATTAGCCTTTAATAATGATGGAAACTCTGCATAATCTGTCACAACTATAATTAGGATTCAATTGTTATTTGTATGCCACTGAGTTAAGATAATCCAATAAAACTGTTACTCTACCCCCCCCCCATTATAATTAATTATACTGTTCCATTGACAAGCAGAAAAATGTACTCATTCGTTTATCTTTAAAAAAATCCAAATAGGTATTTCTTGAAGTTTAAACCAGATTACGCAAGCAAGGCCTCTTACCTATTACTCTGAATATTATTAAGAAAATTTTTGTATGACTAGTTTTGAAACATTTACTTACTGAGATGACAAAGCACAATTATGAAACAGCCACAGTAAAATGTTCATTTGAAAAATGACCATTACTTACCCTGTCGTCATCTGATGGTAACTCGAACAAGTGTCAATTAAAACATTGTAACAAAGTCTAAGATGCCAAGTTGTGAAAAAGGCACCAAATTGGAAAAAGGGAAAAGAAAGTAAAAAGAAAAAAAGTAAAATGTGTGATGCCAATTTTGAAAGATGTTTTCATCCAGATATCTAACAGCAAAGTTGTTAGCTTGAACAAGTATGAAGGATGATGTGTCTACAACAGAAACAGTTGTGTTCAAAGCATCCAAGTTCCCTCTTCAGATTTATTTTATTTTGTTTTGTTACGGTTTCACATCTTGTTACAGTGAACACAAAGTCATATGTTGGTAGAGCCAGAAAAATGTGATTCCTATGGGTTGTAATGATTGAACAGGCAGGTGTGAATCAACAAGAATATGGTTTCACCTGTTATTTTCCATTCATGCTGGCTTTTACCAAAAAAAGAAACATCAATGGTAAAATTCTCAATAGGAAGTTTAAAAATTTCACTGTAGGGGGCGTTGCAAAGAAAATCCCAATCAGTAAACTGGTAGCAGGAAGAATTCTTGTGAATAGGGGGCTCACATCTTATAGACAAGTCAAAAGAAATATCAACAGATACGAAAGTGTGATTCAAATTGCCAAGAGAGCAGAGTTGCAATGCGCGACAAGAGCCAGAAGAACAAGTAAAATGTATAAAGAAGCATGTTGATCAGAATAATTAAAGAAACAAATAGGAAAATCTACTATTTGACTGAGAGACTGAGCAATGGAAAAATTGAAAGTTTAAGTAACAGCAACATCAGTAATATTGGAATGATTAAGCCACTTGATATGATGAACATTAAAATTACTAAGCACAAAAATGTCTACAGATGAATGTAAAGAGAGAAAAAGATAGCGAGACAGAGCTATTTTTTTACTGTCCTTAGAAGAACATGAGTGATAAAGGAAAATGAAACAGCTGACATAGTGCAATAAAGAAAGTCGAAAGCACATGAAAGATTCATCCATGGGTTCAAGAGATGATTCTCTTGACATTGGAAGTTTTTCCCAGATGTAAACACCATGCACCATATATATCCTAGAATCTTTTTGACAAAGTGAATTCATTGGTAGTGATAGAAGAGTTTTAAATTAGTTTCATAAAGTGCTAAGACATCTGGACATTTGCCTATATTTCTGAGATGAGGTATCATGTACGCTATTTGGACTATTGTCCAAATCTTTGTTGCCATATTTATTACAACGTTTCGGAATGTTGGAATGTTAAACTTCTTCAGGTGGTTGGAATGTCAAACTGAACCCTTTATTTTGCTCACATGGGTAGACTGTTCTAGTTCCACGTGCCATGTTTAATGGATGTCAGTTATCTCCTGAAAGTTCTCCACTACCATAACTGGGTATTGAACTCACACTTTTTTGGGCCCTGTCACTGGATCTAACCAATGCCATTATCCACTGTGCCATGTCCTTGTATGAATTTCTAGGTATTATAAACCTAGTATCTTCAGTAATCATTTTTTTACCAGTACTCATATTGCAATTTTTTGCTGTTATCATTGCATGTTTTTACCAGAGCTAATATTGCAATTTTTGTTGTTGTTATCGCTTTTCTCTGACACTCCTTATTTACTGGTTCCCATATTAATTTCTATGCTTGGTTGGCTCAGGAGATTTTTGTGGCTTAGCATATGATTCCTTAAGTTTACGAATTTTCCAATGGTATTCTCTGTCTATGATCTCAACCTGATCCCACAGAGGGTGGTGATCTCCCTTCTCTCTCCATATGTGGTCAGCCACGCTTGATTTTTCCACTTCCCCTCATGTTACAGCTTTCTGGTGTTCTTGAAGCCTTACCTTAAGGAGGCGGCCTGTCTCCCCTCTATATTTTCAGAGAAAAGCGATTCAAGAGAAAAGATTCTACACTACAGAAATTGGTAGGAATACCATGAATACTGGGGAACGGTTTAAGGGGGGGGAGTTAATTTTTTTTTGTTTACTCAGTAACTATCAGAAAATTATTTTACTTTATAGGAAAAAAAATTCCAAAATAATTATCACTGCCCATTATTTATGGCAATACAAATTTATTGGTAGATATTTAGTTCCTTCTTTTTGCAAATCTAGTACTAAAATCTAATTTCTGCAGTAGTCCAAAGTTTTGGGAAAAATTATTAGCAACCGGAAATTAGTTTAGAGTTTATTTTTAACATTCAGTAACCTTGTGCCCTAGTGGTTTTATTACCTTGATTGAGGTAAAAATGATTAAGAAAAGAAAACGAGGTCATGTTGCAAGGCACTGAAGAGGTTTTTTTTTATTTTTATCCAGGTTAATGGACCAACAAATCTTTGCACTAAATGTCATGTTATAGATTTTGACAATCGTGTGATGTCTTCTATTCTGTGATATCTAAGTTCTCCCTCTATGCCAAGTGACTGACTTATTAGCAGTCACTTGACTCTATGCAAAACAGGGCAAGTCCATTTTCCCTATATTGCTACACCTCTCAGAAATGAATAGGTTTTATACCCTTTGTTGATCTATGACTTCTCCAATCTCTCTCTCTCTCTCTCTCTCTCTCTCTCTCTCTCTCTCTCTCTCTGTTTGGATTCTTCTTCGTCAATTTTTGGTCCTATTTAATCAAAATGAGCCAATAACTTCTGTCCACTTGTTGCTATTATAGCCGTATTATGTCCCCATTTGTGCAATAACATTAGCTTTTTCAGGAATTGATTCTCTGTCATTCTTGTACCACATTTCTTTCATTTGTTGACTAGGACATTGCTATAAGTGATCTAATTTGTCTTCCCATCAATGCAGAAGTGCTTTGTATTCTACTGGTATGTGGACTAACTACTAGTCTTGGTAGGTAACTATCTATGGTGCTTCTGGATGGTAAAAATGCCTCCAACCCCATTTTCATTGTCTGCACCATTCTTTCTGCAGAATTGTAGATGGTATGGTGGTGTCTTATAAGGAAGGTAGCCAATTTGTTTTAAGTACAAACTTTCATCACAAAATTCTGATGCATTTTCAGAGACTAATGTTTTTGGCCCCCATTTCTGGAAAATATTGCTTGTGATATTCATTTGACTGTGACTGCATTTCTATCCCGAATTCTAACCACTTCAGGCCATCCAGAGAATGAGTTGACCAAAATTAAAAATAGTCTTATGCCTTTAACATGATCCATATGAATGCAGACCCATAGCTCTTTTTCTTTAGGCCATGAATGTATATTGTTTTGGCAAAAGGTTTTTTTATTTCGCTACATTTTGGGCATTTTTGTACATATTTCTCTAAATCATGAGACTACCCAGGCCCCCATGCTTCCAATTTTACTTGTCTCTGTGTTGCTATTATTCCACAATGAACATCATTGTGTAAGCTTTTTATTATGTCTTTTCTTAATCTCTTTGGTGGTATTAAAATATCTCCATTGCATATAAAGTAATTCTCTATAGTTAGCCCATGCCTTATCTTTTTATAGGATCTCTCTGCCCTAGAACAATCACTCCATTTGTTTCTTTTTATTCTACACACAATCTTGCTTAATACCAGATCATGTAAGGTTTCAAATGTAAGATAAGGTCAATAAATCTGTTTCAATCTAGTGCAATATTGTATCTTCTGAATTGTCTGATCTTTCTAATGGTTCATTGTTGAAGTTTAATCTAGAGAGAGCATCGACATATGGAATAGTGTTTCTTTTCATATATTCTATGTCACAGTCAAAGGCCATGAGCTTTATGGCCCATCTTATAATCCTAACTTTAGGTAACTACTTCATGGGGTTAGAAACTTCTTGCCTAATTAAAATTGGTGAGCTCTATCTGTGCTCCATATGATAGCTAATGATACTTTTCAATATCTGAATATTTAGCTTCAGTTTTTATTAAATGTCTTGAAAGGTACATTATAGGATGACCTTCTTGAGAGAAAATCGCTGATACAGTACGCAAACTTGCGTTCATACTTAGTCACTTCTTTTTGGAGGTCAAAAGTTTTTACAAGTGATTTTTTTTTTAGAATTTTTTTTGTTTTAATTTCAACTGCTGTATTCTGCCATTTAAATTCATTGTTTGTTCTTAACTGCGCAAAAGGTTCTATCAACTCACTATATGTTGGCAAATATCTGCTATAAAAATTGGCTAACCCTAAAAAGATTAATTTTTTATTTGTAGGTGTAGGTAGATAATTCTGCTATTTTCTTTATGAAATTTGTGTCTGGTGAAATTCTTTGGAAATCTGGTATCCCAGATATGTCATTGTGTCGCAATTTAATACACGTTTATCATCGTTCATGGTTATCCTGGCATTTTTTAATTTGTTCAGAACAGTCTGCTTCCATCTGAATAAATCTATTGATGAATTAATCATGGTGACCAATTTAAATTTTTTCATCAATTTGTATCTGATCATAGGCAGATTTGAGGTCAATTTTAGCAAAGTATTTAATTCCTTGTGAATAGCAGTTTCAACACTGGGTGAGGCCCAATTACCATCACCAGTGGGAACGTGCTCTAAAATTCCTTGTTCCAACATCGTTTTTAGTTTAGCAACAACTAAAAGTTGACTATTTTCTTTTAATTGAATGCTTGCTTTGTATCCTTTTAACATCCCCATATCAGTACTTTCTAATTTCACACTGTTAATTAATTTGCTTGTATCCACTTTAAAGTCATCTAATGCAATGAGTCCATGATGTCTTTTACATTTCACTACCATGATGGGAATAATTTAGAAGTATGTATCGGTCTCAAAAGTTCCTTGAAAACAACGTTTTGATGAAAGTCATCAAACTGTTTAAGCCAATTTTTCTTTAATTTGAGTTTGCCCATTTGTTCCCAGAAATTTATTAGGATTAGGGTGACATTGCTCCCAGTATCTACTTGCATTGGTAAAGTTATATTTAAGTTTTTCCTGAAGGGGGTTTAAATTTTCTATACTTTCTATTTTCCTTTTATACTTGCCCACAGACTGGAAATGGTTTTTCTTTTCACAATTCCAGCATACTTGTCCCAAAGGACATTTTTTTCTTATCCCGTTCATGCTTTTTATCATAGTATTTGTATCACACAAGGTAATTCAATATACTTTACATTTCAGCATTACTCTTGGATGTATTGAATTTTTCATTTAACTCTAATTGTTGCAAAAACTCTATAGATTCATCCAGGGACATTTTAATCAGTTGTAACCATTCCAAAATCTCAACTGTATCAGCTTATCTTCGATGGTCATTTCTCCTCTGCCAAGTTTTTAAAACTCACAAAATCTGGAAGCCTCTCACAACTTGTGGACATAGTGTATTTTTGTTTCATTCGGCTGTTGTTTGCTTATGAGAAACTTCGTTCTCTTGTGGCCCTGTTTCTGTGGGTCTAGCTGAATGCCACTCTTCCTTTGATCCATCGCCATTGAGTGCACTCTGCACCAATCCTGCATCCCCATATTGTGTTTCAATATCTGCAGGAACATTGGTGAAGAACTGCCAAACTGTCCTCTCTGTCCTGGCCATGCTTGTAAAAGACTAAAGTCATCGGTGATGTCAGTAAACTTAATTAACTTCAACAACACTCATTTATAAGTGTAAAAATAACAGCCTTTACTTATGGTACTATGATTAAGATCATGAATACATAAACAAAAGGGATTTGAAGATGTTTCCCTATATAAGGAATTCTTGAGCTCGAAGGAAGAAGATGACTGGTGGGTACCGTATTGGCTAAACAGCCCAGAGTCATTCAACTATTTAAATGAAAGCAGCTGATCGAGGGAGTTCAAAAAATGGTGTAGAGAACAGGTCTTTAGCTGATTGAGGCACCACAGTCATCCGGCAGGGAGAGTGTTGGTCTACTAGAATGAAGACCAGTTCAATCTTACTTCTGCTCTTTCAGCAACTGCTTTTATGGGGGTGCAAACCCCATTTGCACTGCTCTGATTGGCTAGCCCATAACAATGCTTCACCAATGGTCTTGTGTCATACACCTTTAAGGGGAGAAAAAAAGCTCCCAAGAATCCAATATGATTGGTGGTACAATCACAATAATGGAACTATGTTGTGAATGTCAGAGAGAAGATGAGAAGCTCCATCCCAACCCTGCTCTCATTGGTGGGCCAATCAAACTTGTGGCCTTGTATCACTTATATCCACCTTCAGTGGAGCATTTTTCATGTTTTGGAATCTTACCCTCATTTGACCTGATTATCACAGGTGTCATTGTCACCTCTATCTGACAGTATGTCATGTTCCTGATCAAAACAAATCTGACTTGTAAAGATTTACTTTCTGTCACTCATGTCAATGAATAATAATTCCTTTATCAAATGAAAACAACACTCGTGTTCAACAAACCTAAAACTGTAACTAACAACTAATCCCACCCAATCTCACCATTTCACCTTTAACACTATACTCCACAAGTGACACAAACCTGAAAATTCATGGTATCAAATTCTTTTAACATGAAAAATATTTTTCCTTCTTTAGAAATAAAAATTATGTTGCCAGTCAACCTTTGACACCAGTGATGGTGTCATACTCTCAGCAATAACCAACTTCTTTTTCGACTGCAAATTTCTCTTTATAATGTCTGAAATTTTTGAAAAGATCAAATCTTCCAATTCTCTGGAATACCCCATACAAAACTAGGCAGCACACAGTAAATTTTCTAGCCTCAATACACTGAACATCTCCACATCCAAACAACCCTCTTTGTAGATGCTGACCAAACTAAGCCTTCTAACAGTAACTACCATAATTATATACAAAAAATATTTCTCATACTCCTAAACAGACAACTTTTCTCCCTATGTCTCCATAGCTGCCTTCTGTTTTTTCATGATTAAATAATAATTTGTTTCTACAATCCGACCTAGCAGAGATCTATATCACCAAAATAAATATTTGGAACCAATGATGTGTGATCTATTTTGAAACTGATTCCAGTTCCAATCACTCTTGGTATTACAGCAGAAGCTGAGTAATGACTGAACTTGAAAACATGGAGCCCAATGACAAAAGAAAAAAAATCACTTTACTTTGCTTCAATACCCTATAAAGATATAACAAAAAAAAGCTTCAAACAACATCTGAAAAAGATGTAGAGTTTTAAAATAATATATAAATGTATATGTAAACTGAAGGGATCAATGTGAAAAAAACAATTGCATTAATACAATATAAAAATGGACGTTTATTGTGTTCTAACTACAATATTTCTCATACTCCTAAGCAGACAACTTTACTCCCCATGCAAATCACAGAAAAGAGTGTAAATACTAATTTAGAAGGATAATCATAAAATGATTGTTTTCTCAGTGAAATTTAAAATTTTGCTAACAAAAACATTTTTTTTTTATTTCATTTCAGATGGTGAAGAAAATAGCTGTCATTGGTGCCGGCGTAGTTGGCCTCTCTACTGCCATGAACATCATCGACTCTATTCCCTTTGTGTCTGTTACTGTCATTGCAGATAAATTTAATACAGAAACAACAAGTGATGGAGCAGGAGGCTTGTTCAGACCAAACTATAATACCACTCCAGGAATCCCCAAGGAAGAAATGATGTAAGACTTTTTTTAAATAAAATTACTTTGAAATCTGTATAGCCTTCTTACAAGACAAAATTCTTAAAATAGTATCAACTCTAGCAAAAAATTGTATTTAACTTTTAATTTGGTATCAATAAATCAATCCCCAAAAGATAAAAAAAAAAAATTGGAGTATATAAATGAGTAGGTATTTAAATGGCTATTAACATGTTAATGAAATCAATGAACCAAGTACAATTTTCTAGTCTTTTGCAGCAACCATTACACTTATGTGCATAAAAGAGGCAAGAAAACGTATAAAAAAAAATAAAGATATATTCATGACAGCCTGTACTAATCAATACAAATTACTAATTACTGTCTAATTTAAGAGTAGGTATCTCAAATTGCCCTAGTGCAAAAACATGTCAAAATAGTGAAATTTCTTTCCATTTCAACTACAAATAGTAAAGCCTCCATATTAATACAGGTTTATTTGAGAATAGTTTAGCACTTGGAACAGAAATAATGGAATATACAAACCCTGTTTGATATGAATGGAGGTGTCAAAAGATTAATATATTACAATGTAATATTTTTACTTTTGATATTATAGATATTTATTTCACCAGACTGGATTCTGAGTATAGTATACGTTAATAAAATTCATAGGTGTTTGTCTTTATTTGTCAATAACCACATATCTTTGAGAAAAAATAAACATTATTAATTCAAGATATGTTTTTATGTTGGGCATGAAAACATGTTCTCTTTGTTAAAGATCTGAATGAAATTGTTATAACCAGCATATGATTGCAAGGGAAAGAACAAACAACGATTGAAATTTCAACAGCCTGTATTGATCAAATTTCAGAATACATACATAGCTGTGTGAAGTGGAGGACAAAATATGCTTCTTTAGTTGCCATTCGTAAGGGAAGTGATGTAAAGGTTTTGTCAGTTGACTGATTTGTTGGGTTGATTGGCCAAGATCACGGTTGGTGTCGGGAGAGAGGGCTGGAGTGAACTAGTGAAGCCAAATGGGGATGTTGTTGTTGGGACTGATGTACACCTTTCTTCAGGGTTGAAACCTACATCAGTAAGGTATTGATTGGCCAGCAGTTGTGTGATGAGGCCGAGACGTTAAGACAAACTGCCTGTTGCCAACAGGGTTGATTTGTGGTAAAGCCCAGTAAGGTGCATTGGTGAGACGGTTGACCGAAGTTGCAGTGGTGGTGATGAGGACACTTGGAGCGTGATAGTGAAGCTTGAGTAGAATGTCTCTGTCGGATTCTGGTCAAATGGGGCCTCAATGAAATGGGGTCATGGTGGTGACAACGAGAGAGGCCTAGAGTGGATTAGTGAAGCCACCAATCTGATTTTGCCAATACAGAGGGGTGCAAGGGTGAAGTCGCAAGTGTAACTTTGTTGATACAAAGAGTGTATTAGCAGATTGGTAGTGGTATGTCTCTGATTTTGGTCAAACAAGAAATCAAAAAGGAACATTGTCTCAATGGTGACAACCAGGGAGGCCTGTAGTTCATAGTGATGAGAGCAAGAGAATACTCAGTGGATTACTGAAGCTTGGGTGATATCACGGTGGCGCTGACAACAGCATGCCGGTGTTGACAGGTTGTTTCTCGGCCTGCTACAGCGTCAGTTGTTTACAAGGGGCTTTCTTTTAAGCAAATCTGGTGTTTACAAGGGTCTTTTTTTTTTTTGTGCGATGGAAACATTCGTGATTAGCTATTGTATTTTATTGTAAGGTTTTCTGTGGACTGAATGTGATGCTTGGAGCCCCTGCACAGAAAATGACTTTATTTTGTATTTTTCTTTCATATTTTTATTTTTTTATTTTCATTATGTTGTATAACAATATTTTTTCTAATTGAATTCTGTATACCTATTGTCTTTTATATAACATTATATACATCAATTACAATGTATGCATTGTTATTTGCAGGCAGTGGTGTAAAGATTCTCTGGCACACTATACTCGTCTATTATCCTCCTCTGAAGCCAGTAAATGTGGGGTTTCTTTCATGACTGGATTCTTGTTTGGTCAGAAACCTCTGGTAAGTAAATCATGTCCTGATAAGTTTCTTTTTTTTTTCCAATTTGTGTCTTATACAGAAAAGTGAGTAGTTCTTTGAGGCTCATGTTTATCATTCTTTCATTATTTTCATTTTGTTGTAAAAAAAGTGAAGTGTTGTAACAGTGAAAACAGATAATTGGAAATAGTTCAAAATCCAGCAGCTGCATGTGTTCATTTCTAACTAATGCACTTGTAGATGAAACATCCAGTTTGGTAGACCAGTTTGGTATCTTCTAGATACCAACCAAACAACCATTTTGCTATGCAGGTATTGGTGTATGTATATACATATATACACTGAGTGGTCAAAAAATTTGTTATGTTTGATACTATCTTTGTGGTAAATTCATAATTTATTCCTCACAAATTTTTTTATCTTCTTTTTAACAAATATCTGATCTATGAGCCTTTTGCAGTTTTCCATTGGATTGAAATACTTTTTATGAGGAGAATTTTGTAAAGAACAAAATAAATATTAACCTTTACCAATTTCTTTCTAGAATTGTTCTCCCGCCACTGCATTTATTCATTTATTTATTTATTTTTTTTTTGAGGGTGCAAAAACATGAGCACCTAGAGTGGTTATCATCTCTGACCACTTCACCATCAATATCCACTCAAGAATAGCCTTCACAATCATCATCGGAGTCCTAACCAAAGAAAAACACCTGAATAATGGTTTTGTTGGATATTGATGCAGCCATTTTTGTTTTCAGAAAATCGCAAAAAAATTAACGTGGGTTTTATCAATGCTACACCTCATGTAGAATCTAGAAGAATTCAAAATGGCATTTGAAAAAGGAAGTTTAACCTTCCTCCAAAACAGTAATAGGCAATTTCCAGTTTAAAATACCGAAAATAACAGTTGACAATTGTTTATTTATAACAACTATCTCAAGGCAGCAGAATGCGCCTAGAGCAGCAAAGGGAGATAATTCTACAGCAACAATTTTTGCCTCCAGTGTGGTAAAGGTTAATTTGAAAGTGCATTATCTGCTGAATATTTCAAATGTGTCAGCCAAAATGTAGCAATCTTTCAGCTTCTTACCAAAGTAACATGAGGTGTATTGTGGTGTCCTTATTGAATATTATGCATTTTCTCCCAATTAATAATTATTTCTATTTATTATTATTTTAATTGGGGGTAGTATTGTGTCGTTTACCCCCCCACCCCCCATCTCTTCTAGAGAGGTCTTTCGGTACGGGGCTAATTCCACAACAAAGCTACATTCTCTCTTCGCCATCTTCTCCTGGTCTAGTGTCAAAATATTTTTGGAGTCCAAAGATGAAAGAGACCCCAACAAAGGGAATTTGAACTTATCTATTTTATTAAACACGTGGATGTGTATATCTTCTAACTAGCCAGTGAGGTCTTTCTATCACCTCCACTGGGGAGCAAGCTCCCCGAGACACAAAATAACCACATCTAATATGTATGATGTATAAAAACTTAACTCACTGAAAACACTTTCTATCTCTAACAGTCCCACGTTTGGCTCAGCCAATCAAAATCAACATCCCTATTTTGTCTACCATCTGACCTTAAAGGTCAGCCTTAGAAAGTCTGAGACAAAATACACTGCCACTAAAAAATAATAGTTTGAAACTATTATTTAACACTTGTTCAAATCAATCATCCATGAAAATGTAGTTTAGTAGGTTTTTTTTCACTTGTGTGGAAGTCACACATCAAAACAACTAACAGATGAGTTTGTGCAAATAATTTTCACTTCCAGTTGCAAATATTTGGGATATATTGGCCCTCTCTCCCATGTCATATAATGTTGATTATTCTCAAATAATGTCTTGAGTTAATTGCTGTCAATGTCAACTAATCTACCAAACTGTTAGGAATTATTCTCCAGCATAACTCTTTGCAATCCACTTTTGACATATTCAATCAATTACAGGATCTTCTCCATAAGCTGCATGAGCTTGTTTGTGTTTGAGTCACATTTTTACCTTTCTTAAAATAAAAAAAGCATAAAGTGAAAAAACACTTTTTTTGAGTTGCAAGATGCAGTTTTCAGGTATCATTCGTATGATTGTAAGAAATACTTGTGAAAAATTTCAGGCCCACTTTCCCTGCAGTATTGTGATCAACTTATTGTCACCTTTTCCTGTACATCGAAAAATAGGTATCATTTATTGTTTACCAGGATAATAATAAAATGTACATCGGTGACATCATTTTAATTCCATCATGTACATCATATTAAAATGTTACAAGTTGATAGTGAAATCTGATTTTGTGCGGAACCTGGGCATCATTTTCCGAGACAATAAACTTTGCCTAACATATCTATCTCTTGCTTTGTATCCTGTCACTTCAGTGCAAGCTTCGGTCATCACTTTTATCACTCTTTTGACTTCCCGAGTACTGTTTTGGCCACTACTAATGGTGTCTCAAAAATGTCATTAACCTGTTGATCTGATAAAGAAGCAATGTATGTAGGCTAAGTCTTGAGTTTATTCATCCAGTAAATCATGGAATGATAATTTTTTGTATGCCTCTTTAGTTTGGGGGTCACCAATTTTCTCATGTAGACTACAGGAGGCACATCCTCATTCCCATCTCCATCTTCACTGTCCTCCTCATTATCAATGTAGTTTAACAAATTTTGCCTCTTCAGTCATTATTTTTGTCTCACAACTAGTAGCCTATGTGGTCCAATAACTTGACTCTTGTCATCCTTTGTGATAATGCAATAGTCAGTTAGGGCAGGAAATAGCAATGGCAGCTCCAGTATAATCACTAATTAAGTATTGGTCACAAGCGGCAGCCATTGTAAGGAGTCTTCTCCTGTTCTGTGAGCTGGTGTCTGTCAGAGATTTTGGATTGGGGACAAAATCAGCATCAGTATTGACAGGAGGGATATCTCTTGAATCATCTTTATTAGCCTCAACATAAGGAATATATCCAGCTACCAGATCTCTATATCTTTGATTAAGCTGGTTGCTGGTTCTGTTCACATCATGCTTCTCTCTTCACGTAAATCTGTCTCACATCATGTCAATCGCTGCAATTTTCATCTTCCTATCATCTTGCTCCTCAAGGAGGAACTGCACCTCACATTTGGGAACTTTTATATCACAGTTACAGGCCAGGTGATATCTATCACACTTCTTTGCACTTCACATCCTAACAGGAGACACAGGGACAGTATCAGCTACAGATATCAAACAACTCCTTCATTTCTTTTTGAAATGCATCTTTTTTGCCCACATTCTTGTTCTTATTAACTTCATTTCCTCTGCTGTATAATTTTCTCAACCTTTCCTCAATAGTTTTCCGACTAAGCAAGGAAATAGTCTATCTCCAATTGCTTTTTCCCATATTTCTGAACAATCTTGGGCAGCCATCTTGATAATCAGTGAAACATCTGCAAAGTTTCCTTTATCAAATTTATATCACCAGCAGTTCTTTAACATCTTGCCTTTTGAGGAAAGTTTGTCCACTTGGGTCCAGTATTTAAAACACATTGAGATGCTGCTCTTGCTGTTATGGCTGCATTGACAAATCAGTTATTTATTTTGTAAGAATATTTATACTGTTTTTATCATAAGCCGACTTCTCAAAGATTTAGCTAATTTTTTCATTTATCACCAAACTCCTGGAATTATTATAATTTTCATAAAATCTATTGTTTTAGTAGATTGATTAAAATATTATTAACCGCTTGAGAAGTGTTTGTATTTGTTGGATGTCTTATTGGCAAATACTTTATCAGCCACTCTAGGACTATCACTGCTTTTATTACCTTTATCTATGGTGCAGGAAATTTCCAGACTTATCAAAGTCTCTAAGAAGGCCACCGATCTGAACAAAATCCCAATGGTTGTTCTTAAGAATATCAACCCAGAATTATCTCTTATTCTGGCAAAACTGTCCAACAGCTGCTTGAAGGAGAGATGCTTCCTTAGTCCATTGCCTGTTGCAATATTTTGACCCATTAGTCACCTTAGTGTCATCAGCAAACTTTTTGAATCTAGAATCAACAAAAAGCTTCGACACCGCAACTGGAAAAAGCTTCTGAGTGATAACCAGTATGGATTTCACCCGGCTAGATCCACAGCTGATGTCTTAATTGTCATTACTCACAGAATCATCAAGGCACTAGATAATAAATTCATCCTGAGGACCATTGCCCTGGATATATCTAAGGACTTTGACAAGGTGTAACATTGAAGGCTGCTACATAAACTCTCCAGCTATGGAATCTCTGGAAGAGCTCTCTTAATTATCAAGTCCTTCCTAACAGGTAGGTCCCTGAAGGTGGTTGATAATGGCCACACATTGGAAGCCCTTAAGATCAATGCTGGCATTCCACATGGTTCTCTCTTTGGTCATATCCTCTTTCTAATGTGTATTAATGATCTGCATAAGAGCATATTCTGATCATTAGTAAGTATTTATGCGGATGATACAACAGTTACAGGTGAACCTCCAAAGATCTGGATAACCAGAACCTAACAGCTGGATCTCTCCTCTGACGTAGCCCTGGTCACTCAATTCAGGAAAGGACTAGCTTGTAAAATTCAATATAGCTAAAACCAAACTAGTAAAGTTCCACCAGCACCATCAACAAGCAGACCCTAATGTCTTCTTCTTATGTCAGGATGTCTTTGCAAGATTGGTGTCTTGCACATTTCAAAATCTTGTTGTCTGAGGAGATGAGTCAGTCAGTTATGTGCCATGCGTGATGCACGTTTAGGCGATCATGTATCTTTTGATGCATGACTGATGAGGCAGATTTTTTCCTGCAGTAGGTTGCCATTTCTTTCTGCGGTAGACCAGTTGCCCTCCAAGGCTATAAAACCCTGTCTGTAAATAGCAGGAATCATCCACATTCCCTTCATATTTCATTTGTAAGAAGGAAGTTCCACTTGGGCAGCTTCTTTCCTAGAACTGCTGCTTTAGGGAACAAACTCCCAGCAAGATGTTTTCCCAATCACTACAATGTTGACCTCTTCAAATCTAAGCTGTATAGCCTCATGAACGTCTCTTCTTGCTTTTTCTTATGCTCTTATGACACCATACAGCAACTCTCTGCCTTGAGTGTCTCTTGGGCCTTGTACTGGGTGAACACTAGTATAAACAAGTCTTGAATCACTATCCAATTT
The DNA here is from genome assembly GCA_964036315.1 of Acanthosepion esculentum. NCBI lineage: Eukaryota > Metazoa > Mollusca > Cephalopoda > Sepiida > Sepiidae > Acanthosepion > Acanthosepion esculentum. Next base: position 14,280,014 of record OZ038478.1, read on the forward strand.
ACTGAGTAAGAAAACCAAGAACAAAAAAATTTCTTGTGAAATGTCTTCAGCCATTCCAGAAAAAAAAGAAATTTTTTCTCAATATGACTTGTCGGCAACACCCAAGGTGTTAAATAGAATAGAGAAGAAATAATTGATATTTTTACTCAACTTATCATGTCTTCGTTGTCTTTGCAAGTTTATCTGTTGCTGCTGCTGCTGCTGCTGCTTTTATGTGCCGTGTCTCTTCAGGACATTGGCAATCATGGCTCTCCACCATTTCCTGATCTTTGTAGCTCCTAATAAATTTTGTCTCTTTATTATCTCTCGTAAACCTTGTTCTGCTATCCATTTACTCAAGCTCACTGGGTAGGTTATGTGTTGTTTTCCTGTATCCCTCTTGTCTTCAATCTGTCCTGTGAGTCTCAGATTTTCCAATCCCTCTTTCCTCATTATGCTCTAGAAATGTCAACTCTCTCTTCAAGATGTTAAGTATACATTTCCTTTTCATTTCTATTTTGCTTTGTCATTGCTCACATAATCTATACATGGTATTCTCAGCATGCTTCTGTAGAACTGCATTTCTGTTGCTTCAAGTCTCTTCTACAACTTGAGAAGATTGTCCAGCATTCACTGCCATATAGGAGAACTGATAATATGTAACAGTTCAGCACTCTTTCCTTTGTTTCTAACAAGATTTTCCTGTTTCTTAATACTTTGCTTAGCTTTTGGAAGGCATCTGCAAATATCTCAATGAGTCTTCAGATATCAATGTTGCACTTTTCATCCTTTATTAAAACACTTCCTAGATGTTGTTGTACTTGTTTGATTTTGCTATCTCCAATTTGTAATTTGCATTTTGGGGTCATCCTTTTGCTAATAACCATGCATTCTGTCTTCTTGCAATTGATGTTTAATCCCTTCCTCTCTTTCACTACCTTCTGGAGAAGTTCTGGTTTCCTTTCAGTGTTTGCTATTAATACTGTCATCTGCATATCTTACGTGGCCACCAAAAAATTTTAATGTAACTCTGAAATTAGCAGACATCTATCCAAACATGATTATATATCTGAAAATCAGTGTCATTATTTTTTTTATAATATATGAGGGTAGATCAATAAGTTTGTAGACTTCTTAAATGAATTTTGATCTGAAAATTTCAATGTATAATGTTTGATCTGTGATTAATACCCACCAATGAAATGCATTAACAAAGAAGGAAGATTATTGAAAAATAAATATTTCTTGCATAAAATAAATACATTATGTCATCATTAGGCTGCAGACTTATTGGTGTACCTATGCGTATACATATGCAAGGGGATGCTGAAAATTTCCTGGCTCAACCAGACCTAGAAGGTATTCAAAGAAAAATTCTGATGTTTGGTCATTTAGCCAAGAGCTTTTTAGCACCCCATCATATATGTTTAAGTTATCACTTCTCTACATTAATCATGATTTGTTTTTCTATTTTAGTTGGGTTTTCATTTTGCAGACATTCTTTTTTTTTTCTTTCTTTTTTTCTAATGTCTTCTTTTTATGTCAGGATGACTTTGCAAGCTTGGTGTCTTACACATTTCAAAATCTGTCGTCTGAGCAGATCACAAAGATGAATTTCAACTATAAGTGAGTAATTCATATTGCAGATCATGCTACAGGTGCAGGTTTTTATATTTGCTGCAGTTTCAGGTGAAAACTTAGTTGGAAATAACAATTGCTGTTCAAAAAACAATTTTACTGCATGAACAATTTATAATGCAAACTGTCTTCACTAATTGATCTAACTACTTAATGCTTTTTAGTTATTGCAAATTGTTAATTATCTTGATGAAAACTCGTGTTCAAATGAGCCAATAACTAGAATATAGTAATTAACCTCTTTTTTTATAATAGAAATTCAGAATTTTAAGTGCCTCTATGCAAGAGAAGAGACTTGATGGAAAAATAGAGGGATCATATTTTTTCATTGATTATATTTTGTTTAATGTATAAATATTATTATTCAGTTGAAATTTTTAACTTAAAAAATGATGTTTAAACATAGCAAGTCTTTGTTTGTGTTAAAATAGTTAAATTATTTCTTTTCTTCAAAATATAATTATATAAATATAATTATTTCTTTTCTTCAAATATAACCTCCAACTATTTAAATGTAACGTCAATCGACATCTCCAGTTGCCTTGATCTATCCACTTCCCTTCTCCACATCCTTTCACCTTTCATTCCTATCTGCTCTCGCTCCAAATCTTCTGTAACCCCCTTGCCTTGATCAATCCACTATCTTTCTCCACATCCTCTCCTTTACCCCTCCTATCTGCTCTTCCTCCAAACCTTCTGTAACCCCTTGCGTGATAGTGGCTTCCAGCCTTGCTTGGGGTGAAAAGCTTAAAAAAAAAAAAAAAAAAAAAAAAAGATCGAAGAGAAAGCAAGTCTAATTCATGTTCTTTGCAAATTCAAATTTCAAGGGAGTGAGGGTTAAATATTTTGGCCTCAGTCAAGAAGGGATTTAAAAAATATTGTCCTGTTTTGGGAGTATGTCAAATGGGCATTTCAGTGCCCCCCCTCATAATACAGCCAGATCAGATTTGTATAACTCCTGCATGGAAACAAGTTTTCTGGCTGAAATTGTTTATATGGGGATTTTGTTGTTAGTCACTTTATTACTTTCACATAAAGGTTATCTAAAATAATTCATGACTAGTCAGTGCAGATCTGTATCTGTGTCTTCCTGATAAATGAAAAAAAAAAAGTGTTTATTAAAAAAGATTTAAAAAAAATCATTATTGTCTTTGTTAGGTCATCAATATTTTTCCTCCATTGCAGTTTTGTTGACAACTCATTTTTCTTACTTTTATTTCCAAACTCAGGTATGGAGCACAAGTGACTACTCTTGTTGCTGAATGCCGACGTTATCTTCCATGGCTCATGTCAAAGTAAGCACTGTTTTCAGACTTTTCCAAATGTCTACTGACTTTACACTATGTTTAGATAGAGGACTGCTTGAGAACACTGGGTATTGGAAACAGGGAATGGGAAGTTCCGGTATAGCCAATTCAGCATAGCTAAATAGACAGGAATTTTTTGGCAGAGGGACGATTATGCCTCAGATTACTACTTCAGCATTATAGTCAAATTTACTCTCTCTCTCATTTAGTAGTCAAATTAGTACTTCATCGTTATATGCTCGAATAGTCCAATTTAAGAAAAAGAGTAGTAAACCGATATTTTCTTCAGTGTAGCTTCATATTTTTCTGTTCTCAAAACCCTTTTATTCCAAATGGAAGCAAATATTTTATCAAAACGTGAAAGAAACAAAGTGATACCCTTTTTTTTTTTATTCCTGAGATGTGGAACCTTTATGAATGAACTCTAAATGACAATCACACCAACAATCATGCTGAAGCTGCCAATCAGCGTTTGCAATATGAGTTAGGAATGGATCATTCTTCAATCTGGGAATTTATTGATGCCTGACAAAAAGTTCAGAAAGGACATGATGTATTTCTCAAAAAGCTGATCGCTGAATATCCCCCCCACCCCCAAAAAAAAGCTATAAAAAAAATAGAGAGAGATACTGACAAACGAATCAAAGAAAAATCATAATGGAAGTTGAATCATTAAATCCTATTGAATTCCTGAAGGGTGTTGCTCATAATTACGAAATAAAGAAGTAATTTCTGGGTTCCCTTCCCAAATCGAACCCGTAGATGGAAAGTGGCCGGATGGCATTACCATCTTCCCTTTTAAAATGGGTAAGTCGTTGATTTGGGATGCGACCTGTGCAGATACATTTTCGGCTGGTAATTTGATCAGGTCGGCGGTTGAGCCGGGGTCCTTCGCCCGAGACGCAGAGATAAAAAAAAATAACTAAATATTCTTCTCTTGCTGAGAAGAATATTTTTTTTACTCCTGTGGCAGTGGAGACTTCAGGGGTTATTGGCCCTCGTTCGATGGCGCTCCTTCGGAGGATTGCCGCAATTGCGTCTCGATTAAGGAACGAGCCTCGCGAAACGGAGTGGCTCTTGCAGCGTGTCTCACTGTCAATGTTTCGAGGTAATGCTTTCTCCATCATAGCGGCTGGCAGAGGATAGAAAAAATTGTTTATAGTTACGTTGTTCTGGAATTGTCATCATTGGTCGACTGAACTTGCTTTGTTTCAATGACTTTTGTTTTGTTATTATTAGTTACTTTGTTCAATTTGCTGAATATTTATGAGCGTACATAAATTTGTAAATTTTGAGTTACTGTAAAATATATACTTGTTATAATTATTGTCTGCTTCTTACATTTCTAAGATTAAATAGCTTTACTAAGTATTTTTTTTTTTTTAAATACAATATTTTTAATTTAAGTTTTTAATTTATATTATTAGTGTTTTAATGAGATCCTTAATTCCCTAAATGAATAAAAAGTCATATTGAAAGCTGGGTGTTTTCAATGTTTTTATCCTTTTGGGGGGGGTTGGTTGCCTCCAGTCAAAGACAGTGACATTGAAACGGTCTGATGCCTAAATGGCTGTGCCAAATAGTCCAATTATTTTTCTGATGCTGGATCAGCCATGCCGAATCAGTGGCACCAAATGAACTATGCTGAACCATACCAAACTCTTGTAAGCAACCTCCTGCAATCTGAAATAAAACCCATAAAGGGTTGATAAAAAAAAGAAAGAAAGTAACAAACAAATCAATCAACACTATCTACAGATTTCTGTTTAAGTAGAATACAAAGCAAGAGGTGTTAAAGTTTCCTTTAAAGGGCTCAATTTCTATGGATTTGTCTTTTCTCTATCATCTTCTTTATTGTGGCAGAACATTTCCATTTCTGTCTCCTTTTCTTATTAGTGAAGCTCAAGTTACTTTGCCTGTTCAATAGAAATACTTTTTTTTTTTTGTTTATAATTTTTCATTTGACCTTTTAAAATAAAATTATTGGTTATATAAAATATATCTTAGTTACATTTATCTGACATCATATTTGTAATATACATTTCTAGATTATATCCTTTATATCTTTCTGCTTAAGCATAAAATTTTCACAAAAATTATAAATCAGAAAATAGATTGTCTACTGCTGGAGAGCTGGCTGACTATTCTACAAGCATAACTGACACCATACCTCTTAACAACTTTTTTTATGAAACCACCTAAAAATGTAAAACTACTGAAATCTCATGAACAAGATACAGATTAATTTAATGAGTGTCATACAAAGTTTGGTATTGAAAATATCAATCAGGATATGAAGTCACTTCTGAAATAGTTTATTTTTTTATTTTTGCCTTTTCATTAAAACCATTGTACTCATCTTGGTTGTTATACCTACAACAGCGGAATGAAGTCAGTAATAAAGAACAATACTAGAGGATAAAACAACCAAAAGAATTGGCAAACATGTTAATCTTTGACAACCTCCACAATAGACTCTAGCATAGAGATGAATGCTATCTAGAAACCTTTGATTAAGAAAGAAAGGACAATCAAAATTTCATCACCTAAGTGGAGACTTAAACATAAGATCTAAATCTCCAAAATTATACCGTGTGGATTAAAGTGTTTGTTAAAGGATATTTGGTTTCCTGATAATCGTCAGTCCAATCCCTGGCTAAGCGTGGAAAATATATACACTCTGATTCAATAAAAGAATTGGACAGGTGACAAATGAGAGAAATCTACTCCTGTGGATTGAATAAAGGGTTCAGTTCAAACTGAGCACAAATGTAGATGGTCAGACGGTGCAATGGTTGAAATATGAGTACAACAACCAAAATGAACGTACTCATCTGAATAGAAAGATATATAATGGAAATAATTCAAAACAAGTACAAGGCTATTGGTCTATATAACTGGTTATAATTGAAACACAAGTACAAATTAAATACAACTGAAGTTGACAATAGTAACAATTCAGTCTACTAATGTATAACCATTCCGAGTACAATGAACAACCATGAATTCTTTATTTGTACAAAATTTTATTATGGCTTTACATATGAACAAACATTTTTAAAGCCATAACAAATCTTAGTGTCTAACAGATACAATATATTCCAAATAACCAATAAGTACTAAAAATTGACTCTAAAAATATAAAATAGCCACCCAAAGTTTCATATTTTATGCCAATGACTCTAATTTTCAAAAATTTACAGATTTCAAGAAAAAGGAGGCCATGTGTTAAAACATACTTTAAAATCCCTAGAAGAGGTAAGTAATATTTTTACTTGCAACTCAGAGCACTTACACTAAAAAGTGGTCAGCATTGCTGGTATTACAAGTCATAGCAAGTCTGTTCCTGAATGCCACAGAGTTGATATTGAATTTACATAGTTTTTCTGTTATTGTCGTTGTTCATGGCTTTTTTTATTTGTTTGTTTTATCTATTTATATTATCATTTATCTATTTCTGCTACTTTTCCCTAAGACTAGAATCAACACAAATAATTTGAAGAGCAAAGTTCATTTTGGCAAAAATTATCAATGTCACATGTTTCAACAAGATTTACAATGAAGAATCAGTGTTCAACTTTAATGTTTATTACACTTTATTAGCAGGTAATATTGTTTCTAAAGCAGAGTAAGCATTAAATATGACATAATCAAGTCTCTTCCTTAAAATATTGATTGTAGTTCAGAGTGAATTAGCTAAGGCATCGTTGGCTAATTTTCCTAGAATGATTTTGGGATTACTATAAAGATACTTGCTCTTCTAAGTTATTTCAAAAGAATAAAATGCTCAACTATATAAAACAATTATGCTGGTACAAACATAAGGTTTTAGTTTGAACCAATGAGCCAGCACTCGGTCTTGAGGTGTTTCTGTTGCCACTAAGTATTTCAATGAGCATAATACATAATAAAAAATATATCTAAAAAATACATAATAGAAAAGAATAAAGGAATCAAGTGAATATTTTGATTGTCTTACAGTTAGTAGGTCACTTTGACATTGTGGTGAACTGCACTGGTTTAGGGTCCAAATATCTTCTACCTGATGAATCTGTATATGCTGTCAAAGGTCAACTCATACAGGTAAGTGAAGCACACTGTAATCCTCAATTTTATTGCTTCTATATAAACTTTCTATTGTGCTATCAATCAAAATAAAAAAAAAAATGAAAGCTATAACAACTAATGTGTTCAAAAGTAAAATGACCTGATTTCATATTTAAATAATAAAGATTGTTAATGGTTTTAAAATAATTTTGTCTATTCGTTCATCTGATAGAATAAATGAAAAATAAAATGAAAATAAATCTAGTGACAAATATAACAGAAAATAATGATTAAAAATATCAATAAACGTCATTCAATATTTAATAGTATATCCAATATCCATTCAAGATGGCTGTCAGACATTTGGAATAATTTGAGATAAACTTCTTGAAGAAATAACACCAATTTTATTCCAATCTGTTTGACAAATCTCCTTATGCTCACTCTAAAATTCTTACTTAATCCTTAAGATATTTTTTAGTTCCATCACTAATTTTATTTATTGTTTTGTTCCATTGCCTCTTTTTGTCTTTTACACAGTGTTATTATTTTATCTTCTCGTGTCTAGCTTTTTCAGCAAATAACAACTTTTGCAATTCATTTTTTAATTAAGAAAACTTTATAAATAAATGGTAATCCAAATGTATAGCATGTAAGAAAAATGGTGGATAAGTGAAATATTGTTGTCAAAGCTGTAACAATTACCAGATGGTCATGAAAGAAAAATGGGTTTTATCACTATCCCGATGGGAGATTATGCCTTTTCTTTAAACTAATTCCAGATGTTGATTAATTGCTTTCTTCAGTTTGTCTAAATGAGAACAGTATTTGTTTGAACCAATCATTTGGTTCTTTAAAAAGAACTCGTAGTAGAGAACTCCTTTCCAAATCTACCATATAATGAAAAGGAGAACAAAGAGACCAGGGAAGCTTTCATATCTCTTATCTTTCCCATTACAAATATTTTAGAGGTGCAAACTAAAAAAACAAGACTCTTACTCAAAGTGAAATTTGTAAAGAAACAAACATTTATTAAAATGACAACAATACTGTACAAGATACAATAAAGGCCTTGCACAAAATTTCCTTTGTGCATATCAAACAATGAAAGCAGAACCCCAGTTCTTAAAAATACACATCTGTTTTCTCTTAGAAAACAATAGTTCATGAATAACAAAGTTTTTTCCTTAACAATGAAAGAATTATAACAACTTTCTTTTAGAGCAACAGTCCATATAAATCTGTAACCCTCTCAGTCCCATATTGCTCTTCAGGCTCCTTCAGACCACTGGTTACTATCTAGCTGACCCCTCACTCATTAATGCATTGCTGGTTTGTCGCTGGTATTGTAATGATGAGCATGGTTACACGCTATCTAGCTGGCCTCAGTCTCCTTCATATTCATTCTGCCACATTGTGTTTTTGATCTCAGAGGTTGATAAAATCAACGGGAGTGAAGAACAGGTCGACAGAAGTTACACAAAAGAATTCTTTGGAGTAAAGAATTAACTTGGGTTAAAAAAAAGTAAAAATGATTTTGTTTGTATATGACTTGTTGTATACAGAAGTTTTAACCCTTCCCACAACTGATATAATCAAATGACACTGGGACCCCTTTTGGAGTTTACAGACTATATTAATAGTAATTTAAATTTCTAAGTTCTGATCTTCATAGGACACTTTTCACCAGTCGGTCCTGGGTCAATTCCTACACTGGTCAATACTGCTGCTGGTTGTTGAAGTGGTCATTCCGATCTGCGCTCTCAGAGCTGACAAAGACTGAGTTGTTGGAACCAGCAATCACAGTGCCGGTTCGAACCACAGCAAAGCTGTGTCACAAAGAAAAAAAGAAAAAAAATTTCCTTTGCAGATGAAATAAATGAAGACAAAAAATTCTTTGTCAGTTTCAATGTGGTTTATATCGTTCTTTGTACAGAAAATTTAACCCTTCCCACTTTGAATTCTATCATGACACTTTGCTCATTTTAGCCAAGTCTGGAACAAGGCTTGTTGAGAGTTCTCTTTGGCATCATGATCATCTCATCGTCTGCTTCTCCAACTATAACTCTAACTATCTTGGTCACTTCATCACTGCTTATATTGACTTTTAGACCAGCATGTGGGCTGACTGTCTGGGGGCCCGGGGTTTCCCCTATCTTTCAACAAGAGTTCTTTGTTGTCTGGCTTTGGAAAATTAATTATCTCTCCAAATTTGAGAGATCCCTTTTTCTATGGACAGTGGTCGCATGTACTGACCTACCGATACATCCAATATTTATGTTGTTGGAAGGAAACATAAAGGGAGATAACTCCAAAGTATTGTAAGAGTTATCCCACTTGCTTTGGACATCGTGACGTCAGACGTCACGTGTGGCAAGACAGACAAAGAGATCCAAGATGGCGGACTACACCAGGCCACGTGTGGCAAACGTCTCTCCATATTTCACTAATTCTTTTGTAGAGTAGTATTAACTCAGTTTATCTAGTAATTAATAAAATGCTGTAAACCTAAAAACGTTCTTGGTAATTATTTCCAATCAACAAATGCATTGCTCGGTCCTCAGAACTCACGCAAACATAACATATGTCTTGCACCATTATTTCCTAATGGGCGTAGGCAGTTCCTCTGTCTCTCTTGGTATCTCATCTGATCCTTTCACTTCAGTTGTCATTTTGACAAATCCAATTTTTAAATTGTGGGCCGGACTTAACTTCTGGTCATTAATTGTAATTATTGCTTTTGTGTCAGCACATTTTTCCCAGTTTGGGGTCTTGTCTTTATAATCAGAATTTTACCAGCTGTTTCCTCTGACAGCTATTAGTAAGTATTTGGTTTCCATATCTCTTTCACTCAATCACATGAACCCTGGGCTACATCTTTGCATAAAGAAATTCTATTTCTTGATTTGTTTACAATTTCTACTTTTTGATAGGTGGAATAAACCAGTTTCTCAATTCTGCCTTGTCTTTAAAAATTACCAAATATTATCTTCTCGATCAACTTTCTTTTCTAGTGGGTCCTTAGATGTTTTCATAACTTCCATTTTAAGGCAATGCCATCAATCGTCAGCCCAGCTTTTCCAGATGACCTCTTTGGTAATATCTTTCCCCAAAACAACAACAGTCACTTTCTTCAAGACTTTCAAAAATAAAAGCAATTTCACTTCTTCTTTTACCTTCATTGTCCTTTGTATGTGAAAATTATAAGAATTTAGAAATAATACAATTTATCTTTATTTGACACCTTAATTCGTCATAATCTTTCTTCATGTACCCAACCAATCTCTGTAGTTTGTTTACATTTATTTTGCACACAATTTTTATTTTCTTTTAAAATCACCATTCTCTATGATCCCTTCACATAAAGTAACTCTTAAAAGACATTAGGGAAGCTGAATTGTGTAATATTTCAAATATGTCACAGTACGCATGTTAGAAAAAAAAAATATGAGCAATGTGCTATGGTGTGCTTAAGTTTAAATTATGATTTAATGATATCAATTTATATTTTGATGAAAAGTGAAAATAAAGTTAAACCTTTGATAAAGAATTGTTTTTTTTTTAAACCTTTCACTCAGCTCAATATTTAAATTCCACTTTGAGTTATTTAATTTTAATCCCATGTGACTATACTACTAACAGTTACTATTTGTTACTTCAGGTTGCTTATGATTCACTGAAATCAAAAAACAAATGGACACATGTACACTGCACTTTATTTATATAGATCATTTTTTATTAATTCTTGCACATTCCAACATTTTTTTTTTTTAGTTTTTCATTCAATTTTAATATTTTTTTATTAAATAATTTTTACATTTTTACACAATTCCAACATTTCCATTTTTCTCATACAATTTTAGCATTTTTATTAAAAATAATTTTTAATATACACAGCATCATCATCTATCAATAAACAGTAAATAGAGATTCATTCTGTTTTTCCTACAGTCTCTTACATGCCACATTGTAAGGTATCCACTTTTCATCATTCATTACAATTTGCTTAAAAATTAACCATTTTTGTTACCTTTCAAATGGTGAATCATACACAGAAATAGGGTCCAGTAGGTTTTTACTTATGTCAAAACCATACAACTAAGATAAATACAAATGATTTTCAATGTTTAAGTTATATATTTTTAGTACAGTGTTTGTGGAATAGCACGTATTTCCACTTTCATTTTACGCGCACATTAGTTTTCACCCCTTCCTTTCACTTTTGGCTAGTAATAGCAGTAAACCGTTGTTCGTAGCCAAAAGTGAGGAAGCTGCTGCTGCTCATGTTTTCGCGCGCTTTTTCTCTGACGTCATGGACAAACTGGCTTTTCGAAGGCAGTCGCTGAACTGGGCAGTTGGCTCATTTATCCCTCGTCTGTCAACCATATATAAGACAGGGATATCTTACCAGCAAATATTGCTTAGTCCCTCATGGCTCGTTGCGTGTAACTTTAGTGCTTACGACACTGTCATCACATTACCATTTTCGATGAGGAATTTTCCGTCCTGATGCGAACATCTTATTCGAGCCTGCCTTTCGTCCATGAACAGGGAACTTTGAAACAGTCAACAACACCAGAACGAGAACGTCTCAAAATCTTTGAACTCTAACTATTACAAACCAGTACCTTAAAAATATTACATTACACACACATTACAATAATCTCGCAGTGAGTATTTTCTCTGTTGTGTATGCATAATATTCCATATAAATTGACTGTTCTGAACTATCTTCCTTGAGAAACTTTTTCCCGCCTTAGCCATTTTGAATTTCGTTTTGGCGCAGAACCTGACCTACCTTTAGTGACTACTTGTCACGGCCTTTTCATTGATTTCAAAATTCCAGTAACTTTACTGAAGGTCTCCACTGTCGAGACAAATTACTTGTTAAACACAAATAAAATTTTATATTTGTTCCTTTACCTTCGTTGTTCTGCCTGTCTACTTATTTTTACTTTGTACGTTTGTACAGTAAAAGAACACGTCTTATATGTTTTCTTTTATTTTTACTTTGTTAGTGGATCCGGTAGTCGTGTGTAGTGTCTGGCACAAGGCCATCTTTTCGTAGGCCAGCTCTGCAACGCTATCGGGTCCGCAACATGTTCATGAAACTGAATATCTTGATTTGTTCACTATCAGCCTCAACTGATCAAATTAGTCATGGGGATTCATTCAGTGAGAAATCTAATAAAAAAAAATTTGTAATTCACTTTTGGCAGTTAAAACTAAATGCTTCTAATGTCATGCAGGACAACGCATTGTCATTTTCTAAATACTTATATTAACGATCACGTTCACTTATAGAAATTTTTTTTATTTGTCACAAGTTGTACTTTGTACTAAGGAAACAGAACAGTAATAAATGAGCACATTTTCTTATTGTATCACTTCACAAGTCATAAATCCTATAATCACAGGGTTTTTTTTTAATCCAGAAAATGTTGTATAACTGATTATTTCCAAAGTCTGGTTTAATTCTCCATTTTAAGTAGATAATAAAAATCAGTGAAAAAGGTTAATGTAGAGAAATTCCTCCACCAGTTAATAAGAAGAAAGGAAAACACACAACAGAACTGTAAGAATAACAAACATTTAATGAATCCAAAATGGCCGCCCAAAGCCTGCCACTATAGCACGCCCCATGGGGAATAACTCACAGCAGAAAGCACAAACAGCACATATCAAGGGAGGCAACTCTAGCCTAACTAGATATGGTACAATAATAATGGCACTCTGTCTTTCACAAGTAGTTAACATTTTAGAAAGGTGCTAGTATCCTTGGAGTTATTTAATATTATCTTATATAAATAAATAATGCTATGAATAAATATTATTGCTGGGATCAAAATGAGACTGAAAATCAAATTCACATTCAAGGATGAAAAACAAATCAACTCTGGTTCAAATTCAGTAAAAGGCAATGACAAATCAACACAATAAAATTATATTTTGGAACTCAGCTTTTAATTTAAAAAAAAAGGGATATTGAAGATCATACCTTATTGATGAAATTGTAGTTGCTGTTTTTGTTGTATTGTAGTGGATATGGATATTTCATTGAAACAAATCAATACAGAAAAAGTCTCAAAAAATGTTTTTGACATTATCTTAAAAAATAGAGATACTTTTATATCTGATATTTTTTAGGTTGAAGCACCATGGATTAAGCATTTCTACTATTTTGAAGATGATCCACCAGCCTATATTATTCCAAGGTAATTACGAGCATAAATTATATATTAATTTTATTTTTTGTATTAATATGTGGATGACTGCATGTATATAGATATGTTCCATCTTTTAGGAGACACAAAACTACCAAATAGTAGTCATCCTTAACTATTCTATTAGCAAGGTGTCCAGATGTTTGCTTTGATGGTGTGCTAAGTGTATCTACATCAAAAGGTTACCAGTGTGGATAGATGGTAGGATAATTATTTTATTGGAAAATCGGAAATGAAACTGACTCAAGGGTTTAAAATAAATAATTTTATTTATTTTGTTTAGAGTGATGAGCCTTTTTTGTATTCGGCATAGCAAAAAGTTTGTTAATAAGGTGGATATTTGTAACCGTCTGGAGAAATGTCTGTTTATGGTAGTTTAAAGTCAGACCATGATAGGGGTAGTAGTAATATCAGAAATTAGGTCAGTGTCAATCTACTTTGTTTTTCTTGGCCTTAAGCAAGGTGGAAATATCATTAACAGATGACCTCTTAACTACTTCTTCATGCATCACATATGGCTGGTTTCTCTGGGATAGTGTCTTTTGTTCTGTTCTCTCATTGTCCCATCTGCCTCTAGCCCTGAGGTGTCAGGTTTATATCCTTTTGACTATGCTCAAGAATTTAGCATGAACATTGGTTTCAGCTAGGATCAAAAGTCTCTTTGTGTCAATTTTTTCATTGGCCCAAATTATTTTCTGGAATTCTTTTTTCTTTTTCATTTTTATTTTTATAACAAGTATATGCGTGCAGCTGCCCTGATTTAAAAAAATATTTTTCAGTCACAAATAAGTGGGCTCTGCCCCTGCAAACTTCCAGTGTTTTGCAGTCAGGTTCAGTCTTTTCTTCGTCCTCTTTTTATTTGAGAGCTGCCTTCTTGTAGGTTGAGAGAAGTATAGAAAGAGAAGCTTACAGAGTGAGAAAGAAAAAGATAAGGGTTTTAAAGGAAAGCAAAAATGCCTTATTTTAATTTGAATTCTTTTAAAAAAAATTTTTTATATATATTTTATTTTTATATTTTATTTTTATTGGGACTCACTACAATGGCATCAAAAATCTTGGAAAGATATATTCTTTCAGACACAAAGGTATGGGTATGTACCTTCACAATTAAATTTCCCTGGATATTGTATTGTTTGATTTTCATGTTGTTGAATCCTCATTGTTGTCAGTTTGTGTGTTTCCCTTTTGGTTTTTGTATCCAATCATCATTTACTTATAAACTTTTTCATTCCACCTTGAACATTTTTTTCTCTATATTGGCTGGATGTTTCACAAGAGGATGGATGCATTTCAAATTTCTGGATGGATGTTTCACAAGAGGATGGATGCATTTCAAATTTCTGGATGGATGTTTCACAAGCGGATGGATGCATTTCAAATTTCTGGATGGATGTTTCACAATTGGATGGATGCATTTTACATTTCTATAATAACGCTATATGAAATAAGGCAATCAGGCATATTGTTAAAAAATCAAAGGCCTTTCCTTTCCATTCCAAGGTGGATATAAAATATAAAGACTCAACCTAATGCATATGATAATCTTTGCTAAGCATCTGACATGATAGATATGACTGCTAGATCTATCATAGGAAGATGGTAATAATGAATACAAAACAATCTTTCTCTTTGTAAAATTCAGCAATGTCAAATTCAAATGTTTAATTTGTATACTGATTCCTGTCTTCTTTAGTTTTAGTCTGTTAGAGTTTGTATGATGGTAAGTGTAAATAAAGTTTCCTAACTCTTGTAAACAAAAGCATTAATGCAGACTATATTCTTCATTTACTTGAAAAGGGTAAATATCCAAAAAGTTCCAAAGATGGAAAATATAAATGTAATAGAAATGATATTTCTCTTCAAAAGGGACTTTCCTGTATTGTTGCTGTAGTTGGATGAAGGGTTTCTTAGGCCTTAGTAGCTGGATGTATCTGTGAATTTGTTGTCTCTGGAATTACTGGTAGTAAATTGGGTTTAAATACTAAATATACAAAGGGGGGTGTTAAAAAGTTCTCAGTTGAAAATATTATCATAATTAATTTTTACTGATTGTTTCTAGTGCTGACCGCGTGGCTCTTGGTGGAATTCGTCTTAAAGATGACTATACAACACATACTGATCCAGAAGTCAGCAAAGGGATTTGGGAACGTTGCACTTCAAGGATTCCCAGTCTTAAGGTAAAAAGTAAAGAATATTATATAGTAAGCAACAAATCTTAAAATCATATTGATTCTGTTTTGTCCAATCAACTATATTAATGTTGTACCATTATGTATATTTGTTTACTACAGAAGGTTACATATTATATACCATTCTTAAAACCCAATTATTATTTAAAATCCTATGGTTAATTTTATATTTTATTCTTCACTTTACATTAGTGAAATCTTAGTTGACTTTATCTGATGCACCTTTCTTGGGATTGATTTTGTTTTACTATAAGTTCTTTGGTTACAGTGTGCAAAACTTGATATAATCCTGTTAAATGTAGATAGAAAGACTCAACCTAATGCCTATGATAATGTTTGTTAAGCCTCTGACATGATAGACTTCTAATATATAACTGCTAGATCTATCAAAGGAAGATGCTGATAATGAATACAAAATGATCCTTCCCTTTGTAAAATTCAGCAATGTCAAATTCAAATGTTTAATTTGTATACCAATCGCTCTCTTTAATTTTAGTCTATTAGAATTTGTTTGATGGTAAGTATAAATAAAATGAAACACAAAGCAGACAATAAAATGAGACTTACTTCATATGTAAATGACTGATAAGGACAAAATATAAAGAAAGGAGTCAAGTGAGTCCTAAGAAGATCTTTAGGAGCAATCTTAATACATGACTTAATGTTAAGTTTCATGTTAAGTTATTTGCATGTCTGCAGAATTTCCCAGATAAGTGAGGAGTAGTACTAGTACTACTACTACTACTAATTATTATTATTATTATTATAATTAAAAAAAAAATATATATATATATATATATATCTCTATCTATAAAAGGCAGGGTGTGTGTGTGTGTGCGTGTAACGAATGCACGGCTGCAATTTTTGACGGATTTGCACCAAAACTTACATGCACATGCTCCAAGTTAGCGGAAAGGCCAAGACCGACCTTGCATTTCCCAACTCCCATCGATAGTGGAAATAATCTATTTTTTTCATGCTTCTATGGTAGTTTTCATGTAGTTTGCAGCCATTTTCTACTGGCCACAGTGAGAGCCTATAGCTGGCTGCCACGAATAGGCAGGAAGATTCTATTGGCCAGCGTGAGAGCCAACAGCTGACTGACACAAATGTTAACTAGCATGCTAGCATGCAAAAAAAATCGATAGCTGCATTTGTCACAAGTGGGAAAAATTTAAATCTGCATGGCACTTTACTCTAATTGGTTCATTCGCTTGCTTAAACTCAACGTTGATTCTGATTCCGCAAATGGGAAAAAGTATTTAACATTCTCTTTTCATTTGTTTTTTCCAGTTACGAGTCCTTTTTTAAAGCTGATCGTTTTGTGTTCATTTTGTTTAGTTCTTTTTTCGTAACAGATTTAATGTTTAGTATAGAGCTTAGAAAAAATTCACAGTGTGAGAAGTAAGGTATGTAGCAACATCAGCATGGCAAAGGGCACTCCTTTAAAGGCAAGGAAGGGCAAAAATATTTTAAGTCGAGTGATAGCGATTGCTGTATGAGTTGTACGATTTTTGAATCAAGCACATGCAATGCCGGGCCATGCTTCTAGTATATATATATACAATAGAAACAAAAATCCAGTATATTGTCAAAACGGTTTTCAGACCTGTTCAGCAGATAAAGAAAAAGGTTATCTGATAAAACCATCCTTGGCCTTTAGGTAGCTTTGGAAATGACTGTAGATGTATTAAGTAGTTCTTGTGTTCACTTTGATCATGTTCATGAGGGCAGTTTCCAATAAGTCCTTTGTCTTGTCAGGCTAATGGCTCGGACATGTTATCCCAGAAGTGTTAA
This sequence comes from Acanthosepion esculentum, assembly GCA_964036315.1. Lineage (NCBI taxonomy): Eukaryota > Metazoa > Mollusca > Cephalopoda > Sepiida > Sepiidae > Acanthosepion > Acanthosepion esculentum. The sequence goes on from OZ038478.1 coordinate 14,297,195, forward strand.
AATCTGGGGGGGGGGTCTAGAAAACCATATATTGTGAGTGACATGATCATGAAAATTTTCAGCCAGAAACTCCTGGGTCCATTGGGCCATATGGGAGGGAGTAGAGTCCTACAGGAACATATATGGCTGGCTCATCAGTCCAGAACTTGACCACCATGCTCATCACCTCAATTTAAGTGGCGGGAAGAAGTCAGGCAACATGATATTGCTCTAAGATTGTAGTGATCGCGGATGCATCCTCATCAGTTCACAAGGCAGCAGTTCATAGGAAGAAGCTGCCCAAGTGGAACTTGCATCTCAACAGAAGCAAAGCTAATTTGAAAATTTTGATTTATTTAACCAATAACTGAGTGCCTTGATATGTGATAGTGTAGCGGACTGTGGCATTAAATATGCATTGTGAATTGAACACCTGTGCTCTCCTGAAATAAAATCCACTACAAACATGGTGGACTCGAGTTTAGTCCAACCAAAAGAAATGTAAAAGAAAACAATCAAGACCAAGATTATATATATATATATATATATATATATATATATATATATATATATATATTACGCGAATCATTCATACGAAAAGCAGATAATGAAGTTAATCATTATCTGCTTTTCGTATGAATGATTCGCGTAATATAAATTGAACCTGAACCACATAATTGAGATATATATATATATATATATATATATATATATATATGTGTGTGTGTGTAACAATTATGTGTATTAACAAACAGATACAAATTACAAAAAACAATGTTTATGTGTAACAAATAATTGTATAAAGTTTGTGTTCAAGAAATGCGTGAATGGATGTTTTTGTGTGTGTGTATACTGTTCATGGTGTCTCCCCACAAGTGGGAATGCATATCTTCTGCGAGAGCTTACATGGTCATAGTTCGGGGGAAAATGAAAGAGAGAAAGGGTTTTCTCAAGTATATATAGTTTAGGGATAGCACCCCCCCCCCAAGTGGTGGTGTCAGAATTTAGGAGGAGATAATGTTGACAATAAGACATTATTTTTTTAGAATTTTTATTATTCAATTGTTTATGTTTCAGAAATATTTTATGAAATCTCAGTTAAAGTTTATTCTAGAAATGAGTATTGTTGATTTTTATCCATTAATGAATCAAATTTAATTTAATCTAAGCAGTGCAATGGCAATAATCTTTTAAGTTGAACAACTAATGGAGACAAGAACTAAAATCATAAATCAGCCAAACAGTGAGAAAAGTTTGAAAGAAATGAGTATTGTTGATTTTCATCATATATTATTTGATTCTTACTTTTAGAATGCAAAAGTATTATGGGAGTGGGCTGGTCTACGTCCACATCGGATCCCTCTACGTATTGAGAAGGAAGAAATGAATTTTCCTAAAGGTCAGCTGAAGGTAAGCTCTGTTTTTTTTTATGTTGTGAAGGTAGTGAGATATATATATATATATATATATATATATATATATAATTTAAATATTATAACATAAATATGTTATAAAATCACTACAAAAATAGCCATTTTGTTTCAACAATTTTGTGTCTTATCAAGTGATGATGTTGAATGTAGAATAAATGGTTTTAAAAGTTTCAAATTAATTAACGATCCTTCGCTAGGGGTAAACACTGTTACATAAGCTAGAATGACCAATCAAAATACAAGTATATGAGAATTCAAAAAATTTGACAACGAAGCAAGGTTATCATAGATATTAAAAGCTATATGTCCTAACTAATAAGTATTAAATTCACTTGATAAGACACCAGAAGTGTTGAAACAAAATGGCTATTTTTGTAGTGATTTTATAACATATTTATGTTATAATATTTAAATAAATAATTATATCTGCTCTACTCTGTATTGAGCACTCTTTTAAGAATAATAATTGTTGGTTATTGGAATTTATTCCGTATATACCAATCCTATACTTGTGTGTATATAATATATATATATATATATATATTATTCAATACTAAAGGGCATTTGCCTGTATGTATGTGTGCCCAGCTTAAACTACAATATTTAGATCCTTAAAACCATCTACAGGTCAGTGCTGATAAACCACAGTAGTTGGGGTCCAAAGCTTCTATCTGCAATTTAGATCAAAAGTGAGTTACAATGTCAGGACTGCCAGCTTAGACCACCAAAACAAAGCTTGTCAAGTCCATGGAGTTATCCATGGAAAAGGGTAACACAGTGGCTAAGCATGCAAAATGTGTATTCAATACTAAGAGTTGAATATTGGCAGTTTCGCAGAACATTTCTAGTTTCAGAGAACGTGTTAAATGTTGTCTTGATAAAAGCTAAATATGAGATTCATCAAAATATCTGCCCTTCGCCTTGATAACTTCTGAGCATACACTTGGCATTCTTTCGACCAATGAAAACAAATATTCACTTGTAATCTTTTACCATTCCTCTTTTAATCATGTCCACAATGTTTCTGCACTACTTGGTTGTCGCTTTTTGACTCTGCGGTCCAATTCATCCCAAACTAGTGATTGAGGTGGGCATTCCATAATAATCAACTTATTTTCTTCAGTTTTCTTCTGCAAATAGTTTTTACACAGCTTATAGGTATGTTTCGGGTCATTATCTTACATAAGCACAAATCTATTACTAATCATCCGTGTCTCAGATGGAATGGAGTGCCAATGTAGGATACAGTGATATCCATGTTGATTCAATGTTCCAGGCACTCAATAAATATTGCCAACTGTATTGCCTGCAAAAACAACCCCAGATCATCACATTTTCTCCACCATGCTCTACAGTTGGCACAACACAAGCAGTAATCATTCGTTCGCTTGTTCACTAGGAATTTTGAAGCAGATCCAGCTGGTTTCTGTGAATGTTCCCTAACTCAGGATGAGTGTTGAGTTCATCACTTTGAGCCAGAGACAAAGAGACAAACCATACAGTGGAAACGCTTCTCCTTACCTGCTCCAAAGAAGGGCAAGGTCTTTTCATTTGCAGGCAAGTTGATGGCCTCAGTTTCTGGGATGCAAAAGGCATTGCATTTATTGACCTTCTTCAGAAGGACCACACCATCAATAGAGAGTACTATGTCAACTTGCTGAGGTAGTTACTAAAGGCTATCAAGATTAAACACCCAGGAAAACTGATGAAAGGAGTCTTGTTTTGTTAGGACAGTGCTCCAACACACAAGTCCTTGGTTTCAATGGCTGCTGTGCATCACCCTCTTATTCTCCTGATTTGTCCCCATCTGATTATCATCTGTTCCCCAACATGAAAAAATCACTTGGTAGGGAACCAGTATTGAAGTGATGATGGGGTCATATCTGCTTTTGATGACTTTTTTGATCAACAGGATGAAAGTTTTTTCACCAATGGGATCCAAGCACTGCAACACCGATGTAAGAAGTCTGAGGACCGCATGTTGAAAAATAAACCTCGTTTTGTCACATTAAGTTGTAACGCTGCTATTCTATGGCCATTGTTATAACACACTCTTACTTATATAATGTACTTCATATAAGGATTCTCTATACGCAATGCTTCGGCTACTTGCTGTGACGCCTGTATAAGTTAGTCTGAAGACTGACTCCAAATGGCTAGCTGACTTTACTCTTGTGGAATCTTCCACGTCAGCCAGTCTACCCTCCGCTGGAAATAAACTCTTCTTACATCCATTGGTCGATCACCGTAAATCCGGCTTGCTGATTGGTCAGTTTCGACCAATCAGATCGCTCCCACGTGCACGATTATTCTTGGCACCATTCTTCCAGGAGCCTCTTCATCTGTATATAAACCGGTAGCAACACGTGTCACACCGAGTATTCCAAGAAGATTCGAGCAAAGCAGACCGCAACCCAATTCGACCGCGCAACACGATTACCAAAATGTAACCTTCAAGCAACTCTCGTCTTTGACTAACGCAGTCAGACGTAAAAGAACTTTCGAACATAAAACAACTTTGCTACCCAAAGTGAACAGAACATTCACTATAACACTTACACAAGTACAATCTACAATCTACTTCTAATATGAGCTCAGATATAAACATACCAAGTTAAGGGTACGCAACTTTTCTTGACTTAAACCAATACGACACTATTTCTAACATTGAACATCCGGCAACATAATACACTATTGTAAATACCTTTCAGTTGTATATAAATGTTTGTATTATTTCAATTTATTCTTGCTTTGTTTGTTCCATATTTTTTTAACTTTAATATTGTTTTTAATATTGTTGAGGATGAATGTAAAGAACACATCGATCTAACAAGCTAAACCTTCTGATATCATGTAACACAATCTCCACTTAATAATTAATATTCCTGCTCATTCATCTACAAAATGATGATATCGACGTTCAACCAACATAATGATGACACACACATTCCAACTCATCCTCAACACTCTGACCTGGAGCTCTTTATAGTAATGGACTAGTTCATATAGTCACCGGAGGTCTACTATTTACTCCACAACACATTCTGTGAGAGTATCTTGGTCAGCCTATGAACTTTTCAGCCAACTCTTGTAGAAATATGAAAATAAGGTTCATTTTCCTCAGATTTTAAACCTTTTATATAGAAATATGAAAGCCAGCTACATTTTTTTTCATCTTTTGACATTTTTTTCTGTATAAATATGAGAAACAATATATTAATTTTTATATATCAGCAACAATTTTAGGGAAAACTATAAGAAAATGGAAACAGTTTTTGTGTGACACATTTCATCCTTTAGAATTTCATTAGAGTAAAGTGATGTTTGCCTTGATCCTTGATGCAGCTACATGCACATGATGAAGAAGGGATGTTGAGCATTTAAAGCTTTTTTTTTTTTTAATACATGTTTTGGATTATAGAGTTTAGCCAGTTTCATTTACTTCCTTTTTTTTGTTTATGCCTCCATCACTTTTTTTATTATTATTATTAAATATCCCATATTGTGATAATAGATGATCTGCCAAAAATTGTGAAATGTAAGAACCTGAATGTAAATTTACTGTGAATGATCGAATGATTAAAGAAATTTCTATACATTTTCATCCTAGTAAATTCTTTCTTTTTTTATTAAAGTAGTATTTTTTAAATTAAAATTGTCATCAGACTCATTACAGTGAAAAACTGTATTGTTTTGTAAAAGTTCCCTTTTGGGCTTATATAGTCTTTCATTTAAATTCCTTGAGGTTTCTCCTATGTATTCCTTGTGGCAATTATTACAGGTGTTAGTGTAAATTCTTCCTTCCAGTTTTAGCTTATTTTGTTTTGTATTAATTCTTTTATTGTTTTACGTGTAAAGTTTTATGTTAAGCTTAGATAAAATATTTGTAATTGTGGTGATAAAGCTGGTGGCTACAATATATTTTGATTCAATTAGGTTTATTAGGAAGGGCCACTTTTCTATTTTGAAATATATAACAAGCCTTTTGTTTCACGTTGAATATCGAATAATTAAGCTATTAGAGGATCTTAAGAGTATTTTCAATGTATTTCTCCTCTTTATGTAAATATTGAGGGCTACAAATTCTGAATGCTCTAAAATATAATCCGATGTTTATTCTGAATTTTACTTTGTTTTGTTGTAGAATTGTAGAATGGTGAAAATAGAAATTTATGATGATTTTTATTACTTGTTTTTCAATGGACACTTAGTTTTAGGGTATTGTCACTGCAGTGTAACTGTAGATATCTACGAAAGGTAAAGTATTGTTTGGTTTAATTTCATAAGTAAATCATATGTTTTGATTTTGTTTAGTTCAGCTACAAGCTCAGGTAAAGTAGTTTTGTAAGGGTATAAGAATAGAGCATTATCAATATATTGGAAATATGTTGAAATATAGTGATTGACTAACAGCATGGCCCGGCGTTGCCCGTGCTTGTGACGAATGCAGCTATCGATTTTTTTTTTTTTTTTTTTTTTTTTTTTTTTTTTTTTTTTTTGCATACTAGCATGCTAGTTAACATTCGTGTCAGTCAGCTGTTGGCTCTCACGCTGGCCAATAGAATCTTCATGCCTATTCGTGGCAGCCAGCTATAGGCTCTCACTCTGGCCAGTAGAAAATGGTCGCAAACTACATGAAAACTACAATATACTGGATTTTTGTTTCTATTGTATATATATATATATATATATATACTAGCAACATGGCCCAGCGTTGCATGTGCTTGATTCAAAAATCGTACAACTCATACAGCAATCGCTATCACTCGACTTAAAATATTTTTGCCCTTCCTTGCTTTTAAAGGAGTGCCCTTTGCCGTGCTGATGTTGCTACATGCCTTACTTCTTGCCTATCTCACACTGCAAATTTTTTCTAAGCTCTATACTAAACATTAAATCTGTTACGAAAAAAGAACTAAACAAAATGAACACAAAACGATCAGCTTTAAAAAAAGGACTCGTAACTGGAAAAAACGAATGAAAAAAGAATGTTAACAAATACATTTCACACCCAACCCAGTTCTGCGGAATCAGAATCAACGTTGAGTTTAAGCAAGCAAATGAACCAATTAGAGTAAAGTGCCATACAGATTTAAATTTTTCCCACTTGTGACAAATGCAGCTATCGATTTTTTTGCATGCTAGCATGCTAGTTAACATTCGTGTCAGTCAGCTGTTGGCTCTCACGCTGGCCAATAGAATCTTCCTGCCTATTCGTGGCAGCCAGCTATAGGCTCTCACTGTGGCCAGTAGAAAATGGTCGCAAACTACATGAAAACTGCCGTAGAAGCATTAAAAAATCGATTATTTCCACTATCGATGGGAGTTGGGAAATACAAAGTCAATCTTGGCCTTCCCACTAACTTGGAGCACATGCATGTAAATTTTGGTGCAAATCCGTCAAATTGTGGCCGTGCATTCATTACACACGCACACACATCCTGCCTTTTATAGATAGATTTTATAAAATTGATTTACCTTTAACAAAATAAATTGATCAATAATATACTTAATTTTTTTTGTAATTACTAAATTACCGTATTTTCCGGCTTGGAAGATGCACCCTAATATTGGAAAGAAATTTCTAAGAAAAAAAAGTAATTCTCATACAACAATGCATTCACCTTGTGTCCCTCACTTACTAGTGCCACATATTGTTTACATTAACCACTCGTTTGATTTTGTTTGTATGGCAATGACATACTAGTCAAAAGCAGAAAGGTTCCCACCGCTGCTAGTAAACACCATGTTTAAGCTTGTGGCTTAGATCCAGGAAGGTTTATAGTTTTGGAAATACTTGTAACAGCTAACTACTGTGGTTACATCATATAAAAGGCTGAATTAGATAGCTAATATTATAGTGTAATGACTCAACATACAAATCCACGTCCCTTTCCGCGAAGCCAATTAAGTGACCGTCCAAGCTTACTTGAGCCTGGGCATTGCCTTACATTCATCTTGGAAGACGCACATGTATTTTTCAGAATATTTTTTAGAAAAAAAGTGCATCTTGTAAGCCAGAAAATATGGTAGCTACTTTTTTTGTTTTATTACTGAATAAAAATATTTATACTTTCTCATTGTTAATTTATATATTAAATCCATCAGGTTGTGCATAACTATGGACATGGTGCTAATGGAGTGACGCTCAGTTGGGGAACTGCTGTTTGTGCCACAAAACTTGTTAAAGAGTTTGTGCTGACAGATTCCAATTTAGAATCAAAACTCTGAATAACATCCAAGTTGCGAAGAATCAGCCATTTTAAAATTTCAAAGTTAAATTTTAAAATCGAATACACTTAATAATGCTCAAATGTACATGTATTAATGAATACATGAAGAAATTAAGATAAAAAAATAAAAGATGATTTTCATTGAAATGTTTTCACTTGTTCTTTTTTTCTCCAGTGTTTATTTCATTTTACATTGTTAATTATTCATATAAAAACATACTGTGTTGTAAGCCAACATTTTATGACATGAGAATGCCGAATGACAATTTGAAGCGGGAAATAATTAGGATTATACTGAAAAAACTCAGACACATTAACTAAGTGTGTTGAGGTGATAGAAATCAAGAACAAATTAAAAATAATAATTAGAAGCCTTAAAATAACTTTGGAGAAGGTTCTAGAAAAATTTGAACCTGAAATAAATCAAATAGAATTCATTAAAATCTAAATCTTCCCCCAACCTATCCAATTGGCTTTGGGTCAGTATTATAAAAATTTTATTCTTACTATTTTTAAAATATTAGCCATGAATAAATGTTTAATCATCTAGGGTGCTTTTTCAGTACATCCTTTTTTTTTTTTTTTGAAAGAAGTGTATTTTTATGAAGGACAAACAGTTTGTGTTAAAAAAAAAAAGTTTTACACTTGTATATCTTTTTTGGTTCAGCAGTTGAAAACTACCAAAATTGTGAAGAATCCATTTCAATTCATAGACAATTGTTTTTTTTATATTTTGTGGCCAATGAGAACCATGGTCTCATGCCCTTGTGAAAACTTGGATGGAGCCTTCTGTGAGCCTAAATTTCTGAATAAATAGAACTCAAGTCGGTGAACAAGGGGAGAAGACTTTTTGACAGCAAGGGGACAAGGCAAATCGACATGAAGGAGCAGAAGGCATTTGATATCAAGAAGACACCAGTTACCAGCCAGCTGCAGAGAGACTAAAGAATTTTGAAGTTCAAGTAAAAGATTTTCCTGCGGTTGGACAACAAAGAATGAAAAGAATTTGAAGAGATTTTCCCAAGCACAAATTATGAATTTAAAAGGAGCTTTTACATAAATTACTATATGTCCTAGAGACGCCCGTGGGGGTCAAGTAAAAGTAAGTTTTTTTCATTTTTTCACAAAGATGGGAGCACCTTTGTTTTTCTGCCTTCTTGTATTGTTTTCCCTTTTTGTCTTTTTCAAAATCCTTATCTTTTCCCAAACTGTAATTTTTTAATTTCCTTTTTATTAGAAATTATTATCCTAGCTTAAATGACGCACAAAAGGAAACTTTTGTACAAACTTTGTATTTATACCTTTTACATAATTGCTTAATAAATGTTTGCCCTTAAAATTTTATGCAGTAGTCCTACTAATAAGGGTTTTGTGTTTGACACAAGAACTTAGATTTGGTAGGAAATAAAATTTTTATATTTTGTACAAAATTGGTTGTTAATTCTTGAATGCAAATAACAAACTTTGTGTTTGATTTTTACAAAACTCGGCTGTGTGAAATTTGAATGAAATTTTGTACCATCTGGCTGGATAACGTTTCTTATGCGTGATTAAAGTAGATTATCAGACTAAACAAAATAAAATTCAGTTAATTCGAATTTTTAAAAATAGCCATCCTTTGCAACAATTTCTAAAAAATTTCTTAGTGTAAACTAATAGTTAAATGTGGTCTTGAAGTATATGAAGGATAATGACAAGGAAACACACTTGTTCTATTTAACAAGACAAGGAATTTATTTACAAGTTTACACATCTGAAGTTGTCAGTAGCTTGTTTCAGGAACAGGAATCAAATATTTAAAGTTCGTAGTTTCGATGAATTGTCAAGAAGAGAAAATGTTCAGATTAAATCATCGGACACAAAGTAAGATTCCAAAATGTTTAAAACAAATTGAGAGAGTTTGTTTTTCACATAAGTTATATGGTTGTATTCAACATGAATGACAAGATATATTTTCAGGTACTTAGCTTTGGAGTTGAATAGAATTCTTTGAAATTGCCCTGCTCTCATTAGAGGCTGATAATGTATCAGCGTGTAATTTGACACCGGCATTATTCAGACACTTGGAACTCTGCTTTTTTCTCTCTCTCTCTCTGACTTTATTCAACTTTCTCTGCCTATTTATATCAAAAAGTGATTTGACATTGGCTCGTTACTTTTTTCTCAGTTTGTAAGCCGCTCCCTTTTCCATTGGTCCAAATAAATTTTCATGTAGGCTTGTTAAACTTTGACTTGGTCTTTTCTTCCACCCAGAGCCAATCCCTTTTTCTATTGGTCAAAATAATTTTTTGCACAGGCTCACGAATTTGAAAACAGTGGAGAAAAGTGAGTTATTTTTATTTTGTATTCACAACAGCCTTAGCTTTTTTTTTTTTTTTTAAAGTTAAGAGGAATTGTGTAAAATTCCACATTAAAAATTATTTCAATATCAATTCATTATTGATTGAATAACAAAAATACTGTTTTATAGTTATTTGAGAATTTTAACGATAAAACGTTATTTCTCAAAAAATATTAATATCTGTTCCTTTAGTATTGTCACTAAAACTAAACTAAACTCTGTTAACTGAACATTAATTTTAAAAGCTAAGGGGAATTTTATGTGTAAAATTCTTCCTTAAAAAATGATTTCAAATGTAAATTCATTATATTGTCTGAAATAAGAAAACTTCTGTTTTAAAGTTATCAGAGAATTGTAAAGGTAAAATTCTACAGTCATTTCTTCAAAAAATATTACTATTCATTCTGTATTGTGACTGAACTAAACTAAATATGTTAACCGTGTGTTAACTTCAAAACTAAACAGGATAATTTTTACATAAATTCTTTTATTTTCTTGAAAATGATTTTAAATGAAAATTCTGTTTTCACAAAATAATATCTATCCAGTATTTAAGACTGGAGTTGAAAAACTCATTGGAGAAATTTAAAGGAAAAATTCTGCCAATGTTTAAAAAAAATTTAATAAAAATCTATCCAGTATTCAAGACTGGAGTTACTACTGGAGAATTTTAAGTGTAAAATTCAGCCATTCATTCTTTTAAATTATTTTAAATGAAAATTCAGTATTTACTGAAGTAACCAAAATTTTGTTTTTGTAAAAGAAAAAAAAAAATTGGAGTATTTTATGGGTAACATTTTACTGTTGTTTCTTTAAAAAAAAATTACTAAAATCTATTCAGTATTTAAAACTGGAGTTACTATAGGAGAATTTTATGCATAAAATCCTGCCTTTATTCTCTTAACACTGAATTTTCATTTAAAATAATTTTTAAGATGGAAGCAACAAAAATCCTATTCAAAACTAAACCAGAGAACAAGGACACATGGCACAGTGGATAAAGGCGTTAGTTAGATCCTGTGACAGGACCCAAAGAGTGAGAGTTCAATACCCGGTTAAGGCAGTGGAGAACTTGGAGAGGGGAATTAACAGGAGATAACTGACATCCATTAAACATGGCACGTGGAACAAGAACAATCTACCCTAGCGAGCAAAATAAAGGGTTCAATTCGACATTCCAACCACCTGAAGAAGGCTGGAGCATACAATAGTCGAAATGTTGTAATAAAGATGGTGACAAAGATTCGGACAATAGTCCGAATAATGTAAATAGTAAACCAGAGAAATTTATAAATAAAATTCTAAATATATTTTAGAAATGGCTGTCATTTATAAATTAAAGAAAAAAATGTTTTTTGAACAAGTATAGAATTATTGGCACGAACTTGAATTTAATGAAAGCCAAAGCAAATGTACCAAATCCAAAATAATACTTCACTTTACAGGAACAAAATATACTTATGTCGTTAGATACTGTAGAATTTTTCATGGATCAAATAACTGAAATTTATATCAATTTAGATTTTCATATGGAAGATACTGGAAATGAAATTATACATGAAGCTGACAATCATTCTAATACTTTAGAAGAATTTCATGATCTTGCGTATCATTTTGAGCAAAATTCTAATTGCGGGAACAATGAGCCTGAATAACAGAAGTAAACTTTGTTAAAAATTCTGATGTTTCTGACAATGATGAGTTATCAAGTGTCTTCATTGAAATTGAGGATTCAGACATTGGAATTGATGTCTTGGAAATTTCTGACACTGAAATATCTAGCATCTTTGTTGAAGACAAAAATTGTGAGGTTTCCAGCACTGATGAAATATCTAATGTCTTCATTGAAATTGAGAATTCTGAAATTTCTCACACTGATGAAAATTCTAAAATCTCTGACACTGATTGGAATTCTGAAATTTCTGACAATGATAATATGCTAACATCATTAAAAATGAAAAGTCTAGGGAACATAAAGACAATTGTTATGTAAAATTGCCTTACGATAAGGAAAAAATTAAATCTGTCACTTCAAACCATGCTGTATCATTAAAGTATAGAATGATATTTCCCCTGATAAATTTGAAGACTATATTTGGATACCTCATACCTTAAATCTGAGGACCAAATAACTACCAAAATAATTTTGAATTGTTCACTTAAGACAAATGAGGCCCTTTCACTAAATAAAGCAGCCTATCTTAGCATAAACCTCATATAAAACTATAGCGAAGAAAACGGCGAATTACCTCATCATACCAAGAGACAGTGTGTCGCATGTATCGTACAATGGAAACCATGGAGAAAAAGAAAGTCACTTGCTAAAAAAAAGGGCACATATTCTGCACGATATGCTGAAGACAGAATATTCAAATTAGGTAGACTGGTCTAGTTCCACATGCCATGTTTAATGGATGTCAGTTATTAGTTATCGCCTGTTAATTCCCCTGTCCAAGTTCTCCACTGCCTTAACCAGTTATTGAACTCAGAGTCTTTGGGTCCTGTCACTGGATCTAACCAACGCCTATATCCACTGTGCCATGTGTCCTCAAAGAACAGTCTTCCTCAGTGAGCAAAATAAAGGGTTCAATTCGACATTCCAACCACCTGAAGAAGGCTGGAGCGTACAATGGCCGAAACATTGTAATAAATATGGCGACAAAGATGAGGAGAATAGTCCGAATAATGTAAATAGTGTACATAATACCTCATCTCAGAAATATAGATAGATACTGAAAGGCCGAAATGTTGTAATAAATATGGCGACAAAGATGAGGAGAATAGTCCGAATAATGTAAATAGTGTACATAATACCTCATCTCAGAAATATAGATAGATACTGAAAGGCCGAAACGTTGTAATAAATATGGCGACAAAGATGAGGACAATAGTCCGAAGAATGTAAATAGATTTTGTTCAGTTTGTTACTGTTGCACTACCTTAATTTGTTTTGATTTGTTGCCAGTCTATTTATATTCAATGATGAGATTAAGTATCATGTCAATGAATTTCCCAAAGAGGAATGCACTGAAATGTCGAAAAAGAATTGATAATTTAATGGAAACTAGTAATTCTCCTGAAAATCTATTGTATCTTTATCAAGAATCAATAGATAGAATGAGTGACGGAAACTTTGATTTGAGATCTTGCAATAGTAATTGTGAAGAACTGAAAACTCAAATGATGAACGATGGAAATCTTGGTGAACATGGTTGCGAGTTAGAGAAAGTATTAGGTTACGGATAGAATCCTTCTAAGGACACCATACAAGTTGCTAGTAGTTCTACTGATAAGAATGCCAAAACAAAAAGAAACATCTCAAATTTCTGGGATATATGATCCTTTATGTTTATATTTACCTATGACATTTAAAGGGAGGATTCTTGTTAGTGAGTTATGGCATCAGAAAATGGATTGGGACTTGGATTGTCATTATTTACATTATCGGACGATTGTCCTCAACTTTGTCGCCATATTTATTACAACGTTTCGGCTGTTGTATGCTCCAGCCTTCCTCAGGTTGTTGGAATGTAGAACTGGACCCTTTATTTCGCTCACTGGGGTAGACTGTTCTAGTTCCACGTGCCATGTTTAATGGATGTCAGTTATCAGTTATCTTCTGTTAATTCCCCTCTCATCCGTTGAACTGCCATCCGCCTCTGGACAGCTGGCCACATTGACGTCCGCAGGTAAAGTGCTGATGTTTGAGGCAAAGCTCAGGGGACCCGACTTTAAATACACCACTCGTGCACAATCTTCAGAGTCACTTTCATCATCTGATGATGGTTTTAACCCTACAACTGGCTGCAAGTCTTTAACATGGCGAGGCACGCCAACGACCCGAACTGACTGCGGGCTGATAATCTCGGTAACATGCCCCATTCTAAGCTTGTCCTTACACTTGCTGTGCAGGGTCTTAACCCACACTACGTCACCAATTCTGTATTTTGCTTGTGCATTGCTCGGAGCCACTGTGATGTCAATGCTTTGCAGCCATAAGTGATAGGCGTGCACCATGTTACCTGGTTTTGTTGTAGGCAAAACACCGTCTTTAGACATCACATTATAACAATAAACTGCTTCGGGGATTGAACATCACTTTCTGGCTGCAATCACTTTCATAAACCGGTGGCTCCTTTCTACTATGCCGTTTTACATAGGCACACCGGAACCGAAGCCGCACACCCCACTTCCTTAAGAACTGCGAGAATTGCTCTGAGGAAAACGCCGCACCATTATCTGTCAATATTTCTGCAGGTGGCCCCCAGTCATAAAAGATGGACTCCAATTGACGTTTTATGCTGGCAGTGTCCTGCCGATGCAGCAGTCGCCAAATGGTGAAGCGAGAGGGACCACAGTCAATAATAGTCAAATAGGGCTGGCTGCCAACATGCGTAACATCTATCCCCAGCCTGTTCCAAACATGGGTAGTACTCTAATTTCCTTTTTGCCATTGCACCAGTGCCGGGTCAATTTACTGGCACGCCTCGCACCTCTGCATTACTGTCCTAACATCCGCCTTTTTGACTGCTGAGTTGACCATCTTCGAGAAGTAGAGCGTCCGTTTAATCCCGGGATGCCCACACTGTTCATGTATGCTCACAGATCATCTCTACTCGCTCAAGCCATTCCATAATTGGTTCATCCGACGCAGTCCTTCCAAACTCAGGAATCAACCGCAGGTCGAAAGGCCTCCTTGCCATCGCTGCTGGATTCAGATAAAGCTTGTCAACATCTGAGGTTTGCCAAAATAGCTTGTGTTGAAATGTGTCACGAAAAAAAAAAAAAAAATTTTGTCTCTCTCCTACTGTCGTAGCGACGGGCACAGTCTCCACTTCTGAGACGAACTGCCCTCCTTCTCATTCCAGCCCTTCACATAGAGCTTGGTAACTCGCCTATGCAAAACACCAACAAGCCAGCTACCAATCACAGTTTCCGCGCCTGCCCACCTCCACTCACTTTGGGAGTGTCAAGTTGACCGACCAACTCATTACATTACAAAGTCTCTACTACAATGAGCATTTACAAAAGTTATGATGAGTATTCGTTGGTATTACAAAAATGGCAATGAGTGTTCGGTGACATCACAAAATCTTGGTTACTTTTGAAGGTATTAAAACCAAGAATCAATTTGTTAAAAACAGACTAAATGATATTAGATTGTTTTCTATTTTGTCTTTTTTAAAATCCTTGTCATTTCCCAAACTGTAATTTTTTTCCTTTTTTCAATGCCAATCCTTTTCATCCTTAAAGGCACACAAAAGAAGAGTTTTGTGCAAAATTTGTACCTTTTTTGTAATTGGGCAATAAATGTTTTTGCTTTAAATTTTACACAGTGGTTGAGTCTTATTTCATGATTTGTGCCTATTATGATTTGCTATTCCTACTAAGTTTTTGTGTTTGACACAAGAACTTATTTTATGGCTTGACAAGATTTATTCTCCCTTTAAAATACTATCAATCCAACAAATGTTTATAGCTTACCAAGTGATAAGAGAATCCATTTTTTATGATTGAAACTTCACCTAGTTCTGGATCATTTCATGTGGGTGGATGACGGTTTTTCATCTTGGTCTTCATATTCATTGACATCAAAATTAAGCAAGTCCCTTGGCTAAGTCAGTTATTGACAAAATCTGCTTGAGTTGTGTCCCTTTACTACTCTTTGCTGACCTGACACGTAAACTTTACCATAAAACCCAGAAGTTATCTTGGAGTATTTCTAACTTCTTGCTGGTAAGCCCTTGTATTTTTTTTCTTCTTTACCTACTGACCAAATCACTAAAATTATAGTAAAACCTTTTTTTATTGTTTATGTAGTGAAGTGAAACCAAGGAGCGGTCCCGGTCACCATTTGTAATTCTGTCATGGAGCATGTGCAAGACAAAGACTAAAAAAGAAAATTTGGTGATTTGCATGCGAGCGCATGTAACTGATATAAACAGAGAGCAATTTTTTTTTCAGGACACAGTTTTTTGAATTGGATGGTTTGAATGATGCAGTGGATTCATGTGCAGGGGTTTATTGATATTGAACGTACAATTCTTGATTGCAACATTTCCTTCTGCACCCATCTTGGATTTTACAGTTTTTTGATTATCAAACAGTTTGTCTTGCTTTGAACTTGGATTTTATTGTACTTTGACTATTAAACAGTCTGTCTTGCTTTGAAATTGAAATGCTACTTCAAATCAACTACAGTTAACTAGAAAAACTTTTAAAAAAATGTAAATAAATATCAGTAAGTATTTCACTATTGAAAAAGAATGTTTAACATTATTGTCCGCCTTTCAGCGTTTTCAGGTTTATCTCAATATTACTTTCCATCCACTTGTATACACAGATCACAACCCTCTGAGTGTCGTTCAATTTACTTTTATTTATCTTATTTCTTTTGTGGCGCATGTGACGCCTGTTAATAGCTTTTGTGGAATGAAACATTTCACCAGGGGCATCTAGTTTTTTAAACAAAGATATGTCATGATATCTTTTCGTAAAGCATGCAATAAATCAATGCCAATGGTTTGTGAAATTCTTACATGGAACAGACACATGACAAGATAGGTGAGTTCCAGTTTAAATTCTCCTCTTCCAGGTTGATGCTCTGAAGTCGCTTCTCCATTTATTACCAATAATTAGTAGTAATCATTTTTGTGCTGAAAAACAGGCAACCAGGCTACATAGATTATTAATTCTATACTCTTTATGTACTTGTAAATTCTTCAATTTGTCGTCATTCAAACCATTGTTAGATATCAATGGACTTTGTTGGTTTGTGCTTTGAAATTAGTTTTCAGTAAAGAATTTACCCCAGCTGTGAGGATTTCACAGAATTACAACAAACACTGGGTGAGATCCCGAATCGAATCTGATTACCTTCCAGCTTGCTGATATCAACATGCAATGGCCATGAAGATAAAAACTGGGTGAGATCCCGAATCGAATCTGATTACCTTCCAGCTTGCTGATATCAACATGCAATGGCCATGAAGATAAAAACTGGGTGAGATCCCGAATCGAGTCTGATTACCTTCCAGCTTGCTGATATCAACATGCAATGGCCATGAAGATAAAAACTGGGTGAGATCCCGAATAGAATCTGATTACCTTCCAGCTTGCTGATATCAACATGCAATGGCCATGAAGATAAAAACTGGGTGAGATCTCGAATCGAATCTGATTACCTTCCAGCTTGCTGATATCAACCTGCAATGGCCATGAAGATAAAAACTGGGTGAGATCCCGAATCGAGTCTGATTACCTTCCAGCTTGCTGATATCAACATGCAATGGCCATGAAGATAAAAACTGGGTGAGATCCCGAATCGAGTCTGATTACCTTCCAGCTTGCTGATATCAACATGCAATGGCCATGAAGATAAAAACTGGGTGAGATCCCGAATCGAATCTGATTACCTTCCAGCTTGCTGATATCAACATGCAATGGCCATGAAGATAAAAACTGGGTGAGATCCCGAATCGAATCTGATTACCTTCCAGCTTGCTGATATCAACATGCAATGGCCATGAAGATAAAAACTGGGTGAGATCCCGAATCGAATCTGATTACCTTCCAGCTTGCTGATATCAACCTGCAATGGCCATGAAGATAAAAACTGGGTGAGATCCCGAATCGAATCCGATTACCTTCCAGCTTGCTGATATCAACATGCAATGGCCATGAAGATAAAAACTGGGTGAGATCCCGAATCGAATCCGATTACCTTCCAGCTTGCTGATATCAACATGCAATGGCCATGAAGATAAAAACTGGGTGAGATCCCGAATCGAATCTGATTACCTTCCAGCTTGCTGATATCAACCTGCAATGGCCATGAAGATAAAAACTGGGTGAGATCCCGAATCGAATCTGATTACCTTCCAGCTTGCTGATATCAACCTGCAATGGCCATGAAGATAAAAACTGGGCGAGATCCCGAATCGAATCTGATTACCTTCCAGCTTGCTGATATCAACATGCAATGGCCATGAAGATAAAAACTGGGCGAGATCCCGAATCTGATTACCTTCCAGCTTGCTGATATCAACATGCAATGGCCATGAAGATAAAAACTGGGCGAGATCCCGAATCGAATCTGATTACCTTCCAGCTTGCTGATATCAACCTGCAATGGCCATGAAGATAAAAACTGGGTGAGATCCCGAATAGAATCTGATTACCTTCCAGCTTGCTGATATCAACATGCAATGGCCATGAAGATAAAAACTGGGTGAGATCCCGAATCGAGTCTGATTACCTTCCAGCTTGCTGATATCAACCTGCAATGGCCATGAAGATAAAAACTGGGTGAGATCCCGAATCGAATCTGATTACCTTCCAGCTTGCTGATATCAACCTGCAATGGCCATGAAGATAAAAACTGGGTGAGATCTCGAATCGAATCTGATTACCTTCCAGCTTGCTGATATCAACCTGCAATGGCCATGAAGATAAAAACTGGGTGAGATCCCGAATCGAATCTGATTACCTTCCAGCTTGCTGATATCAACATGCAATGGCCATGAAGATAAAAACTGGGTGAGATCCCGAATCGAATCTGATTACCTTCCAGCTTGCTGATATCAACATGCAATGGCCATGAAGATAAAAACTGGGTGAGATCCCGAATCGAATCTGATTACCTTCCAGCTTGCTGATAATAACATGCAATGGCCATGAAGATAAAAACTGGGTGAGATCCCGAATCGAGTCTGATTACCTTCCAGCTTGCTGATATCAACCTGCAATGGCCATGAAGATAAAAACTGGGTGAGATCCCGAATCGAATCTGATTACCTTCCAGCTTGCTGATATCAACATGCAATGGCCATGAAGATAAAAACTGGGTGAGATCTCGAATCGAATCTGATTACCTTCCAGCTTGCTGATATCAACCTGCAATGGCCATGAAGATAAAAAACAAAAACACCACCAAGTGACGATGCCAAGAATATTACATTTTCGGTAACACTGGGACAGGAAATGACAAATCAACAAACTGAAAACCTGCAACAACAGCAGCAACTGTCCAGACAGTCGGGTATTATAAATATGTTAATATTTAATTGTACCTTATGATTTACAACAATGTCATATTGATCGGTGTTACGTGTTGATAATTATAACAAAGGAAAAAAGAATGATTTGCCAAAACACAGAGCGAAATCACAAACAATATTTAATTTACTGAAAAAACACAAAATAAAATATATACAAGATATAAAATTGGCTATACATAACTGAAAACACAGAGTTACTGGCGAAGTGTTACGAGGGAGAAGGGTGGAGGGTCAAGTGTCTTTACTATGTTAGGGCTAGCGAAGTAATCTAGTTGCTATTACTGGAAATCCACAAATGTGTGTAAATAAAGATAAATTTTTAGTTTGGCCAATGAAAATAGTCAAAATTCTATTTACCAAATTTGTTCCATGAAATTCTCTTTTGGGTTTTTGTTGGTCGGCAACTTTTCATAGAGATTCTTTCGGCTGGATATAATAATCCTCAAATCAAAAGCCAGAGTTGATACTGGCAGCAATTCCTTTTACATCAACTGACAACCCTTTACCAAAAACCTATTTTATAGGGGCTAACACCTAATTTGCATATTTCTAGATGTTTCTTGAATCATCTAGATTCTTCTCGAATATACTGGAATGATCTCGAATCTTCCAAACATTCTATTTCAAATTTCTCTATTTTACAACTACTTCATGATAGAAAACTTTTTGGTATTAACAGGTAGGACTCAGTAGAATCCCTTACTATAAATTTTAACCTTATTGCGACTTTCTTTTTATAGAAATACATCCTCATAACAATCGGCAATGAATATCTAAGAACAGCGGTTCTGAAATTTGGATAAAGTACATGATACGTTATTGTGCTAAATTTATTTCTTAACTTGGTTGGTGTTCATTTTGTCATTAAATTTGCTATATATTTGCTCCATTATGTCAATTATTCAAGAACAAAATTTATCAAAAATATCTGTTACATGTAATTAATACCAGCAGGTAAAATACATAAATAATCAATGGAAGTAATTTTGCTTTATTTGGAAATCAATAATTTAAAAAAAAAAAGTTAACATATTTTAGAAATGTTCTTTTTTAGAAGGATTTTGTATAGCACTCACAGTAAATAAGATGAGGATACTTCTGTTGTTTATTTTTAGTTGGAGATGTTCAGTAACAACGCAAGTGAAGGAGTAGTACCATTATCATCCATGAAGATAAAATTTGGACGATGTTGCTGTCTTCAGCTCAATGGTTTGGGACTATGTTAATTGTGGTACAACACTCATCTCTCTCTCTCTACCTATATCTGTTGATGACTATCATTTTGGTATATAGTGATGTGGCCCAAAACAGTACAACTTAGCAGCCATTTTGCAATTAATTAAATCCGCTCTTGTTGCACAGCTGTCAAAATATAAGGAATGACAAAATGTGCAATGAATAAATCTACTGCTTACTGCTGTTAACTTTATTCACAGCTGCACCTCCTTACCATGACAAATAGAAACAGGCAAGTGAAATATCTATCCAATACTGCAATCCTCTTAAATAGTCTGGCCATATTTAATGAAGGAATACTTCACAGTAAAGTGAAAAAATACATATCTTAGCCATAAACTAAAGAGATGTTTTTTTTTGTTATTAATACTCATAATAGGTTAAGGATACTGGGATTATTATGTGGATACTTCTGCTGTTTATTTTTAGATTAATACTAAAACTAAGTGTCATATGATTGTTTATTTGGCACACAAAAAAATGAAGCACAGTGTTGGATTACAAATTTTGTTGGATAATACTTTTGATATTTTCAAGACTTAAGGCCATATTTCAAAACAATGTCACAAATGGTACCCATTTCACCATTAACAGCAACCCCTGCCTGACATTACTGCCTCGTACTCCTTATCAGTTGCTGGATATCCTTTTGCAGTATAGCATTACACTGCTCATCCACAGCAACACACAGTTCTTGACGGTCATATGGCAGGGAATCTTCAGCATAAAAATATCATTTTAACTGGTCTCACAAGTCGGTGATCTATCGGGTTGAGCTTCAGTTACATAGCTGGTTACCCCATATAGGAGACACCCACCTCTTGGAGATGTTCAGTAACAACACAAATGAAGGAGTAGTACCATTATCATCCATGAAGATAAAATTTGGACGATGTTGCTGTCTTCAGCTCAATGGTTTGGGACTATGTTAATTGTGGTACAACACTCATCTCTCTCTCTCTACCTATATCTGTTGATGACTATCATTTTGGTATATAGTGATGTGGCCCAAAACAGTACAACTTAGCAGCCATTTTGCAATTAATTAAATCCGCTCTTGTTGCACAGCTGTCAAAATATAAGGAATGACAAAATGTGCAATGAATAAATCTACTGCTTACTGCTGTTAACTTTATTCACAGCTGCACCTCCTTACCATGACAAATAGAAACAGGCAAGTGAAATATCTATCCAATACTGCAATCCTATATGGTTATATTATATATGGTTACTCCATATATGGAACACCAGTCTCTTACAGGTGTTCAGTACCATTACCATCTATAAAGGTAAAATTTGGATCATGGTGACACCTCCAGCTCAATGGTTTGGGACTATGTTAATTGTGGTACAACACTCATCTCTCTCTCTCTCTGCCTATATCTGTTGATGACTATCATTTTGGTATATAGTGATGTGGCCCAAAACAGTACAACTTAGCAGCCATTTTGCAATTAATTAAATCCGCTCTTGTTGCACAGCTGTCAAAATATAAGGAATGACAAAATGTGCAATGAATAAATCTACTGCTTACTGCTGTTAACTTTATTCACAGCTGCACCTCCTTACCATGACAAATAGAAACAGGCAAGTGAAATATCTATCCAATACTGCAATCCTATATGGTTATATTATATATGGTTACTCCATATATGGAACACCAGTCTCTTACAGGTGTTCAGTACCATTACCATCTATAAAGGTAAAATTTGGATCATGGTGACACCTCCAGCTCAATGGTTTGGGACTATGTTAATTGTGGTACAACACTCATCTCTCTCTCTCTCTGCCTATATCTGTTGATGACTATCATTTTGGTATATAGTGATGTGGCCCAAAACAGTACAACTTAGCAGCCATTTTGCAATTAATTAAATCCGCTCTTGTTGCACAGCTGTCAAAATATAAGGAATGACAAAATGTGCAATGAATAAATCTACTGCTTACTGCTGTTAACTTTATTCACAGCTACACCTCCTTACCATGACAAATAGAAACAGGCAAGTGAAATATCTATCCAATACTGCAATCCTATATGGTTATATTATATATGGTTACTCCATATATGGAACACCAGTCTCTTACAGATGTTCAGTACCATTACCATCTATAAAGGTAAAATTTGGATCATGGTGACACCTCCAGCTCAATGGTTTGGGACTATGTTAATTGTGGTACAACACTCATCTCTCTCTCTCTACCTATATCTGTTGATGACTATCATTTTGGTATATAGTGATGTGGCCCAAAACAGTACAACTTAGCAGCCATTTTGCAATTAATTAAATCCGCTCTTGTTGCACAGCTGTCAAAATATAAGGAATGACAAAATGTGCAATGAATAAATCTACTGCTTACTGCTGTTAACTTTATTCACAGCTGCACCTCCTTACCATGACAAATAGAAACAGGCAAGTGAAATATCTATCCAATACTGCAATCCTATATGGTTATATTATATATGGTTACTCCATATATGGAACACCAGTCTCTTACAGATGTTCAGTACCATTACCATCTATAAAGGTAAAATTTGGATCATGGTGACACCTCCAGCTCAATGGTTTGGGACTATGTTAATTGTGGTACAACACTCATCTCTCTCTCTCTACCTATATCTGTTGATGACTATCATTTTGGTATATAGTGATGTGGCCCAAAACAGTACAACTTAGCAGCCATTTTGCAATTAATTAAATCCGCTCTTGTTGCACAGCTGTCAAAATATAAGGAATGACAAAATGTGCAATGAATAAATCTACTGCTTACTGCTGTTAACTTTATTCACAGCTACACCTCCTTACCATGACAAATAGAAACAGGCAAGTGAAATATCTATCCAATACTGCAATCCTATATGGTTATATTATATATGGTTACTCCATATATGGAACACCAGTCTCTTACAGGTGTTCAGTACCATTACCATCTATAAAGGTAAAATTTGGATCATGGTGACACCTCCAGCTCAATGGTTTGGGGCTATGTTAATTGTGGTACAACACTCATCTCTCTCTCTCTCTACCTATATCTGTTGATGACTATCATTTTGGTATATAGTGATGTGGCCCAAAACAGTACAACTTAGCAGCCATTTTGCAATTAATTAAATCCGCTCTTGTTGCACAGCTGTCAAAATATAAGGAATGACAAAATGTGCAATGAATAAATCTACTGCTTACTGCTGTTAACTTTATTCACAGCTACACCTCCTTACCATGACAAATAGAAACAGGCAAGTGAAATATCTATCCAATACTGCAATCCTATATGGTTATATTATATATGGTTACTCCATATATGGAACACCAGTCTCTTACAGGTGTTCAGTACCATTACCATCTATAAAGGTAAAATTTGGATCATGGTGACACCTCCAGCTCAATGGTTTGGGGCTATGTTAATTGTGGTACAACACTCATCTCTCTCTCTCTCTACCTATATCTGTTGATGACTATCATTTTGGTATATAGTGATGTGGCCCAAAACAGTACAACTTAGCAGCCATTTTGCAATTAATTAAATCCGCTCTTGTTGCACAGCTGTCAAAATATAAGGAATGACAAAATGTGCAATGAATAAATCTACTGCTTACTGCTGTTAACTTTATTCACAGCTACACCTCCTTACCATGACAAATAGAAACAGGCAAGTGAAATATCTATCCAATACTGCAATCCTATATGGTTATATTATATATGGTTACTCCATATATGGAACACCAGTCTCTTACAGGTGTTCAGTACCATTACCATCTATAAAGGTAAAATTTGGATCATGGTGACACCTCCAGCTCAATGGTTTGGGGCTATGTTAATTGTGGTACAACACTCATCTCTCTCTCTCTCTACCTATATCTGTTGATGACTATCATTTTGGTATATAGTGATGTGGCCCAAAACAGTACAACTTAGCAGCCATTTTGCAATTAATTAAATCCGCTCTTGTTGCACAGCTGTCAAAATATAAGGAATGACAAAATGTGCAATGAATAAATCTACTGCTTACTGCTGTTAACTTTATTCACAGCTACACCTCCTTACCATGAAAAATAGAAACAGGCAAGTGAAATATCTATCCAATACTGCAATCCTATATGGTTATATTATATATGGTTACTCCATATATGGAACACCAGTCTCTTACAGATGTTCAGTACCATTACCATCTATAAAGGTAAAATTTGGATCATGGTGACACCTCCAGCTCAATGGTTTGGGGCTATGTTAATTGTGGTACAACACTCATCTCTCTCTCTCTCTACCTATATCTGTTGATGACTATCATTTTGGTATATAGTGATGTGGCCCAAAACAGTACAACTTAGCAGCCATTTTGCAATTAATTAAATCCGCTCTTGTTGCACAGCTGTCAAAATATAAGGAATGACAAAATGTGCAATGAATAAATCTACTGCTTACTGCTGTTAACTTTATTCACAGCTACACCTCCTTACCATGACAAATAGAAACAGGCAAGTGAAATATCTATCCAATACTGCAATCCTATATGGTTATATTATATATGGTTACTCCATATATGGAACACCAGTCTCTTACAGATGTTCAGTACCATTACCATCTATAAAGGTAAAATTTGGATCATGGTGACACCTCCAGCTCAATGGTTTGGGACTATGTTAATTGTGGTACAACACTCATCTCTCTCTCTCTACCTATATCTGTTGATGACTATCATTTTGGTATATAGTGATGTGGCCCAAAACAGTACAACTTAGCAGCCATTTTGCAATTAATTAAATCCGCTCTTGTTGCACAGCTGTCAAAATATAAGGAATGACAAAATGTGCAATGAATAAATCTACTGCTTACTGCTGTTAACTTTATTCACAGCTACACCTCCTTACCATGACAAATAGAAACAGGCAAGTGAAATATCTATCCAATACTGCAATCCTATATGGTTATATTATATATGGTTACTCCATATATGGAACACCAGTCTCTTACAGATGTTCAGTACCATTACCATCTATAAAGGTAAAATTTGGATCATGGTGACACCTCCAGCTCAATGGTTTGGGACTATGTTAATTGTGGTACAACACTCATCTCTCTCTCTCTACCTATATCTGTTGATGACTATCATTTTGGTATATAGTGATGTGGCCCAAAACAGTACAACTTAGCAGCCATTTTGCAATTAATTAAATCCGCTCTTGTTGCACAGCTGTCAAAATATAAGGAATGACAAAATGTGCAATGAATAAATCTACTGCTTACTGCTGTTAACTTTATTCACAGCTACACCTCCTTACCATGACAAATAGAAACAGGCAAGTGAAATATCTATCCAATACTGCAATCCTATATGGTTATATTATATATGGTTACTCCATATATGGAACACCAGTCTCTTACAGATGTTCAGTACCATTACCATCTATAAAGGTAAAATTTGGATCATGGTGACACCTCCAGCTCAATGGTTTGGGACTATGTTAATTGTGATACAACACTCATCTCTCTCTCTCTACCTATATCTGTTGATGACTATCATTTTGGTATATAGTGATGTGGCCCAAAACAGTACAACTTAGCAGCCATTTTGCAATTAATTAAATCCGCTCTTGTTGCACAGCTGTCAAAATATAAGGAATGACAAAATGTGCAATGAATAAATCTACTGCTTACTGCTGTTAACTTTATTCACAGCTACACCTCCTTACCATGACAAATAGAAACAGGCAAGTGAAATATCTATCCAATACTGCAATCCTATATGGTTATATTATATATGGTTACTCCATATATGGAACACCAGTCTCTTACAGGTGTTCAGTACCATTACCATCTATAAAGGTAAAATTTGGATCATGGTGACACCTCCAGCTCAATGGTTTGGGACTATGTTAATTGTGATACAACACTCATCTCTCTCTCTCTACCTATATCTGTTGATGACTATCATTTTGGTATATAGTGATGTGGCCCAAAACAGTACAACTTAGCAGCCATTTTGCAATTAATTAAATCCGCTCTTGTTGCACAGCTGTCAAAATATAAGGAATGACAAAATGTGCAATGAATAAATCTACTGCTTACTGCTGTTAACTTTATTCACAGCTACACCTCCTTACCATGACAAATAGAAACAGGCAAGTGAAATATCTATCCAATACTGCAATCCTATATGGTTATATTATATATGGTTACTCCATATATGGAACACCAGTCTCTTACAGATGTTCAGTACCATTACCATCTATAAAGGTAAAATTTGGATCATGGTGACACCTCCAGCTCAATGGTTTGGGACTATGTTAATTGTGATACAACACTCATCTCTCTCTCTCTACCTATATCTGTTGATGACTATCATTTTGGTATATAGTGATGTGGCCCAAAACAGTACAACTTAGCAGCCATTTTGCAATTAATTAAATCCGCTCTTGTTGCACAGCTGTCAAAATATAAGGAATGACAAAATGTGCAATGAATAAATCTACTGCTTACTGCTGTTAACTTTATTCACAGCTGCACCTCCTTACCATGACAAATAGAAACAGGCAAGTGAAATATCTATCCGATACTGCAATCCTATATGGTTATATTATATATGGTTACTCCATATATGGAACACCAGTCTCTTACAGGTGTTCAGTACCATTACCATCTATAAAGGTAAAATTTGGATCATGGTGACACCTCCAGCTCAATGGTTTGGGACTATGTTAATTGTGATACAACACTCATCTCTCTCTCTCTACCTATATCTGTTGATGACTATCATTTTGGTATATAGTGATGTGGCCCAAAACAGTACAACTTAGCAGCCATTTTGCAATTAATTAAATCCGCTCTTGTTGCACAGCTGTCAAAATATAAGGAATGACAAAATGTGCAATGAATAAATCTACTGCTTACTGCTGTTAACTTTATTCACAGCTGCACCTCCTTACCATGACAAATAGAAACAGGCAAGTGAAATATCTATCCAATACTGCAATCCTATATGGTTATATTATATATGGTTACTCCATATATGGAACACCAGTCTCTTACAGATGTTCAGTACCATTACCATCTATAAAGGTAAAATTTGGATCATGGTGACACCTCCAGCTGAATGGTTTGGGACTATGTTAATTGTGATACAACACTCATCTCTCTCTCTCTACCTATATCTGTTGATGACTATCATTTTGGTATATAGTGATGTGGCCCAAAACAGTACAACTTAGCAGCCATTTTGCAATTAATTAAATCCGCTCTTGTTGCACAGCTGTCAAAATATAAGGAATGACAAAATGTGCAATGAATAAATCTACTGCTTACTGCTGTTAACTTTATTCACAGCTACACCTCCTTACCATGACAAATAGAAACAGGCAAGTGAAATATCTATCCAATACTGCAATCCTATATGGTTATATTATATATGGTTACTCCATATATGGAACACCAGTCTCTTACAGATGTTCAGTACCATTACCATCTATAAAGGTAAAATTTGGATCATGGTGACACCTCCAGCTCAATGGTTTGGGACTATGTTAATTGTGATACAACACTCATCTCTCTCTCTCTACCTATATCTGTTGATGACTATCATTTTGGTATATAGTGATGTGGCCCAAAACAGTACAACTTAGCAGCCATTTTGCAATTAATTAAATCCGCTCTTGTTGCACAGCTGTCAAAATATAAGGAATGACAAAATGTGCAATGAATAAATCTACTGCTTACTGCTGTTAACTTTATTCACAGCTACACCTCCTTACCATGACAAATAGAAACAGGCAAGTGAAATATCTATCCAATACTGCAATCCTATATGGTTATATTATATATGGTTACTCCATATATGGAACACCAGTCTCTTACAGATGTTCAGTACCATTACCATCTATAAAGGTAAAATTTGGATCATGGTGACACCTCCAGCTCAATGGTTTGGGACTATGTTAATTGTGATACAACACTCATCTCTCTCTCTCTACCTATATCTGTTGATGACTATCATTTTGGTATATAGTGATGTGGCCCAAAACAGTACAACTTAGCAGCCATTTTGCAATTAATTAAATCCGCTCTTGTTGCACAGCTGTCAAAATATAAGGAATGACAAAATGTGCAATGAATAAATCTACTGCTTACTGCTGTTAACTTTATTCACAGCTACACCTCCTTACCATGACAAATAGAAACAGGCAAGTGAAATATCTATCCAATACTGCAATCCTATATGGTTATATTATATATGGTTACTCCATATATGGAACACCAGTCTCTTACAGATGTTCAGTACCATTACCATCTATAAAGGTAAAATTTGGATCATGGTGACACCTCCAGCTCAATGGTTTGGGACTATGTTAATTGTGATACAACACTCATCTCTCTCTCTCTACCTATATCTGTTGATGACTATCATTTTGGTATATAGTGATGTGGCCCAAAACAGTACAACTTAGCAGCCATTTTGCAATTAATTAAATCCGCTCTTGTTGCACAGCTGTCAAAATATAAGGAATGACAAAATGTGCAATGAATAAATCTACTGCTTACTGCTGTTAACTTTATTCACAGCTACACCTCCTTACCATGACAAATAGAAACAGGCAAGTGAAATATCTATCCAATACTGCAATCCTATATGGTTATATTATATATGGTTACTCCATATATGGAACACCAGTCTCTTACAGATGTTCAGTACCATTACCATCTATAAATGTAAAATTTGGATCATGGTGACACCTCCAGCTCAATGGTTTGGGACTATGTTAATTGTGATACAACACTCATCTCTCTCTCTCTACCTATATCTGTTGATGACTATCATTTTGGTATATAGTGATGTGGCCCAAAACAGTACAACTTAGCAGCCATTTTGCAATTAATTAAATCCGCTCTTGTTGCACAGCTGTCAAAATATAAGGAATGACAAAATGTGCAATGAATAAATCTACTGCTTACTGCTGTTAACTTTATTCACAGCTACACCTCCTTACCATGACAAATAGAAACAGGCAAGTGAAATATCTATCCAATACTGCAATCCTATATGGTTATATTATATATGGTTACTCCATATATGGAACACCAGTCTCTTACAGATGTTCAGTACCATTATCATCTATAAAGGTAAAATTTGGATCATGGTGACACCTCCAGCTCAATGGTTTGGGACTATGTTAATTGTGATACAACACTCATCTCTCTCTCTCTACCTATATCTGTTGATGACTATCATTTTGGTATATAGTGATGTGGCCCAAAACAGTACAACTTAGCAGCCATTTTGCAATTAATTAAATCCGCTCTTGTTGCACAGCTGTCAAAATATAAGGAATGACAAAATGTGCAATGAATAAATCTACTGCTTACTGCTGTTAACTTTATTCACAGCTACACCTCCTTACCATGACAAATAGAAACAGGCAAGTGAAATATCTATCCAATACTGCAATCCTATATGGTTATATTATATATGGTTACTCCATATATGGAACACCAGTCTCTTACAGATGTTCAGTACCATTATCATCTATAAAGGTAAAATTTGGATCATGGTGACACCTCCAGCTCAATGGTTTGGGACTATGTTAATTGTGATACAACACTCATCTCTCTCTCTCTACCTATATCTGTTGATGACTATCATTTTGGTATATAGTGATGTGGCCCAAAACAGTACAACTTAGCAGCCATTTTGCAATTAATTAAATCCGCTCTTGTTGCACAGCTGTCAAAATATAAGGAATGACAAAATGTGCAATGAATAAATCTACTGCTTACTGCTGTTAACTTTATTCACAGCTGCACCTCCTTACCATGACAAATAGAAACAGGCAAGTGAAATATCTATCCAATACTGCAATCCTATATGGTTATATTATATATGGTTACTCCATATATGGAACACCAGTCTCTTACAGATGTTCAGTACCATTACCATCTATAAAGGTAAAATTTGGATCATGGTGACACCTCCAGCTCAATGGTTTGGGACTATGTTAATTGTGATACAACACTCATCTCTCTCTCTCTACCTATATCTGTTGATGACTATCATTTTGGTATATAGTGATGTGGCCCAAAACAGTACAACTTAGCAGCCATTTTGCAATTAATTAAATCCGCTCTTGTTGCACAGCTGTCAAAATATAAGGAATGACAAAATGTGCAATGAATAAATCTACTGCTTACTGCTGTTAACTTTATTCACAGCTGCACCTCCTTACCATGACAAATAGAAACAGGCAAGTGAAATATCTATCCGATACTGCAATCCTATATGGTTATATTATATATGGTTACTCCATATATGGAACACCAGTCTCTTACAGGTGTTCAGTACCATTACCATCTATAAAGGTAAAATTTGGATCATGGTGACACCTCCAGCTCAATGGTTTGGGGCTATGTTAATTGTGGTACAACACTCATCTCTCTCTCTCTCTACCTATATCTGTTGATGACTATCATTTTGGTATATAGTGATGTGGCCCAAAACAGTACAACTTAGCAGCCATTTTGCAATTAATTAAATCCGCTCTTGTTGCACAGCTGTCAAAATATAAGGAATGACAAAATGTGCAATGAATAAATCTACTGCTTACTGCTGTTAACTTTATTCACAGCTACACCTCCTTACCATGACAAATAGAAACAGGCAAGTGAAATATCTATCCAATACTGCAATCCTATATGGTTATATTATATATGGTTACTCCATATATGGAACACCAGTCTCTTACAGATGTTCAGTACCATTATCATCTATAAAGGTAAAATTTGGATCATGGTGACACCTCCAGCTCAATGGTTTGGGACTATGTTAATTGTGATACAACTTTTCATCAATCCAGACAATGTGCTTATTTCTAAAGCCTAATCTAACATTGTGATTCTTGTGGTGTCGTTTGACAGCAGGTATCTGTGCATAAAGCTCTGCTTCCACACAAATGATTTCTGGCAAGATATTTTCAATGCTTTTCTTACCTGATGTACAATACACACTCTTCTGCAGAAATGATCTATAATGAAGAGTTTTTGAATTTCCCAATTCAACAATGGAGTCATTTCATGTGGCCACCCATGTGTTTTAGTGTATTTAAATGAGCCAGCATTATCACAAAGCTTTGTAATTTTTGAGATTACACTCCTAAATCTATTAACTTCCTTTGCAATAGAAGAAATAATCACCCTTGACATGAGTGTGACAACCAATGACCAAGTGTTTGTAGTCAAGCCAATGGCCAAATGATTGTAGTCAAGCCAATGGCCAAATGATTCATTAATTATGCAATCATTTGCTATTATGATCATTTAGGAAACAATGTTGCCAATTTTGTTTACATTGAAGTGTTGGTATATTCTATTGGGAATTACTATTTTATATTATATATATATGGTTTGAATCTCACCATGGTCGATTTATCAGGAAGGAGACTCTCTGATGTTATCGGACTGGAGGGGTTGATCCCAGTGTGCAGCACCTTTGGAAAGTGCCTGAAAACAATACTACGGGTTGACCCAAGCTTTGTGAGTGAAATTGAGTAGATGGAACCCTTGAAAGCTGTGCTAGCATGAAGTCACAAGTCATTGTGGCTGAGGGCTTGAGCATGCTGGACTTATTCAAATTGTTGATCACACTAGATAACACACTCTTTCCCAGAAACTGTAACTATGGTCTGCTTAGCATAGTTGCAGTATAAACCACAGTTGGGCTCTGTAGGTGTTGAATAAACACAAATGCACCTGAGCAAGTGTCTGCAATAGGGATTGGCTAGCCGCCCTAGTAGACAGGTCTCCTCAAATATGAGTGGCCAGCTATACATACATTATTTTTTATTATATAGAAATTACTCACAAATATAAATGAAAATAGTTTGTTCTCTAATTTTTTACTTTAGAGTTTTTGTTCTATAACTTTCATCATTTTAATGCAAACTTATCATAGTTGTAAGGAATATTTACTGCGGTTTTTATCATGATAGAATTGGACATTTTTAAACTGCTTTCCCTCTCTAATATTGAAAAAATACAGTAGAATCCCTGACAACCTAAGAAGGCCTTCCAGATATGAGAATTTTATTACAAAGTCCGGATATGAGGGGTATATTTAGGTTAAAATAAAAGAACTGAAATCAGGTTTAACATTTATTTTCAATGTTTTATTGTAAACAAAATAAGCTAATGGCGAGTGAAATATAACAAAATTGATGCCCAGGAAAAAGAAATAAATTATGTAATGTTAATGAATATTCATTAAATATGTCACACATGCAAAACAAATAATGTAACGAGGATTTTTTAATCGCTGTTGCATGATGATTCTTTCTCTTCTAATGTCATTCTCAACTTTTTCCACATTTCGTTTTGCTTTTGTTCTTGAAATCTTTTAAACAAAAGACACTTTTTAATTCTGCATGTATTATTGCAATTGTCATAGCTGAATGCTGGCTTTCTTTCCACAAAACTGACCACCTTTTCAATAGATTTTTCAATTTCAGTCCAGGTTTCATCACAATTATGCATCTCGTTGCAGATGTGTCTTGTTGTCATCCTTTTCTCTTATTCCCATCATTTTTACAACAATACAAACCATTAGGATGAAATAAGCATATGATATGTGGGATTCTACTGTATAGTGTGTATAAATATATTGTTTAAAATTTGCTATTTTATTTCAGAGATAGAGCACTTATAGATATAGACAATGTGGATATAGGAATCAACACTGCATAGTGACTGTCAGCATGAATTGACAATCATTGTTAATTTCTACATTCCCAGTCTCTATCTATCTTATGTATAGTTAGGTAACAAGAATTCATTTAAAGAAGTTATATTAAATTCGACCAACAAGGTCTGTTTAATTTTTTTATTCTATTTTTGTAATCTTTAAATAAATTGTTGCACATCCTGGTGAAAATTGTGAATAAATTGTTCGAAATTCATGTTTTTATTCTACTGTTTAATACATTAGAGAGAGAGAGAGAAATGGATGAAGAATGTCTGAAAAATATGATGGGCATAAAATGAATAGAATTAAAACTTTGCAAAAGTTGTAAATGCTAAGCTAAGATCCGAGCTCATCTCAAAATGCAGACATGAAAACAAATTTTTACTACGTTACTTAAAAATTGAAAACTGAGAAAAAAAAAAAATAAACAAAATGACAAAATAAAATAAGCCAAACAAATTACCAAATCACACCCGTTAGAATAGATGAAATAGAATAAATAAATAAAAAATAAAAAACAAAATCAATGAACCCAAATAAATAAAGTAAATGATAAAAAAATTAACAAACCATTATGACCAAAATATTAGGCTATAAAAATCAAACCAAAAATCAGATGAAAAACATGGCTATAACTGTTATAACGATAAAAAAAATATTACGTTAATTAAAAATCAAAAACCGAAAAGAGTAAATAAAAATATACAGTATAATAAATAAATAATAAAATCAAGTAAAATAGATTAATCTAAATTAATCCAAATAAATAAACTAACAAACCGATCCCGATATATTAACCGTTAAAAAAACAAGTAAAGATAATCAATCCAAATGAGTAATAACCAAATTAAAAACTTCTCCCGCCAAAATAATAGTTGGAATAAACTACAGCAATCAACCCCAAAATTGAATAAATAGCTTTAATTATCTTCCTAAACCAAAACAAAACTATTAAATATGCGATATAAACAAATTTTTATGACATTAATAAAACACTGATTAAAATAAAAATAAATATATAAGACAAGTAAAAATAAAAATAAAAACAAGCAAAATAATTTAACCCAAATAAATAAATAAACAACTTCTGGCAAAATAGACTACCCACAATGCACCAGACCCGTATATATAAATAGCCGAGAAAAAAAAAACAACACTTGTGGCCGGACGATTGCGTCTAGCATGAAACAGCCTGTCACCTCTAAGTGTTGATTTCAATGTTCACTTTTATATTTACACACGCTCTATCTCTGACATTGAGCACTTTATCCCATAAATATAGCACACCTTAAGAGTATATTTCTTCATATATATATATATATATATATATATATATATGAAGAAATATATAAGTAAAGTCTGATGATCCGCGGTCCTTTAAAAGGGCTTTGGTGAAATAATTTATTACATGGAACCTTAAAGTGGACTGTTTTTATTTTTATTTAAATTATTAGCTCTGATTTACATTGAGCTCTCTGGATTTTATCCTCCTTGGGTCTACCCATACGGATTACCTAGTTTTTCGTAAACTATATATATATATATATATATATGCACATTTCATTGAATACGACAGACAAGGTGCTTTTATTTATTTTTTATACAATTTCTTGTGATCTAAAAATTTTTTTCTTTTCAGATAAATAATGGATGCCTTATTAATAAAAACAAAGAAAACAACACTTAATAATATTAACTATAAACATGGACACAATATCTTCACCGTTTTTTTGAAAATGAAAACATTTTATAAAACCTACATGCAACAAACTATTTCTTATTTAACAGTTAATATATTTCAACCTTAAAAATGGCTAAATGTATAGCCGAAAGCGTTTGGATAAAAAGAACATTCAGACAGTTTTTATATAATTTATCATCTGAAAAGAAAAAAAATTATTACATCACATGAGAAATTGTATAAAAAACTAAATAAAAGCACCTTTGTCTGTCGTATTCAATGAAATGTGCATAAAAGGATTGCTGCCTAAATACACAAATATATATATATATATATATATATATATATATATATATATATACACATTCAACACCATCACTTGATAAGACACCAGAAGTGTTGAAACAAAATGGGTATTTTTGTAGTGATTTTATAACATATTTGTTATAATTTTCGAATAAATAATTATATATATATATATATATATATATATATATAAGAATATTATGCAATCAAAATGTATATTATTAAGTATTACTTATAACCAAACTCAACAGATCAAAAATGCAAAGGACCACATTGCTTGCAGAAAATTAGCTGTAAGCCACAAAAGTAAATTATTTTGAATAAATTACTGACTGAAAACAAAATGGCATAAATTGCATGCAAAAGAAAGTGTTTTAATGAAAAACAAAGATTGCATACCATTTTTGATAATAGTTTATAATCGACCATTTAGCTACTTATTTATTTTCGAATAAGAAATGATTAGTTTCTGATATTTTGTCACATACTTCCTGGTTAGGTGATATTTTCTTAGATATTCCAATGCTGAATATTTTAAAAATATTCTTAGCCTCAACATGAAAGATGAAATTTTTTTACAGGTTACATGATCAAGCACCTAGTAATTTTTATATTATCAAATTTAGATTATAGATTCATTCGGCAACATTATTTGACATGTCACCAGATCATGTGAGCTGTAAAAACATGGCATTGATTTTAACTTTTTTCATCATATGTAATATGTCGGAATATCTAAAAAAAAATGGTGCATACCCTCATTTTTGTTATCTCCCTTGAGCTGCATTTAGAGTGTTAGAGCCAGACTTTAAAAAAAAATGTTATAAATTGTCTGCTTTTCCTTTTTTTTCATTTTCCAAAGATGCATGGTCACATCTAAAACCAGCACAAGTTTTATCTTCTTTTTATTAAGACTGATAAATATTCATATGAAAAACATGAGTCACCTTTGATTTTAATGAGAAATATAGCACCTCTTCTTTGCTACAAGCTTATCATACACTTAAGATATAATGGTAGTAAATATTTCCCAAATTTCTTATAAATGTTCATCAATCAAAGAACACTACTTGTTCTTACTTATCTTCATGACAGAAGGTCTGCTCACACAAGTTGGATGATATCTTGATATTTCTTCTTGTCCAGACTTCTGTCAAAATCTTACAGGTTGTGTTCTCTATCTTTTGTTTTGTAAATAGAAAAAAATCTTGTTCAATCACTACCAATTGGAATTTCATATCCACTTCTGGATCAACAGAAAAGAGATACTCAGTTTCATCTTGTATGTCTTCTTTTGAAAAAGTAATTGTTCTGTCAAATTCAATTTCTTTGGCCTATTTTGTTCCCAACTCAGCGTTTGCTTTTGAGAAAATGCTGCATACAAGGAGGAAAGTGACGTATTTCATTTTTCACTAGCTGACTTCTAAAGTTTCAATTTTGCTGCTACTAATTAGAAAATTGTATGATTTTCCCCTTAATCTGGATATAAAGACAATTCAGATAATTTGTAATATCACAAATGAAGAAGAGAACTTAGATCTTGCCTTTGTTTTCTAGAAATTTATATATTCTCTTTCAGAGATTAAAAAAAACAAAATATTGTAGCACCGTTCCTTGGTTTAACAATCTCACTTTTTGTGGTATTCAGTATTCAGCATCTACTGCTTTCAAAAAATCTTGGAATAGTCTGTGTGTAAGCTCTCTAGAATGAATGTAGTTTATAGTGGAAACTACAACAGACATAATTGAATTTTTATAAATTTTCTGCACAAAACCTTATATACAATGTAGTAATGGGTGAATATTTATCTCCCAAGTAATTCTTGAAGAGAAAAAATTACAATATTTTTCCCACATAGTAGGAACACTATAAGTGTTAACAGACACAAAATTTGTAAAATCATTTTCAATTTTTATGCTAACACATTTTTCTATTTCATTAAAATTATCCTACATGACGAAATACCACATGCTAACAAGTTCTTCCTGCGTGCCAAAATTTTTTATGCAGTTTTTGAAAAAAAAAGAAAAGATGAAGCTGGACTGTATTTTATCAACCTGTGCGTTCATCCATTGCTTGTGAATAAATACACCTTTTTCTCACCCCTTTATTGCTCTGTTAAGTTTACAGCAATGTTAGCTACTCTTCTTGTCATACATGAGAGACTGATATTCTGTAATATCCCCCATTTTTCATAACATAATACTGACATGGCAATTTACATGCCTTTCTTGATGAAGTGTTCCTCTGTGAATGATTTCTTGGCAGCAGTAATTTCCATGGAAATTTCAAAACTTATTCTACTTACTGTTGAATTTTCTGTATTGGCTACTTTAAAAAATCTGTTTCTTGTCAAATTTTTTCAACACACTGCGGTAATATTCTTTTCATGAGAATTCAGCTTTGTGTAAACCTGATGCTTGGTTTTTAAGTGCTATCTCACATTTTTATACTGTTTCTCAGCCCACAATGCAGACTATTTTGTTAATGGAAATATTGAAAAGCTATTTGTCCAATCAGAGATGTCCAATAAAAGATTCAGTTGAATAACATCAAGTGCTAATGACTTTACCTGATTTACTTGTGATAAAAACCAAAAGAAAGAAAGAAAAAGATGACTGCTTTTTCAGTCTTGTGTCCCCAACATAACTAGTAAAGTTCTTTTCTGAGAGACATTTATGAAACTGGATTTTCCCAGCCTCCCCCTCTTTAAATGGAGCACAGGGAATCAATTATAATTTTGATGAGTTAAAGAAAACTGTACAATAATCCTTTTCAAGTTCACCTCGTCCTTCGAAAAATTAATTAAATGGAAAAAAAAATTAAATTCAATTTGTTGGATTTTTGCAAATCAATGTCAGAAAATATATTTTCTGGTAGAAATTTACTAAATTATTTTCAAACTTAAACATCAACTTCATCATTAAGTTAGTTTTTTTATACCAATGACAGCCAAACTTTCAAGCACTGTTCCAAATGTACAACACTAATAAAGAAATTAACTAAATTTATTCTTCTTTTTCAGTCAGGTAAGATTTTTGTGGTAAATTTGCAGTTTACACCCTGTACACCAATTGTAATTAAAATTTCTTGAAAATTTCAACATCTGTATAAATTTACATGTTTATTTTGAAATTAACAGCAGAAGTTTGCAGAAATCTACCAAGTTATCGACAATAAAAGTTTGGACTAAATTGCGTCATGGCTACAGCCCATTGCTGGCATTGTTTGTGTTTGCCTTGAGTCATGCGTGGAAGCTTCACTCGCCTTGATTATATAACACATGTAATACACAAACTTTGCACAAGTTTAAAAAGAGCATGATTATTTACAAAATAAAAAAAAATGTTAGAAAGGAATTAATAACAAGAACAATTTTAAGGTCCAATTTTTTATCATTTACCAAAAAACAAAAAAAAAACCCTGCTCCTGCCAAAGGCAGATCGTTTATGACAACGACCCTTTCATACTTAAACAAACAATTTTAATTTCATTTTTAAGCAAAACAAACAATTTTAATTTTATTTTTAGGCAATAATTTAAGCTTGATTATTTACAAAATAGCAATACAATTACCTACGGAAAGGCTACCTTTTTTTAGATTTGCTTTATTATTTAAACAAAAATTCATTATCATTACACAGCTTCACTATTAAAATAAACACTCGTTATTGCTTTTCTAAATAACTTAAACAAATTTTTAAAAAAGGAATTCAATAAAGGCTTCACTTTCAAAAGTCTCTAAAGAATTCTTTTGGTTTTGCGTAGTAATTTAAACGAGTAAAAAGATAGAAAAAGTAAAAAGGCCTTTAACTAAGTAAGCTTCCGCGCATGATTTCTCGAGGCAAATGTAAACAACGCCAGTAATGGCGGACGGATCCGATGTGAATGAGGCCGAAATTATATTGTTGATAACTCCTAAACGGTAGATTAACGCAGACTTTTACCGTTATTTTCGAAATATGCATGAAATTTACACCGAAATGAAAATTTTCAAGAAATTTTAATTGCAATTGGTGTGTGATTTTTTTTAACTGCAAATTAAGATACAATTTTGAATTATTGATACTTTTTTTTATAGAAATAGGAGTAAAAATGTTTTCCCAAAGATTTAACAGAAAAAAATTATGGTTAAAAAAAAGCAAAGAAAAAATAAAAATAAAAAATAAAAGACGAAGTCTATAGATTTAAAAACTAATTTAAATTCTAAAAATCATTGGAAAATAAGATTCTTAAATCTTAATGTAAAGTTTACAGATGCCAGTTTCCAACGTTTCATGTTTTGTCTTTTTTGTTACATGGAAGAAGTTCATTTTCAGCCAGTTTCTTATTTTCATGCATTCAAGTTATTTTTTCTTTTTCTTCTTGGCTATTGCTATTTCCTCAAGTTGATTCTGGAGTTCCACCAATTGCCTATCAGGAATATATCTACTTTCCTCTTCGCTGGGAGAAGGATGATCAATAATTAAATTTATACCTTCAGGTGTATGCAGAGTTAATAAAGAAATCAGAGGAGCCAATTTGATATTTGGCAAATCGTTTATGGCAACGACCCTTTCATACTTCTGAAGGTTGTACGACTTGTCTATGATTGTGGAGTTAGGTCGATATGTATTCACGTGAATCGACTTAGACGGCATCGGGTAACACTCGGTGTTGAACTGCATGGACCTTACTACGCTGTGTACATATTTGGTGAATTTTTCCAGGACTGTAAAGTCATAGCCATTTATTTTAATAACCAGTTTATCATATTCAGGGATTTCGGGTGGTAAGCCAACGTCGTCCGGTTCCATCAAGGTTTTTGATCGTCTCATCGTCGTGCTGAAAAAAAGAGCCGGAACTGGATGTACCATTGAGTTGAGATTATTAAACGTTCTATATACGTGATTCTGCATATTTTTAGGTGACCATAGTTTGCAAAGAGAGAAGAATTGGCCTGAATGTTGTCTCAATTGAGGTAGAAACGCACGGAGAAACATGGTCGCTTCTGATAGAAAATGAGTTTTCAAAATAGAGTTACCTCCCCTCAAAATACCTAAGAGTTCTCTCTCCGTGGCACTAACAAGAAAGCAGAAAAAGCAATAACAATGCAACAAAAAATACTAAAATATTTCTTTATTTTTTTTAATCAGTAATGCTTACAATAATTCTTGATCTTACAATCTTATTTCTTGATTCTCAATTAAACACCAAATTTTGATAAAGATATTTCAAAATTTGGTGTTTAATTTTCTCAACTTTCAATTTTCTCAACTGCCAAAAAAATAATTACTTTCACATAGAAAAAAACTAAGCAATTTAAAGGGTATGATTGTAAAAATAAAAAATTGTCTCTGCTAAAAAAACAAATACAGATGACAAAATGAAATAGCTGACAGCAGAATGACAAAAAAAAAAAAAAAATTTTCCAGAGGTAATATTTAAAAAGTTAGCTTTTGCTTGATGATTAAATATCTTCTGATAAACTTTTATGTTTTAGATATTTAGGTAGACATTTTATTTTAAGAAAATAAATATTGTTCTGAAGTTTGTCTAAAATTATACAAATTTGCTAGAAAAATTATGAAAACTCCATTGTTTTAATGATGTACATTTATAGGTAATTTTCTATATAAATAAAGCACAGTGTACGTGTGTTCGTCTGTGCATTTTTTTATTTCAGCAAATCATAAGCAACCTGAAGTAAGAGGTAATAACATCTGTAGTTGCATGAAATTAAAATTTAAATAACTCATTTAAAGTTAAATTTAAATATTGAACAGAGTGAAAGTTTTAAAAAACAATTCTTTATTAAAAGTTTAAATTTAATTTTGCTTTTCGTCACAATTGATAACATCTTGTAGCGGGCCCCTAAACGACGAGGTTTCCATTATTGTAGAGGTGGACGTCAGCATCACCAAATATGTTGTGGATGTGCATGTTGCGGGTCCCACCACAATTATTTTATTTTGTCTAGGAAAGGTGTGGAAAGGAACATGGAATGATGCTGGAGGTCGCCATCCAATGTGGTTGTCACAATGCAATTTATATTTGACATAAAATAGTACATGGTATAAAATACAAAACAGAACATAATGATTCAAAACATAACAATTGAATTTATTAGTGTTTGATGTACATGCAATTAAGCTGAAAGGTTTGATAGAGTTATGTCTCTTAGATTTGGAAATATTTGTACCTGAGCTCATAAAGATTAGATTAACTATTAAACTGTAGTTTATAAAAATGAGTATGTTGCATGTTAGAACTTGTCTATTGAACAAGTTGGTAAAAGTTCAGAATTGTACTTGCATGATTGTTGGAAAGTTCTTTTACGTCTGACTGCATTAGTCAAGACGGGAGTTCTTGAAGGGTCACATTTTGGCAGCAGAGATGAAACGCATGAGTGAGTAAAGAGAGCGAGAATTACTCATGTTTGGTTTTTATAGTATGTTGTATCACGTGACAGGATCAACCTTAGAATGCATGAAAACAGACTTGTCACATGCAGGCGATTTGATTGGTCGGAACTGACCAATCAGCGAACTAGATTGGAGGTGAATAACCAAAGAATGCTCATTGTATAATTTCTATGTATGATG
This sequence comes from Acanthosepion esculentum, assembly GCA_964036315.1. NCBI lineage: Eukaryota > Metazoa > Mollusca > Cephalopoda > Sepiida > Sepiidae > Acanthosepion > Acanthosepion esculentum. The sequence continues at coordinate 14,338,765 of OZ038478.1, forward strand.
GTGGTGGTGATACCACAATCTAATTAAACTGTAATTAAAACATAAGCGGGGCATGGTATGTGGCTCATAAGGTATTTTTCTTTTTCTAGCATTCATATTGTGATTTATTCGAAATATTACATAGTTTGGGTTCCCTAATGTCATTTAAGAGTGATCTAGAATGATGATGACATTTCATCATTCTAAAAATAACCTTGCCATCAGTGATGATAGAAAATAAGGATATTTCATCATCCCTGAAATAAGGATAAAAGTAGCAGTAGTAAAAAGACCCAACACACATGTATCCTCACCCCTCTGTGAAAATCGATAACTGACAATCTCAAACATTATTCAAACATCAAACAAAATTCTCGGAACAAGCAAAAACAAGTAAGCACAAACTTTTAAAGAAACAAAGGAGACAGTAACACTGAGAACAGTTTTAACACACACCATACCAATATCTATAATTCATATCATGAAAAATAAAAATAAAAATTGTTATTAATGTCAACACATGTCTCAGTCTGGGGTAGACTGTTGTAGTTCCATTGCTGTTATATCATACATTGTTATTCATTTCATTTTCAATATAAAAAAAAATAAGAAGGATTCCTCTATCAAGTACTACTACAAATAAATGCTACATCAACACCCAACTTACCGACCCTGTTACAACTTTTTGTGAAGGGATCAGAAAGAATAGTGATTTTAAAATAAAAATAAAAATTGTGCTTAAAATGATTATAAACACACTACAGAGATTTTTGTGTATACAAAGGAAGATTATGCTGAATTAAAGTGTCAAATAAAGATAAAATAATTTTATTATTTCTAAATTTGTCTATATTTCTGAGATGAGGTATTATGTACATTATTTACATTATTCAGACTATTGTCCTCATCTTTGTCGTCATATTTATTATAACGTTTCGGCTGTTGTACACTCCGGCCTTCTTCAGGTGGATGGAATGTCGAACTGAACCATTTATTTCACTCACTGGGGTAGACTGTTGTAGTTCCACATGCCATGTTTAATGGATGTCAGTTATCAGTTATCTCCTGTTAATTTTTCCCTCTGAAAGTTCTCCACTGCCTTAACTGGGTATTGAACTCACACTCTTTGGGTCCTCTCACTGGAGCGAAATAAAGGGTTCAGTTCGACATTCCAGCCACCTGAAGAAGGCCGGAGTGTACAACGTCCAAAACATTGTAATAAATATGGTGACAAAGATGAGGACAATAGTCCGAATAATGTAAATAATATTTTTAAATTCTTATATCTTTTATGTACATAGGACACGAAAGGTAAAAGGCTGGCTGCCCAAAAGCCTAATGTCCACCTGAAGGTCAGCTTCTGGGCTCGTACTGTAATATAAATGATTTATATAAGAGTATTACCAATAAAAATTTATATAATAAAAAAAGAAATGTAAAATTATGTAAAAATAATTAAAGGGTAAATAAAAAAATATTGCAATAGACTAGGTTTGTTTATTACTATAATGAAGCCAAAACAGTTATTAAAAAATGGCTTGAATAAAATTTGATGTGTAAAACTTTCTTTATGTGAGGGTCAAATTGATATAAAAGACCCACCAAAATGAAGACTGGCAGTTTATTAAACAGATACATGTATAAAATTTGTAAAAAATGACATACATTTTTGGGGGAGTTTTTGAGCAAAGGGGAAAGTTATTTACACATACATGATTTTCAATTTTGGACTTAATCTGCAGATGATTTGTGGTTATTTAAGTTGTGTTGGTCTAAGGACCAGAAGGGTTTTGGCTTTCACAGACAAATGACTGTGGGTTGTTTCTGGGAACAGAACTAAAAGAAACGAAGACAACAAATGAGAAGAAACAGAAGAAAAAGCAGAAAGAAGGAATAAGCAGAAAGATTCTACAAATTTAGAGAGATATATATGATAATGTTTCTATACTAGTTTTGAGCGTTTGTCACAAAATTAGAGGTACTAAGCCTGATTTTGAACTTTTATGAAAATACAAGATTTTGAATTTTGAATTTCAGTTTAAAAACTGAACTATTGTCTATAAGTTACTCAGCAACACTTGTGATTTTACCAGTTCTCTCAACTCCTTTCAACAGTTGAATGAATCAAAGTAAGAACATTTTATAATTGTTTTTATGAGCTTAACAGAATTGTATTTAGAATTTGTTATCTTCCCTAATTGTGTGGTGCACAAAGGAAAATTTTATGTAAGCTGGTTTTGTAAATTTTGTATTATTATTTTTCATATCATTTAATAAATGTAAATTTCTTTGAAGTTTTACACCAGAGTAAGAGTCTTGTGTTTTGTTTTGTTTTTTTTTTGTTTTTTTGTAGTATTCATAATACTCAAAATAAAAGATATGACATTCTCTCTTCTCCACTTTTCACCAATAAAAATTAATTTATAATTCATTTAATAGAAGAGTTTGAAGGTTCAAAAATATGTAAACTTTTACAAATTTTAATTATAAAAAGTTTTTGAACCCACCAAAAGGAGAATTAAATATAATTATTTTAACAAATTATTATTATTATTACTTTAGAATAGATTTATCTGTACAGAAAATGTAAAAAAAATTGACCATTCAAAATCATATTATAAAAGAGTATAAAATCATATTATAAAAGAGTATAAAATCATATTATAAAAATATATAAAATCATGTTATAAAAAATATAAAATCATAATATTAAAAATGTATAAAATCATATTATAAAAGAGTATAAAATCATATTATAAAAATGTATAAAATCATATTATAAAAGAGTATAAAATACATGAAAATATTCTCTGTAATGCTAATTCAGTTAGTCTAACATTGCATTTCTAATGTAAATTAAAATTTTATTAAAAATATGACTTTATTTCTTTCAAACACTGTATTTCATTTCTTGAAATCCAGGATTTTGTAAATTATGTACCAATTTCCCTGTGTTCAGTAATAGTATTGTGGTAAAATGATACTCATTTCAGAGTTGTCTGCCCCTTTCTAGGGGATTGTCCCCCTTTGTTTACATGTTCTCAGTTCGCCATCTTGTATCCACCTCGTGCGTTCTTTAAGTTGAATAAAACCTAAATCGCCTAAAGGTATTCTTTTCATTCTTATTATTCGCCACAAGTATTGCATTAATTGTTCTAGTATGGTAAAATATAATTTTAATCAATGACAATCACAAAACTCATTGCACACACTTTTGTTTGTAGTCCTGATTCTGCAAACATAACATTGGCAATATGTTGGTTAATAACATTTTTGAGTTCCTCCAGATGTAGTTCAAGAACCATATTCACGAGCTCAGGAGATATTCTTTCAAACTGGCTGTAAAAAAATTCTTTTTGATAAACAAGGGGACAAACATAGTTCTTTCGTTCATATAGCTGAAACTCTCATACACCTCTACCTAAAAGTTACGTTCAAGTCTAATCGCCTCTAATGTCATTTATACTGTTGATCTATTTCAACTGAGTAGTTTATTAAAAGTGGTTGAAATCATAGCCCCTCTCAAACATTGTCACTATTTTAAGCAGTAACACTTAACATTAGTCACCATGAACAGTGTCGGAGTTATCTCCTCCTCAATTCCCAAATTGTCACTAGGGGTCACTCTCCCTACACCATAAATACTGGGCGACTTCTCGCCTCGTTCTCTTTTTCATTTCTTCATTTCAGTGACTACAATGTAAGCTCTCTTAGAAGATCCACGTCTTCCCATTTGTGGGAGACGCCATGAACATTATACACACATACACGTACGTACGAACATTCACCAAAGAACAGACACCAATGTTTACACACACACAAATGTTATTGTCTATGTCCATTGTAAAATTGTTTTGTTTAATACATATATTTGCTTATATATATATATATCAGTTTTGTTTGTCTTCTTTACATCTTCAGTTGGACTTGAGTCTGGCAATTTTCTTGTAGTTTGGATCTTCTAGCAGGAAATAAACAGCATGTGTTTTTAATACAACAACACACATGGTCATCGACAACAGGACAAGTTCACTTTAGTGAGACTGCTTCAATTATGAACGTCTTCACTAAACAACTCTTGATTTCAGAGCAATATACAATAATAATACATGTTATTTATTTATTTATGCTTATACTCAGTGTCACTAAGTACATAACAACAGTTCATCTGCTGAACATAACACCACAATAGGGTATTCAGTACAAGATGTCAAACAAAAAGTCTCTTATCCAACTTTGTAAACATCAATTCAAATATGGCATTGGCAATTAGTCATAGTCAATTAATATAGTAAAGAAACCTTCTGAATCTGTGGTAAAAATTAAAACGGTTATTTTGTGGCGGACTTCACCACATTAATTTAACTTTAGATCAGGAAACAAAACTGACGTGAAAAGGAATAAGCAAAACAAGGATGTGAAAGAAGGCATGCATTGAGTAGGAAAAAAGGTTGAATAAAACAAGAGTTGTCTCTCTTTAACTATTATTTTTGTATTCCAAAGTTCACTGAAAGAAAGTTTGCGATAGTTTCTTGTAATAAATGTTCTCAACAGTTTTGCTGTTTAAGAAAAGATTATGTGAGTGTAAGGAATGTTCAGCATGTGAGTGGTGATGTGAGTGAGAAGATTGGGGCATGGTTTCAAATGTCGTGGATTCGTTTGCCTGCTGAAATCTCACTAATTATCTAAGAATATTTCTTGCTTATATAGGTGACCATGGGCTCTGAATCGCTGCACAGGAAGAGTTATTCTTCACATGCAGACAAACTGATTGGTTGGCATTGACCAATCAGTGAGCGAGTTTTGGGGAGACTCAAGAAAGCTTCTGGGATCAGTTTCTCCCAAAAGTGCACAAAATTGACTACATGAAAATAGAGCGGTTACAAAATTGTCACATTGCTTCAATTTGTAAATTGTCTATAATAGCGTAGTGGTGATTTATTAACCAATGAATGCTTGTCGTTGTATGTGATTTGTATTTGTGTATGTACGTATGTGTGTGCAATGTAGATCGGCACAATTTATTTATAAAATCTTTGTATATAAAAATGTAAATAAATTTTGTAGATGCCTCTTTAGTTAGTAAATTGTCTTATGATTTGAAATGTTTCTAAAAACCGATGTGTCTGATATAGAAAAGGCTCATGCATTTTTGTATATACCATTATTCACAGCTTACAAGAGAAAAGGAAATACAAGCATAATGATTCAGAGAAGATGACACATAGTTTCAGTTTTGGTAAATTTTGATTCCTAGCCACTTCACCTATCTGTTTGGGTTAGGGAGTTGCTTGGTGTAGATGAGCTGGCATTTTTAAGTTGACCTTTTGCAACGTCTGTTTTAAGAAGTTACAAATTTGAAGGTTTTTAATTTATTCAATTTTTATTGGCCTAAAATTCTTTTTTCAAATATTGTGAATTTGTTTTTTTTAACCTTATTTTAGATTTTGTTTTTAATAGCTTTTCCCTGAAGCCAGCTGCTTTGATGTGTGTGTGTGTGTGTGTGTGTGGATCCTCTTTGACATTCCTCTGAAATCTTTACATGTTAGCTTTTTGAATATCACTACACAGTTTATTTATATTCATGCCAAGATTAATAATCATAAATGAGTCTAACTCTTTTTAAGCATTAATCACATTCAAACCAGAGACAAGCATTACTAACTGGTGGCTCAAAGCAGAAAAATACTTGAGTTTGAACACAGGGGACTTTGAGGGAGTTACACTTCAGTTTTAATTCAACTATCTAGGCTCACAAATCTTGTGCAGAAAATGTAAAAAGTTTGTCCTTGTGGAAAAATGTTGTGCTTTTTTCAATAATGGCTGCAAGTTGACCATTGGGAGGCATCATTCTCAATTTGATGGGCCTCCTCTAACAGACGATTTCTGTCAGATGTGCAAACCATTTGTAGCCACTGTCAGGAGAAAATATGAAAATGAGCACTTACCATAGGAAAAACAGATGATTTTGAAGCATAAAATTAATTAAATCTAGTCCCAGGAGTACCATTTCCCCAAGCACTACCTCTCTTTCAGTAGAAGGCTAGGGTTAATCCCTGGTGTCTGTTGGTGTTGAAATGCCAAGGGAATGGATTATTTTGTGCCTCTGTACACGTGGGACTTTAAACTCAGCATTGTACAACATTCCTTTTGAATTGGCATTCATATAAATACTTTTAATCTCCAGTATACAGTAAGTAAAGATCTTTAAGTAAAGATCTTTATTCATTACTCACACTTTATCTTAATAACTGACAATGCAATTCTTACATTAACTTCTTTGAAATGATGTTCCTTATTTCAATATTTGCATTTTTCAAATAATCAGCATTATTTCAAAAATAAATTTTGTCTAATGCTTCATTGTATTTTTTCTTCTGCTATTTTCTTGTTTATGACATTGCTAGTTTATGAATACACCACCCAATAAGGTTAATAAATATTGTCATTGAATTTAGTTTTTTTCTCAGTGTCATCTGTAAACATTTTTCAGCTGCAGTCTTGGAATTAGAATTTAGTGTTCTACTTCCATTTAATAATATTTTATTTGTGATCTAATTAATTCTATTGGTTAAAAAAGATTCCAATACATTTCCTATGTAACAGCAGTGTGATCAACAAAATCTGTGCAAAAAGTGGATCACAGAGCTTTAATATTTCTCTGGCTCCTGATTGGTCAATCAATCCTAATATCATGTTTTCCACTATGTCCGCACAGTTAAAATTAATTTACTGCCTAAAATCTGTCTGTGTTTTGAAGCGATCATGTGACATACAACATCATAAATACCAGCAACATTTTCAACTCTTTCTCTTTTTGCCTTTTCTCACACGCACAAGATGTAGCATTAGAGAGATTACGTTTGTCCCTAAAGGGCAAACACTATGACACACACACACGCACACACACACACACACACATGTACAAACAATGAACATCTCTTAACTCTTCAACTACAAGCAACAGAAACTATTCAACTCTTAACAGTGAGCTTTGCGGCATCAAACAATTTGCTAAACAAATTCACACCATTCAAATCTTTGAAGTTTCTAAGTTAGATTTCCTAACGTAATCCCAAACTTCGATTTTCACTCACTCACCAACAAACTACACTTCAAATTTAACAACTACGATTTTTATTGAGATAACAAGAATTCTACTCAAAGAACATACAGTTTGCCAAACAAACATTTTATTTAAGAAGCAACTTTGAATATAACCTAACACAAACTTACTTTTTTAATATTTGATGCACAATTTATTCAAAAGTTAAAAGTTTATCTTTTAAACACAAAATTCAACTTTTGATATCAACCAACATTTTATTCACCAGTTTCAATTACAACAAATTTTCCTGGAAGAACACAACTTACTTCCTACAAAGGACTTTACTCATTTGTTGAATCAACTTAATTCACATAATATTTAAACTTCCAATCTTTTTATGTTTCATTAAAAAAATATATATTCAATATTCAGCAAGTAAAAGGAGACAACTTTTACCTTAATCTCCAACATCAAACTATAACAGAAATTTATGATATAAATAAAATATTAATTAATCTGAACTGATTAATTCTGAAAATCCTTTTACTGACAGGAACACTGAACAAACTCTCTATCTCTCCTAAAGAACATTCTCATTCTCATGTTGTATATATTTGTTATATAAATGCTTCATTCTTGTTTTTCTAAAAAGGAATATTGTTTGTTTTTTATTTTGTCGTTGATGACCTTGTGTCATATCCAAAGTTAAATATTTGTGGAGAAGTTTATATTCACGCAACGAACACAAATAATACCTTCTGATATACATATTTTTCCTAGAAGCCCATACCTCTGCAACAAGAACATAATAATTTTAATTTATGAAATATTGGATCTAATAATCTTATTCATGATAAAACACCTACTAATATCAAATCGAAATATTTTAAATTCAATATTAAATGATACTCAACAGGAAACATTACATTGATACTTTCTGATCACAATTCAGTAATTGACTATTTAACCACTTCAAGGTTTGGTAACTTCCAGACATCTAGTCTCTGTGTTGGTTACTAGTAGTTTTTAACTTATGAGAAACCTATATTGACAAAGATTTTAACTTAGATAAAAGGCTGCACACTTAGTGAAAAACACTGAAAAAGTTTTATTTTCTACCTTCAAAAGTCCATGAAATTATGAAAACTTACATTTACTGTATGAAAAGTATATTGTCAATTTTTAATGAACATAAAACAACTTGAAGTTTTATTTACAAATGTACAGAATTTTAAAAATGTATCAAAAAGAAATATAAAATGTGTTTTCAAAGGGTTTTGACAAACAAATTTTTATTCACTTAGTTAAATTAGTATTTTTTAATAGTTTTAAACTATAAAAAATAGCAATAACTCTAAAATGGTTTATCAAGTATATTTTTTATTTCTGATCTAAATTGCTTAGTAACAATCAGGAAATGACAATCTGGAATTTGCAATCAAAAGCAACTTTTATTCAAATGAAAGAATTATTTATAAAAAAAATAATATTCTTTTATTTAAATAATATTACTACTTATGTCGTGGGAGCAACAATGTCAATGAGTATGAAAGAAACTTGTTTAAGTGTATTGTTTAGAGTACCATAACTCATACTAACAGAAAGAGAATGAGAGTTAACAAAGTGGAAATGAGGCTGATGGAATAATCCATGCTAACCTCTTACCCCTCCTGTATAATCCACTTTACACCAACAATTACCTATCAACCAATCAACACTCTAGTTTCAGCAAGCGAGACTTTTCATTGGCTCAGACCCTTAGAACTGTAACAAGTTCATGCGAAAATGTCTTTTCGCGCACAGCGCTCTGGAGCCTATTTTCTTGACCAAAACTCTATAAATAGAAGAATCTGAATCGACTCAAACAGTCAGACTTTCACCCCTGGAGAGATGCCAAACTAATCCACGCAAGTCAAAACCTTGACCAACTACACTTTTACCGCGCAAACTTCTCTGACTCAGCAAACAACAACCACGCTCTCTCAGGAACAATTTCTAGCAATTACTTACAATACTTAAAAAATGATATTTGCTCACTACTAAATAAATATTCGTAAACAATCAATCAAACATCCAAACAACTAAAGGTACACAACTCCTACCAATTTGGGACAATAACTTAAACAAACATACGCACACACACTATTGATTGAACTCGCACAAAGGACATTTTTGTACATAACCAAATACTTAGTTTAATTTTATGAACAAATCTTAATAACAGCTTCACACACGCTGAAACTTCACAATAATACTCTACACAATCTAATTCAACCATCCTCATTTATCCAAAAATATTCAACTCAATTGTATATGTTAATTGTATATAAATCAATGTTATTGTTACACTTTTAATTATGTTTGTCTTCACTCTGAATTTTCTTGAATGATTTGTTTTCAATATTTCTTTTATCTCTTAATTTTTTGTGGACGAATGTTTAAGAACACCGACATCATAAATCCTTCTGATAACTAAAAATACATTCACCAGTTTGCAACAAGGCTATAAAGGAAGATTTATTTGCACTTTCACCTTGAGCATTATACAAAAATGATTAGAGTCTTCATCTTGGGATTCTGCTACATAGACAAAAGTTGAGAAAAATCACAAGAGGGAAATATACATGCGTAGGAGTTTTATTGCATAGTAGGAGTAAAGGTTTTCATCATGGCTTCTGTTATTAACATTAGATGCAGCAGTCGTCAGCATTGGGTTTCAGTAGGTAGGTGTCTTCTGCGAGTTCCCAATCAGAATGAGTGAGAGGCAGGCAAATGAACACAGGAGATGAGCTTTCTTCCTCAAAGTTAAATTGGTGGCAGAATATAGTGTTGGTTTGGCTCACAAACAAACTGTTGGTTGAAGCTATGTGGACCTTTTTTGATTGACCAGAAAATATTTTTATGACTTATTTATTTATTTTTCCAGGAGTAAATGCAGTGTCAGCTCAGAATTAAATCAATTTATGTCATTTGAACATTGGCTGCTGAGGTAACCATTTCCATAAATGGGAGTTCTAACAGGTTTATAACAATTGGTACTATTGTAATATATAAAGAAAAAGATGGCGAAGGGTGAATAAAGAATGGAGATTATTGTTATTTAGGCTTAATATAGAATGACGGTTATTGTTGTGTCTGTGGGTTTACTTATTTGTTTCAAATAAGAACAAACACTCACTTCGAAACTTTATACATTTTATTCACTATTGGGTAACAATAGATGTAAAATATGACCATTAAGATAGGGAACATGAGAGAATACCTAACAGCCATCTTGCAATCTCCTTTCTTATCTGTTGTAGAGAGTTCTGCTGAAGGGACATAACTCAGATCCCACCTAGGGAGTGAGTTATCTCCCTTGTTATGACATCTGTCCTAACAGTTTTAATGTTTAAGGTTTTCAGGAATAAGGGATACCAATTAGAATCTCATCAGAGATTAATTCTTTATTTATAATCCACACTGATAACAGTCGTGGAAATAAGATCTGTAAGTTGTGATAGAAAGCAATTGGAATTAGGAGAAAAGAAATACCAGTGTAAAATATTTATTTGAAGGTGATTTAATATTATTACCATTTATATCATAAATAATGATTGTTAACTGATGAAATTATTGGTATTAAATAACAACAGGTATGGTCCCTATGCTTTCCAACACATGCAAAGAACTAATATGGTGAGAGGCAGTGAGGCTTAAGTAAGTTTATAGTGGGTGGTGAAAACAACATATGACAACATCCATTCCCATCATAAATCTATATTGACCTTGTGTAAAGATTAAAAGAAAATGTACAATATTAATATATGCAAAATAATTTTTTATATAACACAATATATGTGCAGAAAGATAGAGGGATAAGCTGGAGGTTCAAGAGTTCAAATGTAAATGTTTTTGGGCATACAAGTGAGAGTTTGGGTGAATGTAGATATATATGTACGTATATATGTATTCAAATGTAGCAACCACCTACTTAAAATGTGGTAGAAGGAGGTAGGAATTGACTGTCTCTATGCAGGATTGTGTGGGTTCCACATGTATCATATTTCGACTCTGGGTATGTTACGATGACCGCAGCATTGGAAAATTGATCAAATTAATTCATCAATTCTGATTTAAGTTGATTTTCTATCAAATTATATATATATATTTAGAAATTCACTTTGAAACTGCCACTTCACTTCATAATTAATGACCTTATATTCTGTTTGAAAATCTCTCTTGTTTCTGATTCACTTGCTAGACTATGATGTTTGTATCCTGGCAAGGAAAGTTTTTGATTGGTTGGTTGAAATATGACTTCATGGACTAGCAATTCTGAATAAACATCTATTTTTAGAGATGATGAAATTTTGGTCTCCTTATTACTATTTGTTAATTTTTATTTATTTATTTTTTATTCACTACATAAACTTACAGGAAGATAGTATCTAAACTCAACATCTTGTTAGCATAGAGAACCAAGGTCAAGAAAAATATTAAATATATATATATATATATATATATATATATGTACTTACAATATTAAATACATAATATACTTACATTATTTACATTATTCAGACTGTTATCCTCATCTTCATTGCCATATTCACAATGTTTTGGCTGTTGTACGCTCCCGCCTTCTTCAGGTAATTGGATCTCTGAGATGAGGTATTATGATTATTTACATTATGCACATTGTTCGTACTGTTATTCTCATCTTCATTGCCATATTCACAATGTTTCAGACGTTGAATGTTCCGGCCTTCTTCAGGTGATTGGATCTCTGAGATGAGGTATTATGATTATTTACATTATTCGAACTGTTATCCTCATCTTCATAGACATATTCACAACGTTTTGGCCATTGTACACTCTGACCTTCTTCAGGTGATTGGATCTCTGAGATGAGATATTATGATTATTTACATTATTCACATTATTCAGACTGTTATCCTCAACTATGTCTCTCTATATATCTGTCTATATATCTCAGATGACATTACATTACATTATTCGGACTGTTATCCTCATCTTCCTTGACATATTCCCAATGTTTCGGCCATTGTACGCTCTGGCCTTCTTCAGGTAATTGGATCTCTGAGATGAGGTATTATGATTATTTACATTATTCAGAATGTTATCCTCATCTATGTCTCTCTATATATCTGTCTATATATCTCAGATGAGGTATTATGATTACTTGCATTATTTCCATTATGAGATGAGATATTATGATTATTTCCATTATTCGGACTGTTATCCTCATCTTCATTGCCATATTCACAATGTTTCTGCCGCTGTACACTCCGGCCTTCTTCAGGTGATTGTATATGTTTCAATAATTGTATTTTTCTTATTTTCTTGCTTGTTTAGAAAAACTACATCCATAAAGGTTGAATTTAAAATCTTTTCATCTTTAAATCATTTACCTGCAGTCATTGGAATCAGAACAATACAATTTTAATTAATGAAATGTCATATCTGTCTATATCTCTGAGATGAGGTATTGTTATATAGGAATAAAGTGTCGCTGCTGACATAGAACATAGATTGCCAGTGAGCAAACATAGGTGACTCCATTTTGAATAAGTAGATCACATGATGCTAGAGGAAATGTATATATGGGAATTAGTGCGCCGTTTAAGTGATCACCATTTCTATTCTATTCTCTATTACTATATGGATCGCTATTTGTACTCTATCTTCTATTATATGGGTCACTATTTGTACTCTATCTTCTATTATATGGGTCACTATTTGTACGCTATCTTCTATTATATGGGTCACTATTTGTACTCTATCTTCTATTGCTATATGGATCGCTATTCACTGTACTCTATCTTCTATTACTATATGGATCGCTATTCACTGTACTCTATCTTCTATTACTATATGGATCGCTATTTGTACTCTATCTTCTATTACTATATGGATCGCTATTTGTACTCTATCTTCTATTATATGGGTCACTATTTGTACTCTATCTTCTATTACTATATGGATCGCTCTTCACTGTACTTTTTCTCTATACGGATTACTATTCGGTGGTTACTTTTCAAGCGAGTATTATCAAGCAAGTACTATTAGTTCGAGTGTTATTCAAAGGCGTCTGACACCAGTATTGTTCAACAGCGTTACTATAGTTGTATCTGCGATTACAAAGTCTCTACTACAACGAGCATTATGAAAGTGATAACGAGTATTCATTGACATTCCAAAAGTGAAAATGGATGTTTGTTGATATCACAAAACGTATTATGATTACTTACATTTGACTCTCTAGATCTAGTCACTGGATCTAACCAACGTCTTTATCCACTGATAAAAATGGCTGTTAAGACATTAGGTTTATAAGTGCCAAAACTTCATACACAGATGTCCTCAAGGATACATGGCTCAGTGGACAAAGTGTTGTGAGTTCAATACCAGGCCACAGCAGTGGTGGACCAAACTTGGTGAGTCGAGTTAAAGGGAAATAACTGAGACATCCAGAAGAGGCATGGCACATGGAACTAGAAAAATCTACCCCTGGTGGGCAAAATAAAGGGTTCGGTTCAAAATTCCAATCACCTGAAGAAGGCCAGAAGATACAACGGGTGAAATGTTGTGAATATGGCAATGAAGATGAGGATAACAGTCCAAATAATGTAAATAAGGTTGCTTTGTTTTGAAAAATTAACCTCTTAAATATTATTATTGAATTTATTTTTTTTTATATATGTATATTTAAATTACTTAATTACTTTAATCTGTCACTGTTTTTTTGGGGGGGGGGGAGTAGACATGAACACACATCTAATAATTTTGACTTCTTCCATTTCTTTCAAGTAAACAAGAAGCTGAAGTATTGTCCTTACACCAACCCTTCCCAACCACTGTGCCGTGGCACATTAGTGTGCCGCAGAATGATTACTGGTGTGCCGTGAAGAGATAATACCTAGAAGCCATTTAATTCCATTTTGTTTAATAAAGACATTCAATTTCTTAATCATGATGACATCGCTCAATTCAAAATCGCCGAATTTCTAGATTTATCAGTCATCAACCTTTTTAGTTTTAACTTAAAGCTAACAGATTAAATCTAATATTTCCAATAAGCAAAATACTTTGCTGTATTTCAAAACTAATTTAAATTAACTAGAAGGAGTTTTTGTTTTGAAATTGCTAAAAATTGCTGATTCTAGCACCATTTTTCACTATCTGTCAGCACAATGTAATTCTCTCTAATAAAAAAAATCTTTCAAAAATAAAATATACTTTTCTGAAACTTTATTTGAGGAATATTAGTTTAATTAATCTGATTTTAAACAAATATTATTTATTTTAGTTTAAAATATCACAGAAATGCATTTTTTAACACAAAAGCAGGTGTTTATTTATGGCGGGGGTTCCCAACCACTGTGCCACGGCACATTAGTGTGCCGCAGAATGATTACTGGTGTGCCGCGAAGAGATAATACCTAGAAGCCATTTAATTTCATTTTGTTTCATAAAGACATTCAATTTCTTAATCCTGATGACACCGCTCAATTCAAAATCGCCGAATTTCTGGAATCTAAACGTTTCGCGCATACGAATTGGTAAGCGTTATTATGGTTTATATTAGTGATGGGACGATTAATCTGAATATCAGGAGTTTTTCAAAGTATCGGGAATCGGCATCGGAGCTGAATAATTCAGACCCGATTTTGATACCAAAACGATTCCTAAATACACAGGTTGTAAGACAAAAAGTTGGAACACAGATCTGTACTATGTGAGGTTTTACGTAATGCTCCTAACTCCCAAACATTTTTTTACCTTTTCCTAACCATTTTGAATCTTTTCAATTTCAGGCTAATCTAACTTTATGCACAACTGTCCCACTTACATTCACCAATATTATTTTATACCCGATATTGAATACAGGATATGTTGATTTATGTGAATAAAAATTCTTCTTACATAATATTCTTTGTTTTTTATTATTTTATTGCAAAAAGGCTTTATGAGTGGAAAATATTGATTTTTTTGTGATAGGTGTGCCGCAGAAATTTAAAGAACTCAATAGTGTGCCGCCATGTGAAAAAGGTTGGGAACCACTGCCTTAACATGACATCACCATCTATCACTATTTTTGTGGAATGTAAGCATTAGAAAGATTGAGTACCATAGATTATTAGTTAATTAATTATTATCAGTTAAAAGGAAAAATATAGCAATCAATCAGAAAACACTAAAAATATATCTGCCATATTATTACAGTTCAAAAGTTAAACTTGTTTTAAATCCCCTTTTCCCAGTGCTAAATAGCTAAGAATATTAATAAAATATAATGTATAGAACAGGGAATCACTGCAGCACCTTTCCATTAATTGGGATAGGTTCAGAGATACACCCTGATTTCAACAACAGTGGAACTTGGCTATTTTATGTGGTAATTAAATATCAAGTGATTTCTCAATACAAACAATCTACAGCACTGGTGACAAGGATTCATGCATAGATATAAACAAATGGAGTAAACTTATAGAACTGGCATTTATTGAAAATACTAGCCTACATTAAGCTACCTCCTGCACAGGGATTTTCAGTCTTTAAGCTTTTACAATTGTTCACCATGAAAAAAAATGAAAGTGGCTTTTGTAATATAAAATTTTTATCGTCCAAAAGTCACTTTAATTTTACAAACATTTTTTTCGTATTACAAAATATTTGCCATCTAGCATCAGTGTATGTTGGTGATATAAGAATACGAAGAAAGCTGATGATTCTCCAAACTGAATCCAAAAGATATTATTGTTATTAAAAATGGTGTTGGACAGTTATAAAACTAGGAATACTAACAATGCTACATAAAATATTAGTATTAGTATATTAATCTGATCAATATATATATATATATATATATATATATATATATATATATATATAATATAGAAAAAACAACTGAAAAGTTGCAAATAAAAAAAAATTGAATGTTTTTTTGTGAAAGTATTTATTTATATTTTTTTATATATATATTTGATATTTCAGATCAGCCCTGATCTTTCATCAGAATCTTTTTGAAGAAAGATCGGGGCTGATCTGAAATATCAAATATATATATATATACATATATAAATATAAATAAATACTTTCACAAAAAAAACATTCAATTTTTTTTAATTTGCAACTTTTCAGTTGTTTTTTCTATATCATATACATATTAAGAAAGTATACGTCGCTTCTCATTATGCTATATATATATATATATATATATATATATATATATATATGTGTGTGTGTGTGTATATATATATATATATATATAAAAAAATAGGAAAGAACACGTTAGGTAAATAATCCAAAGTTCTTTAGTATTTTTGTTTTTATTTTTAAAAAACAGTGCTCAATACAAAAGTAGAGCCTAAATTAAAATTATTTAAAAAAAATATGATTCTTTCGCTACATAAGAGTTCTCATGTTTCAAAAACAGGAGCCAAAAACTTCAATATAATTATTAAAATTAATTGAATTAAAGTATCAAGCTCTGTTTCATCCTCAAGTGAAATTTTTGGAATAATTAATCTTGAAATTTATGCAGCTTTATAAGCATATTCATTTGTAAAATTATTTTTAATATTCAATAAGGGGCGTAAGGGTTAACAATTTGTATCAATTTGATACAAATTGTTAACCCTTACGCCCCTTATTGAAATAATTGCTTCAGCCGTTTACATAGTAATCAATATTACGAATGAATATGTTTATAAAGCTGCATAAATTTCAAGATTAGTTATTCCAAAAATTTTGCTTGAGGATAAAACAGAGCTTGATACTTTAATTCAATTTAATTTTAATAATAATATTGAAGGTTTTGGCTCCTGTTTTTGAAACATGAGAACTTTTACGTAGCAAAGGAATCATATTTTAAAAAAATAATTATTACATATATATATATGCTACAATTCCTTTCCTGTTTGGAACTCAAAGGCAATATGAGTTTTGATTCTACAACCAACAAATTTTACTGTTTTAAAAGTTGTTTTAGTCTTACAAAGCATTTTTTCAGATACTGATATTGATATTACTATTTTTGTTATTGCAAAAATATTTTTTTCATCCAGGTTTCTCCAAGATGTAAGCAATCATGTCTCTCTACATTTTCTTTTAGTAGATTATCTGTGAATTATCATGAGAAGTGCCAGAAGGTATGGGAAAGATAACAGATATTGGCAAATTTAAATTCCAACCTAGTCTATTGTGTTTGCTTTTGCACTATTGCCCTTGGAAAAGGGAATGCATCCCTCGCTTGTCTCCCCAGCTATTGGTTAAATAGCAGAGTAGACACGAGCTCTCTGGCCTTGAATGTCAACTAGTCTAAGAGAAGGAAAACTGTGAATTCAAAACTGTGGAGAAGTAACGGAAAATCCCTTCACCATCATTCCCAAGAAGTCATGGCAATTCACAGATTACAAATACTACAATTGCAAAAACACCATTACACATGGTAATGCATATTTTCATAAAACCAAATCTCTTTTGTAGTTGTTTTCCTATTCCACAAGCCTATTTGCATATGATAAATACCAATTATCATCGTACAAATGGCTTTTTGAAACATTGCAAATGCAATTTTGCTATAAACATCACGGTTATTTTTTATAACAAACAAAAACAAACTTTCATACTTCTTTAATAACCTAAAAACGTTTTTCATATGAGAGAGAGCTAAATTTTAGTACCTTTTTCGTATTTTTACAAAATCTATTTTACTATTATAAAACATTTTGTCATGACAAAAACAATTGTTCACCATGAAAAAAAATGAAGGTGGCTTTTGTAATATAAAATTTTTATCGTCCAAAAGTCACTTTAATTTTACAAACATTTTTTTCGTATTACAAAATATTTGCCATCTAGCATCAGTGTATGTTGGTGATATGGAAATAGAAGTTGAACCTTCCTACCAAAAATCCATATTCTACTTTTACTTTGTTACTGATAACAATCTAGCAAAATTGAATCTGACATGAAAGCGTTATGAAGCAGATAAATATCATATAATTCCTCCATGTGGAAAAAAACACTGCACCCACTGACATTCATTGACATTTGCTGAATCTTTATCGAGACCAAAATATGAATGTAAGCAGAGTTAAGCAGTAAGTAACATGTCTCAGCAGTGATAAGTGATATGTATAGTGCCTCTGATGGTGTGAATTTTTAAAAGCATGGTATGCAGTCTTCTTCATCTCAGCCAATGGTAATGACTACATGGAAATATATTTTGTAGCTGCAGAGCTTATTCTAATTAGGTATCCCAGCACTTAGCTTACAACCGATGAAATTCTTAACTAAACACAAAAAAAGGCATATATTCAACTCGCCGTGTTATTTCATTCAATATCTCCATAAAAACATAATGCATACCAAATAAAAGCTTATTTCATGAACTTTGTTTCTATCTTATTTATTTTTATATGTACTGCAGTGTGCGATGAACATTACAGTTTGAAAATAGAGACATTTTGGTGATTTCGCAAAATTTTGGCCATTTTTTTCAGACAACAGTTTAGACTTCCTCAAATTTTGTAATATGCACACTCCGCAGGGTTTATTACAATTTTGGTAATACGTTAGTTTGAAAGTTAACATTCTAAGCTTCATTTTCATACACTTTATATTTTTTAATTTTAATAAGAAGTTTGTAAACAATTCAAATGAAAAGTTTGATCGTAAAATTCAAATGCTTCTTGTAAAAATAAAAAACACATAAAATATATCATTAAAACGCTCATTTAATAATCTATGAAACTAAATCAAAATCAAATATGAAACGATCGCTCCATTTTGCGCGTGTGCGATTATGTTTAACCATGTGCGACTCGCTCGGCCATCATTTCAACTCCACTCGAGACTCAATACACAGCGTCAACACGGACACTAAAGAATCGACCAGCATGTTTTCTATGGACAAAATTTTTGAGGAAATTGCTAAGAATTTGTTTTAAATATTAATTTCCTATGATATGTAAATGTAAATGGGATTTAAAAACCGTTTTCATCATAAAAAATATGAAACAAAAATTGATTTGTTTACTTTACGCTCAGATTCAAAGCACAAAAAAAAACTTAGGACTTATTGATCGAAAAATGTTCATATTCAAAGAATGAGATAAAAAAACATTCTACAAAAAACTCTAGAATGTCTTTTATGTTTTTGCAGTATTCTCACAATAATTATCAGAATTTCAGTTACCAAGTAACATTTTGTTTAAAGTTACCCCTTCAAACAATTTTCTTACTTTTTAAATTATCTAATGAATGGATTTTAGTTACAATTTATTGCTATCTAGATACAAATTTATGATTTAATATTCATTTTCCTAATTTATTATTATTTCTTAGTAATATTTATTTCATACAGATTTTTAGTAATCATTAGTGGGTATTACTTGGTGTGTGTTAAGCTTCTCTCTCTCTACAGTCCAGAAATTGTACATGTTGAGTCAGGATTGTACTTGTTCAGCATCTGCTCCATATACATTCTAATCTGTTGATTTTTAGGTCATTTAAACCATGATAAATGGAAAGAGCACCCCCAGAAATGGCTAGATATGACATTTGGTGTTTCTAGTGTAAGAAGTATTCATTTTATGACACAATTCAAGCAAGTCTAAAATCGGCCTTTAGATACCTTGTGACAAAAGGTTAAAAAGCAATTTTTTTTCAATTTTGAAGTGGAATAATCCAGAATATATCCATTCTATCACTCCCCCAAAAATTAGACATGTTACTGGTATAGTCATAATGTGATATTTGAAATTTGGGATGAATGTGGGTCTTATTTCCAGTTTCATGAAATGTCAAACCTCAGGTTATGAGTTGTTTGCATGTCGTTGCAGAAGTTTTGATTTATAAAATTTGCATATTCAGACTGAATTTATTTAAGAAATATGCAGTGATACTATGTAATTTTATTATTCATTTCTTTGTTATGTACCTAACAAGCTAGTATAATTTTAACTGTTGTTCTTAATTGCTTTTTAAAATATAGGAGTCCAAATATGGTATTTTGTCCTAATTCATAATATACACAAAATGGTCGAGCACATGTGTAAAAATAAATCTGCCAAAATTAAATGGTTTGAGATATTTTGATGAAATAAAAACTGCTAAGTTTCTTTAATCATGTAGATTAAGAAGATGCAATCAGATAACACCTAGTACCTGTTTGAAATTTTTATCTGTGATACCTATTTGTAACCAATGGTATTATTGTGCTCCCTTAATCTACCATTTTGGAGTTATCAACAATAGAAGTTCAAACACATTTGTGTTGCAGCTGCCATTACTGGCGTTGTTTGAAAATATTTGCTGCGGAATAGCCTTTTTTTTATTGTGCATGCAATGAGTCCTTAGTTGTGTAGTAATTCAGTCAAGTAAGAACTGTAAAAAGGCTGTTAACAATGTAATCTTCCACACAAATCTAATCAGCACTGAATGTATGCCAACAACATCAGTAATGGCTGGCATGCCTTAAGACGAATGAGTTCAAAATTTTATTGTCAATAATTCCTAAACGGTAGATTTTATCAAAATTTCTTTGTTATTTTCGAATTAAGCATGTAAATTTACACCTAAATATAACTATTCAGCAAATTTTTATTACATATTTATTGCGGGGCTGAAAAAGCATATTACCCAAAATATTTTTTGTGTACTGCCTCCCAAAATGTGTATTCATACGTTCCAACAGATATACAGCAATGAAGACTCTGAAGACAAAATTTTGTTCATCAACAGGTTTATTGAAAACCAAATGGGTGAAACAGTGATACTATCATTTGAAGAAACTGTAGAAATTGGAGGAGACAGAATAAGTGGGAACTGCATGTCTTAAGCTTGTTACTTATTCTGGTGTTTCCAGCACTTTCTCAGGGCTAAACAGGAAGTGATTAAAGCAGTGACTGGCCCAAAATTTACTTATACTAAAAGGGAGCAAAGGAAAATACAACAATAAAGATGCCGTAATGTGGTAACAGAACTTTTAAGTACTTTCATACTTAACTTAATGTTCAAACATTTTTTTTTATTAAAATAAGTCTTTAAAACAGTTCAAATTTTCACAAATAAATTTGCACCTTTCTATATTGAGATAGCATTATTTCAGAATCGATTTTACATATAACAAATGCTTTCAAGATAAAAGCAGATTTACTTCTATTATATAATATTAAAGCGTTTTATCTTTTGTGCAATTTTCATATTGAAACAACTAAAACAAAAACAAATGTTTAGGTATTTATTGAATTTTTATATTTATAATTTAAGAATGTATTTACAAGACAAAGACATGAAGAAATGTGTTCTGGGATATTGTCAACTGCCTGACAGAATTCTCCCAGTTAAGGTGAAAGGGAAGCCTTTTAATATATGCACCAACAGCACAAATCATGGAGGAAGAAATTGATAAATTTTACAGCACATTGGATAATGCCAAAGTTAGAAAGGAACAAGTTGGTGCAACAGTTGTAAAGTTCAAACTAGGAACCTTAATAAATATGGTGAAAGATGGGTCCAGTGGTGTACAGCAAATGACCAACCAATAATCTGCCAGACAAGATGAACACGCAACAACTGGTTTCAAGAACACCCAAGATATTTATGAACATGGAGATGTTCAGGAGATACCAATTAGAAAAGAAACTGAAGTTACAGAAGTGCAGTTTTACAATGTAAAACCTACCCAAGAGTGTAGTTCTTTTATTCATATACAACCTCAGAATAAAATTACAGAAAGTAAAGATTAAAGCAATGCCTAAATTACAATACAGCAGATTCCTGAGTTAATTGCAAAGAGATGCAGGTTTTTATTTTATTTATTTATTTTTTTAATTATTTTTTTTGCAATTTTTTGTCATTGATAATCAAGATTTTTAAAAAAATAGAACAATTAAATTTTTAAAATTAATTCTGGAACACATTCTGCACTGTACGAAAAATAAAATATTTTGAAAAAGCGTTATGATGTTTAAAGAAATAAAATTTTTACTGTGAAAAAACTTTAGAAAGCAAACTATTTTATTTTCAAAATGGAAAAAAAAATCTTAGTTATTTTTTTTTCAAGTGAAGCAATCAGAAAAAGAGTTTTACATGGAAGACAAATGCAAAATATTTTAATGGTTTCTGTGCAGGCATGAGAAATCAATGCACTATCTTCTATGAATTTAAGCTAAAAAATAAAATAAAATAAACCCTTATTTAAATAATCTACTTCTAGAAAAAAGTGACATGTTTTTTTACCCCAAAAGGACTGATATTTTATGGTGACACTGTTTACATAAAATAAACAATATTTTTAAGCACAAATATCTCCGATTCTACTTGAAATATATAATATCCATTTCAGAACCATTTTTTCTATTCTTTCTGATTAGTAGATAAATACTGACCATAAAATTAAGCTGTATTCATGTTACATAGTTTCTTTCTTTCTTTTTTTTTAAAACTCAGGTGTTAAAATTTTGCAATGAAAATTGAAGATATCTACTAATCATTTAAACTAAAAAAAAAAAAAAAAAAATAAATCAAAATTCCCTTTTGAATTTAACAATTAAAATAGATGGCATACAAAAATTTGATTCAATTTATTTACCTAAAATAAACCATGAAAAACATTTGGCACTACTTAAATAGACTGAACCACTCATAAAAAAATATGGAAAAAGGTTTTTTTAGGAAATATTATTTGTAGATTAGCATTCTTTAGGATCTTCATGATTGCAACAATTTTCAGAATAGAAAAATATCGATTTGCTATCATTTTAGATGGAGTCCTGTTTATATCAAGTGTCAAATCACTTCCTGACTTCGAAGAGTTATTGGCCTTAGGCTAAGTTACTTAAAAATTATTTAAAACCTGCAAATGTGCTAACATCATTGATATATGCATATTTTTTTTAATTTTCTGAATTTACATTTTTTTTTTGTTGCATGGAATTTTCTGGAAGCATATGCACAGTTCATAATTTTATTAATTTATCTAAATTTGTGTTTTTTTACTTAAAACTGTACATATGTGTTATTTAAAAAAAAAAAAAATCTTTTTCTAAACTCACCTAAAAAAAAAGTGTTTTTATACATCAGAGCCAGGGCCAATAACTAAAAGTCAGGGAACGATTTGATACTGTATTGATATTAGAAACAGGACCTCCCTTCTAAATCAATATTTTCCGATTTTATCAAGTATCATAACCTAAAAAAAAAAGGTCTTTAAAGAAAGAAAAAAAGAAAAAGAAAAAAGGTAATCTACAATAATTAATTCTCAGAAAAAATTCTCTATTTTTTATGAGTGGCTCAGTCTTTTTTAGTAGTGCCAAACATTTTAATTCAAATCTTAAAAAAATTCACACCATTTAGGGCCCAACTTGACTTCAAATTTTATTTATGCTCAATTACATTAGAAATATACAACAATTCTGTTTGCTTCGTCTCATTCCACAATGAGAAAAAGAAAAATAAGATTGAATTTTAATTACTATTGAATTTCAGCTCTATTTACGTTTATGATTTTTTGGGTTTCTTTTATGAGTTGCTCAGAATACTTTTACTGCATTTTACCTTTCAAGTGCTACTTTCCTATCTTATTTGTGTGAACTGTAGTTTTTAACTATTTCACCTAAAACCTGGAAATAAAGCACATGCACACACTGTTGCTAAGATGGCTGATCCATTTATGAGTGTTGTGTATGACTGGGATTTAAACAGATTAAAGTCTAGGTATATGCATAGATCTAAATATATGGCACAAAAACATTCCCCAGGTGCTAATGCTTCAGAACTTTTAAGGTTTTACTGGTTTAACTCTTATAGTCTCTTGAGAAAATCCCAAACTGAGAAATCTCCTTCAAAATTCAGATTTTTTTTATTTGAATAATTTGGAATTATAATTCTTAAATTAATGACTAACAAAGCTTCTTATTATAAGATAAAATACCCATGGAAATACTGCTGTTCCATTGTTAAATATATGATTTGGTTTGGTTTCTTTTGTTTTACGGCATATCAACCTCAATGGGTTATTTAATGTCGACAAGAATTTTAGGATAGATTCGTATGAATAGAATGTATTCTTTGGTTTAGATTGGTTTCGTTTATTTTGTTTTACGGCATATCAACCTCAATGGGTTATTTAATGCCGACAAGATTTTTAGGATAGATTCGTATGAATAGAATATGTATTCTTTGGTTTAGATTGGTTTCGTTTATTTTGTTTTACGGCATATCAACCTCAATGGGTTTAAATAACCCGTTAAGGTTGATATGCCATAAAACAAAATTTGCTTTTTTTCTCCCCCCAAAATGTATAGCTAGTAATAATTTACTGTAACTGTATTCTTTCTTCTTTCTTTCGTCTCTCATATCTTTTTACTTCCATCTTTTTTTGCAATCAAAACAGGATGGTTCATAATTTATCTGAGGTAATGGTCAGGCATAACACATAAACTAACTTATTAACAGCAGAACTAGTATAGTTATAATAGGACTTTTCAGAATTGGCATGGACATTTTCAAACATACCAAACTTCAACCAATTTGTACTTTGGTTCAGACTGATTTCCTCATGTCAGACACTTTCCTGAGATGTGTATTTATACTGAAATGTTGAACTTAGTTGTAGGGGGACATGTGCCCCCTCCCTCACAAGTCAGGCTAAAACTGATAAAGTAAATAGAAATAAAACACAATTCAATATTATTTTGATAACATTATGTAATAATTTGTCAAAATAAAAATTATTATTCACTTAAGTTTTTATAATTTCTATTGGAGGGGGAAGAGGTAGAATTTATTTACCATACTAAATAATTGTTAGTAAATTTTTTAACTGCATTATAAAATGCAGTATCAAATTAACTGCATTATAATTTGCAGTATGAAATTACAAACATACAAAGTATTTTATAACAAAATATTTACGCATCTTTGCATGAAACATTTCAGGACATTTTTATTTTTAAATCTGGTTACTTTCTGGTTTCTACTAATATAAAAAGTCAGTCATTTTCTTCTTTCTAATACCTTTTTAATTTAGTAAAAGTTTAAAAATTTTATGGGGGCTGCAGAAGTCAGTGACATTTTAATATAATTGAAACAAAATAATAGTGCAATTCTATGTTAGGTGCATTTTACATTCAAGAGATTTTGAAACAAGATATTCAATTAAACTTTACTGAAATTATTAATGTTTTTATCTCACCAATTTATTTGGACTGGTGTTCTTATAAATCAGAATATAATAATTTATATTTACTTTGACATTTTAAAACTTGAAAATTATTAAAATTTTTTTTGTAATATAGTAAAAATATAAGTCTTCCTTCAGTCAAAATATTTATTGCAAAAAATTTTCAGCATAAAATGAATTTAAAAAATTTTTTTTTAGCTTTCTTTCATAGAATTCTAAATCTTGTAAACAAATTATAAAACCTTGAACATTGCAACTAATAAAATATAAAACAGCACTTTCCTAAAATGCTAACTTAAGGAAGGAAAAAAGTGCTTACAACATAGAACAATCCAATAATATTAAACAAAATCAGGAGGGATTTAAATTTTTGAAACTTTCTTTTGTAATCATAGAATGAAACAATGAGTAATCTTACAGACTGTTAAACATTTATGTAGCCAATTTTTAATATGATTTGCACTGATATTGATATTCTTGCTCCCAGAATTTAAAAAGAATAAATCTATTTAAGATATACAAAAGAATCAGCTGGGCTCTGAACAAGTCAAATTAAAACAAGTGTTATTAAATATTTTTAATACCAGAATATTAACAGCTTTTCAGAAAATGCTGCAAAATGCTATTATTTATTCATATGTCGAAGGCATTTCAGGAAATAATTGAAATCCTTCCAAACCTTAAGTTACGGTTAATATCTATAGTTTAAAATCCTACTGGATATTTTCTTTCTACTTTTTGAGTATGTTTTCTAACTTGACATTTGAAAAAGGTTGAAGTAATAATTTTAAAAATTGCTTTATAAGTTTTCATTTTATATTTTAGAAAAAGATAATTTAATAGTTTTAAGTTAAAAAAAAAAAAAAAAAAAAAATGGAGATTTTTTTTCTGACAATTTATTTTTTATTCAAACTATTCTTAAATAATCAAGGTATACTATACATTTATATTATTTTATACATAAACAGAAAGAAAAGAAATTTTTGAATTTTTTTTAATCAATGCCACAGAGAAATTAATAAATTATTACTAAAATTAATAAAAATTTAAAAATATTTAAGAAAAAACATGAATGTTTTTTAAAAGGAAAAAATAATACTAAAATTTTATTCTATGTCAAAAAAAAAAAAAAAAGAAAAAGTAAGACTATAAAAACAAAAAGTCTATAAGAAATGATAAAAAAAAAATAAGGTCTACTGTAAAAATAAATAGTAATAATATTATGTTAATAGAATATTGTTTTTATTCCTCTAAGAACCTATTTAGTATTTAAAGTTTTAAAATTACATCTAAATTATGAGAAACAGAAAATTAAAATGTATTTAAAACATTACTATATCTATCATCTTCAGAGAACAAGACAACAATATACTGAAATACTCAAATCTCAACAAAAAAAGTAGCAAATCAAAATTTAACAAATACTGAGATCAACTGATTAAAATAGTATTAAAGATAATTACAGACATAGACAAGCAGGCATTTTTAAACTGAAAATTTCCAAAATGAAACAGATTGGGTCATAAAGGAGCAATGTATTGGTTGGCATCAAGCATTTCAAGATATTTAGAGTTATAATTTTCAACTCTTCCTCTAAGGATGTTGGGTCCCAAGAAGCTACTTAAACGATTCAGACATTGACTAGCTGCACTTGAGGTTAGAGAACTCTCACTGATTAATGCATAGAAAATGCAATCCAAGAATTCTTCAAGATGAGACTTAAAGTTACGTTTTCCAATGCCACCAGCTATAACTGGTAGTTTCTTACAAATAGTTTCCAGAAAATAAAGATGTTGTGTATAGTGATGAAAAGATGCTGCTTTGGCTACTAGAGGAAGAAGAGAAGTAATGAAAGAAGCCATTTCAGGTAGAGAGGATAGTTCTGCTATCAGATTGACACAACCATCTGCCAATTCCCAAGGCTCTGGAGGTTTACGGAACTTATGATCCATACAGCCACCACCACGCCCCATTTTTGGAGCCAGAGAACCACAAGAATACATCTGTTTGTCAGTGTGCAATTCCATATCGTTATCCCTCAGTCGTTTTGCAACTCCATAAGTAGAGCTGCCTTTATCCAAATTTGAATATTTTTCAGCATTGGCTGACTGAAATTCAAGACCCATAAGTCCTTCTTTGATTTTTGTAATGCCAACCTCTGTGCTCTCAATGCCATATACCTTCATAACATTACAGAGTGCTATGGCCGCTCCTTGACGTACTGATGGAATGTTGTCTTGGAGATTGTTGAAGAACAGAGGGAAAAGAATATCTAGTTTTTCTTTAGATTCTTCAGGAAAGCATTCAATGAAGTTTCCACAGGCCAGACAAGCTGCATCCCGAACAGGCCAACTATCATCTTGAAAACAAGCAACTAATGCATCCAAAAGATTGCAAACATGTGACCGAATCACCGATTTGTCAATTTTTGACCCAAGTTCTGCGATGCAGGTACAACTAGCTTCCCTTACAGAATGGTTATCAGCACAAGTCTGTTCGATATAATATTGAACTACTTGGTCAATGTATTTTTCTACTTGCTGTTTACCTTTTCCGTCAGTGATAAGACGCCAAGTCTCCTGTGAATAAATACGAACTCCCTCCGCTGCATAGTAACGGTTTAAGCACATCCGCGGTACTAAGACGGGGAAGAACTGGTTCCGAGCTTCGGGAGACGGAAGACTTAAAAGGAAATTGCGTGTCGCCACAGAAGCAGCCAAACGCACTTGACTCCAATTATCAGAGAGCCCATCTCCAAGTTGCAAGGCTAACTGATCACCGTAAATAAAAACGGCATTATCTTCAACCAAAACCACGGGTGTATCTCCTTGAGTGTTGACACCACAGCTGACAAGAACCGAACACACATAAAATCCAGTTTCCCGAACAAAACGGTTCGTATGTTTTAACGCTTTAAAAACCAGATCTAACAGTTCCTGATCGATGTATGGGTTGAACAAGTGGCCACAAGCTTTGATAACGAGTTCTAAGCATTTCATCCAGGTTTCTAAAGATTTCCATCCAGCAGTGTCATGAAAGATTTTTTCTGCGCTATTCCACCGACAGAGGGCCCTAGTCTTAATTTGCCCACAGCTGGACTCTCCCATTTCATCGTGCCTTGCATTATCTTCCTCGTCAGCGGCAGAAGGCTCACGCGCCAAATTAGACGATATTCCTTTCAGTATTATATTCTTTGAGTCTGTATAAATTTTACTTCCACTCACTTCGCATAGGGCACCCATTACTTCACCTGCCGCCAGTCGAACTCGAAACTCATCATCTTCAAGAAAGTTCAACGATAAGCTTTGTCCGTTGATTACAAACTGACCAGAAGCCCTCTTGCTTTGCAGAATCACTTTGCAGCCCATCAATGCGCCATGCTTTGTTTCCCACGAAGCGTCATCTTCGGTTAATAGACCTGTGATTTTCTCTTCCAGTACGTTGAGGTCTTCTTGTTCCAAATTAAGGATATTCCTCTGCAACTCCAAGACTCCTTTATCACGCTCTAATTTAGCAGCGCTGCATAACCATTCTAATGTTTTCTCCTCCATGTTTTGTTTTTCCTACAAGCAAACACGCCACCTAGCGATAATGACACGTGGATTACCTCCCTTGTGCCGAAAATACCAAAGTAAAGATATGACGCGGGAGCATTAATTGTGAATAAATAAATTACTGTTGTTGTGTTACTACTTTTTCTCATATTGTAATTTCGGTCGAGTTGCCTTGTGCCACATTCTAAACTATGCTTAGAAATTCACCATTTCGTTCAAGTCGGCATGCGGATATGGTTTTTACGCAAGCGGGTAAATTTGCTTTTTAAGCCCCGCGCTAAATATCTATTGAAATTTTCCCAAATCATCATATTTTCGTGTAAATGTACACGCTGAACTCGAAATAACAATTACATTTTGAAAAAAACTACCGTTTTGGAGTTATCGACAATAGAAGTTCGGACTCAGTTAGTTAGCCCTAACCCCAGCCATTGCTGGCCTTGTATAACTACATTCACTGCGGAACATTTACGGCCTTTTTACTGCTCTTAACTGATCTTACTCGTCTAAATTACTGCGCACTTAAGTTGTGTCGGAAAGCGATGACAAGTGTTGTTTTATTTTTTTTTCAACTGTTGTTTTTTATAGTAAATCTTTTTTTAAATTAAAAAACAAAACAAATAATAAACTAAAGCTTTTCTTTTAAATTAAAAATAAAACAAATAATAATTAATGCGCAAAGTTTGCACGAACTTTGAAAAGAGCATGATTATTGGTACAAAATAAAAGAAATGCTCCTTCCTAGCATTTTTTTATTTCGTAAATAAAAAAATCATGCTTTTTTTACGCGAACTTTGTAAAGGAGCATGATTATCTACAAAATAAAATTACAAAATAAAAAAAATGCTAGAAACGAAATAATAATTAATGTGCAAACTTTGTAAAGAGAATTATTTACGAAATAAATAAAAAAATTACCTATATTTGTTTTATTTTTAAAGTATTGCATGACATTTATTTAAAAAAAATTATTTGAGGGGAAGAATGAAAAAAAAACATCTTCTATTCTTGTTCCAGAATTTGTATTCAACTTAAACCAGAATAAATGAATATTAAACGAATAGCTAGTCTTAGAATTCTATCCCATGACACCTTGCATTTCGGATAATGGCGGGTGAACATAGACGAGGGAGTACTGACTCCGAAAAACAAGACAATCCAGGTAATCTTGCATTTGTTTTTTCCCACTTTCAGTCGGTATCGTTGTAGTCGTGTCGTAACGTAAAATTTGGTTGGTTTTGTGGATGTATTATTGTGGGGAATGGCTACTATGGCTTTTTACTTTTCTTCACATCTTGGCCGACTTGCCTCATGTGGTTGACTACTAAAATTAGTTCAAATCTTGTTCTTTCTTTTTTAGCAATAGTCTTTTTTGTGTGTCGTCTCCAGGTCTTTATGTTTGCGTCTCCTTTATTAATTCATTGTTTATTTTTGGCTACTTTGATTGCTGAGATTAGTAATAGGGTAAATTTTTTTCCGTGAATTTCATTTCCAAAACGACTAAAAAGTATATTTTTTAATATTTTCTTTTGTTGTTTACTGAAAAGAATGGTTATACCGTGCCGGGCGATTAGCATGTTCTAATTTATTTTTACATATTTGGTCGCATTATTGGAGCAAATGAAGCTTTTTTCATTAAATTTAGATATTTTTCTAAAGTTTTACCAGATAATATTTTATTTGGTTTAATTTTAAGTAAAATAAAATAAGATTAGTTTTTAGAAAGTCACTATTCCGATTTCTGTCCTAGATGCCGGTACATCTTTTTTTAAGTTGTGTAGTTTAATTATAATAAAATAATAATAAAAAAAATGACCGAAAGCAAGATAGAAATAAAGGTTTTTATTAAGTATTTCTCTTTGTTTTTGTTTTGTTTTTAATTTTTAAGGAAAGAAAAATATACGAATTTACCCCCCCCCCCTTTTTTTTGGTTGATTTTTAAAAAAAAAAAGCGTTTGCTCCCATTTTTTACTAAAATAGTCGGGTAGTTTTATCTTTTAAAAAAAAAAAAAAAAACCCAAAAAGCAACCTTTTTAGTCTTAGCTTAAATTGTTTGGTTTAAAAAAATAAATCTGAATTAAATTATATTTTTCAGCTCTGATAAAAAAGCCCTTTTTTTAAAATTTTTTTATTTAATTTTCTTTTGTCAAGGCAGATAACTTGATGATTGGAATCTGATTCTAATTTGGGGGGGGGGTATTAATTTGATTAGGTTTTGCTTTTAGTTTATTACTTAATCTAATTTTAATTTTGGCAATTAAAAAATAAAAATAATTTAATGGCAATCGTCATACATAAACAGAAACTCTATTGAATTTTGGAAAAAGTACAAATTACCATCTTGTGAATATTTGTAGCTTAAAAAAAAAAAACAAGCCACGTATTTTTAATTATTTTTAACGAATGTTTGATTATTTAAAAAATGATGCCTAAAAATCTAAATCTTTATTTTCTTTGCTATTGTAAATGGCCACATGCTTCTGGTGAGGAAACTTAAACATGAATCTGGGGCAGGACGACAAAATGAAAATGTAGAACATAAATTAATATTATTAAAAGAATAAAAAAAAAACTTCTGTTTTATCAGATTTTTTTTTAATTGCACTACTAAGTATTTTTTAAAATTCCTTTAAGAAAATTAGCTTTTTTTATTAATATATAATTTTGTTTATCATTTCTTTTTATTGAACTGTTTTTTTTTTATATTTGATAAGTTTCTGTTCAGCTTTTATGTAAAAAATGATTTTATTTTTTTTAGTATCTGGTTTTACTGAAAATTTTGTTACATTTAATAAAATAGTAACTTTCATAGTTTTTTTTTTTTTTTTTTTGTCTTAAAAGAAATTGTCCACTAAAAAAAAAAAAAAAAAATAATCGCATTTCTTTTTTAGCAATATTGCTGATCGGGTTAAAAATGAATTATTAAATATTTCTTAAAACTAAAAGTAATATTTGCTAATAATGATCGACTTTGTTTCCTTTAATGAGGATCTTAAATAATAAAAAAAAAGTCTGAGGGGAGGGGGAGACTAACGTATTGTGTACAGAATGAATTACGCGCCTTATTGTTTGAATTTTCTATTTTGTTTCAAATTTGGATCGTCTTCCTCTCCCAACCATCACAAACTATTTTCATTTTATTTTATTTTTTAACCTTTTCTCTTACAATTTATCTTACTTTAAATATAAACTTTTTGGTTCAATTTATATAGGTTTTTGGCGAAACAATTTTGGAGGCGAATTTAATGCTATTAAAAAAAAAAAAAGTCTTGATGAAATATTTGTCTCAACCTTTTTGTCTCGTGTTTGAAAAACCAGGAGATATATCAACTAAGATGTTTCTTTGAAAAAAAAAATCACTAGCGAAAACAAGACTTTGAAAAGTCCTTTGTATTCTCTACTTAATTATTTCATAAACAAATGACTACCATTTTTTTTTTTTTTTTTTTTTTTTTTTTTTTTTAATTTTATTTTCCCAAAGCACTTGCTGGATTTTCCTTCAATTAAAGAAAAAAAAATCAGTTTTTTAAAACTTTACCAAAAGGACAAATACAGGCCATTGGCATTGTTTAATAAATTATCTATTCAGAAACTTCTTAATACGACGAAGCCTTATTGTGTACATGATGATATGAAATTACTGATAATAATAATTTTATAATCAACCTATTACCCTGTCTTAAAAATATTTTATAGAATAAGTTCTTTAAAGCGAACAGATGAAGGGGTAATAAAGAAGTGTTTTTGTTGCTGTAGGACCAAAACTTTAAAAATAAACAATTTATACAAATAAGTTATTTTTGTAATATTACAAGTATTTGCAGTAAGTTTCCGAAACCTTCAGTTTTTTTTTTGTTAATGACATTATAATTCTTACATAAAAATGTTGGTTTCACTGATTTCATTTACTACTTCATAAGTCTATGACGGGAGGCGTTAATTGACACCTATTTTCAATGCATGTGTGTCAAAGAATGAGTTGGGGTTCCAGGCGTCTTGTGACAGCCAGTTTGCGTTATAAAAAAAAGAAGTTTCGTACCAGTTATGTGATACATTACCAAACACATGATATCAAAGATTAAGTTAAAAATAAAAATCAAGATTCTGAAAAGAGAAAAAATAAACATTTTATTTTATTTTATTTTTTTTTTTTTTTTTTTTTTTTTACTGAAATCAAATTGCTTTTTAACCTCTTCAATTCCGCTAAAAATGAAACTTATGTGAGCAAATAAAAATTAATATTTATTCCGATGAGCATTACATTTAGAAAAGAATTTATTTACTAATTCTTGTGTGCCTTGTATTTTTGCTGAGAAATCTCCATTTTCTCCGTCTATAATTCAGTAACTTGTTATTTTTAGCCAATATTGTGTGCGTTTTTTAAACTGCCATTAAAAACGAAACCAAAATCTGATAGACTGAAGGATTCAAATACACTTTATTGAATTTATCAGTCCTCCTACATAGTAGTCATTATTATCTCATGACATATGAAGTAACTTAAAGTAACAAACATTGAAAATTTGATACTCCTCGGACAAAGTTCATGTTTAAGTGGGTTGGGGGAAAGCATCCCACAATCTACCTGGTGAGCTTGAGTAAATGGATGGTGGCGCAGGGTTTGGAAGAGATGGCAAAAAGACAAAAGTTATTGGGACTTACAAAGGACAGGGAATTCTGTAGAGCCATGATCACCAACACCCGGAAGAAGGGACATGGCCCATAGAAGATTGTCATATTTTTTGTACAGTCAAAAAAATAAAAAAGTCATATTTAGTCAGTATGAAATATTCTGAAAAAGAACTATAAAATCATTTTCAAGTTTGCAAAGAAAATGTTCTCTTTGGCTAGATATTTTGACTTTATATAAGATGGACTACTATATAGAGTCCATGAGGTATATAAGGTAGTCAGTCTTTGGGCATTAGATATGCAAGTGTTCTCATTTAGACAATGTTAAATTTTTTTTTTCCTGTCCTATCACTTTTATGAGGATTGAAGGAGTTATATTCAGCCTGATTATAAAGGACACCATTTTATTGAACAAAAAAGACGAAGATGTTGTGGAGAGTCATGATCTCCAACGTCCTGAAGAGACAGGGCACATAAAAAACCTTTTTGCATGGGGGTCGGTACCAAATGAAGATGAAACTCTACACTTAGTCATCTGCGAGCTTAGCTTGCTAACCTCCCCTTACAATACCCAAGATACCTTAGTTTTATAGTATGTGGCAAGATCTTGGGGAGGGGCAAATGTGTTAGTGGATGAATGGATACAAATGTTGGTTGTTTTTATTTTTTATTTATTTTAAAAAAAATTAACCCTTATGAAGGGGTAATATGAAAAAAAGTTAAAACAATGTTAATCATTGTACACTGATCTCTTAAAGAGAGATGGCGGGATCATTTAAATGGAACATGGTCGATGCAAATTTCCATCTGTTTATGTTTTAAAGTTTGAGCAATAAGAAAACTGTCTTCATCCTTTATTTCCGTAATTTTCATGGAGATGTTTTTGCTTCTTTGAATATGACTAAACTGAAAGTGGTTAACTTCTGGTGGTAAGGAGATTGAGTGACGATGTTTTCATTGAAAGTTTATCTTTGCTGAAAGCCACAATGCTTTTAACAATCTCAAACCTCCTCTTTTCTAATACCAATAGACAGAAAATAATCTTTAATATTGATATTGCAACTTTATCATTATATCCTACACTTATAATTAAAATGCAGATATTTGTAAAATTAGGAGTCTGTTTTCAGGAAATATCAGTGCATTTGTTATAAACTTTTGATTTAAATATTCTTTAAATTCAAAACTTTTTTTTTTTTTTTTTTTTTTTTTTTTTTTAAAGAATAAAAAAAAGGGGCAAATATTTTGCGAAAACTGTATTGCAGTTGTTTATCCACCTGAATAATGTTTTCTCTTAACAAAGGTAAAGATAATTTGCATTTATTTCCATCATTTTTACCATAGCATCAATCATTATATTGTACTGGGCAATTAACATTTTGCAAATGAATTATAAAATAAAAAAAAAATTGAAATTACATAGAAAATTGTATTTTTAAAGGGAAAAAAAAATTAGCTTGTAGAGTCTGAAGTTGAACATGTAAATAATGATTTCTTTAAAATTGACTATTCACTGAAATTTAAAAAAAACCCTAAAAAACCCTCCTAATTTTGACCCTATTCTGCAAGGGTTTTTTTTTTTTAGTTAATCCTTATGCTGGTGTTTTAATACTTGTTTTGAATGGGTAGCAATAAAAGTGAATGATTTATTTGTAAGTATGAATGGTGGCCCAAATATTTTAAATCTGCTTTTAATCTTGATCACATAACATTTCATATTCAGCTGTTTATATTATCAGCTGATTTTTTTTGTTATTTGATGCTTACTAAAATTGGATTAGCAAATTTTTTTTTTTTTTTTTTTTAAATCATTGAAAGGATCTAACTTATTGCAACAGGAAAATTGTTGTTTACATGGATAATGTATTTGTTTTAGGATATATATAAATACCAATATTTGTGCAGTTTTTGCTTCATTTGTCTGCATTGTTAAAATGATCTGGCAACATTCATGAAATTTAATTTTGCTTTTGGGTAATCCTGCACTTCTATCTGATAATTTACTTCACAAATGAGTCTTTTTGCCATTTTTCTTCTCTTCAAAAAGAATTCCTTGTATTTATAAAGAGTTTATTTGTTTTTGTATGACTTTTTTCTTTTTTTACTGCCATAATATCACTTCCCTCGTGCCTTTTCTATAAATATTTTCATAGTAATTGTTCTGATGAGCTTTCCTCTTTTGTACCTAGACCATGAATCTAAGCTTATTACTAGATTGGTGGCAAGGTCATTTTACAGTTGAAATGGTTAGCTGTAGTCGTAAGTTCTACACTGACAGTTTTTCTCTCGCACTTCTTACTTGTGGAACTCTTGTGTTGTCTTGCTTCCCAGTCCACTTTGATCTTCAAAATTTTAAATGCAATGTCAATCATCTGTCTTGTTCTTTTATTGTTTTCTCTTTAATGTTTTTTTATTTTCTCCTATCCTTTTACACTCGGGAACTCCTGCGTCATAGTGGCTTTATTGCTTTGCTTGAGGTGAAACCTTATGATTATAGGAGTAGATGTTTTTCAATATTATTACAAAGAAAAGGGTTGCCTGTGTAAGAGGCCATTATGTGCGATGTTAAAAATAAACTTTGAGATCAAAGATAAGTTTAAAAAAGATCTTTGTAAATATTAATGAATACTTATTGTATTTGATTACATGTTACTCTTCCTTGGCTCAAATGACTAAAAAAATATTCTCTCATATGCATACTTTAAAAATTTTTTTTTTTAATATTCTTTGTTGAAAGGCAATGAGTCTTGTATAATATTCTAGATGGCTGTTTAAAACTACTCAGTACTTTTGTAACAAATATATATTTTATTTATTTGTACATGAAAAAGAATGGAATAAGAAATAATTATTTTGGGGTATAGAACCAAAAATTAAGACTAAACACTAAATTCATAAATATTTGGGCTTCAAATTTTGTAAAATGTGGATTCAAAATCTTTTATTTTAACTGAAGATTAAAAAAAATTCAGTGTTAAACATTTGAGATGGCATTTATAATTTTATATTTTAAGGAAAGCTAGTGATTGCTAATTTTAAGTCTATAAAGTTTTTTATCAGTTTATAAAACCTAAAAGAACTTTACTTTTTCTGTGTACCACAAAGTAAACTTTAAAATGTAGCCAACAGATGTTTCTAGTAACAGCTGGTTCACTTTAGTCTTCATTTCTGAGACGCAATGGTACTGTTATTATACATTAATTCATTCAGACCAATTCTTATTTGTCTGTGAATGAATTGGTGTATATGATAGTTGTCCAATTTTTAGCTTTTACTGTCAAACATTTTTCAAGTTTGGCTGATATGTCAAATGGTGAGTTTTTTGTCATGAATTTATTATAACGTACTGTGTGACTAAACTGAGTTTTTATTGACTTAGTAATCCGACTGCAAGGAAAATACTTTAAATATAGATGACAAGTCAATACTATTACAAAGGTGTGTGAACAATTTTTACACACACACACACACACACACGCGTGAACTTGTAAAACCATATATTCTGATGCAGTAGCTTGGGGAAGATTTTTATACCATTTGTTTAGACCATACACAGGGAGTTGATTGAAAGTCCTTGGCCTGACCAAATAACTGAATTTTTTTTTATTTTTTTTATTTTTATTTTTTTTTTTTATCTGTCAGTCTGAGATTTTCTCAGCACCTCCTTATACATAGGTTTCAAACCTCTGTATACCAGAGTAGCAGTGTGTTCACCTAAAGGATAAATAACAAATACCAGAAAGAGGTATTGTTTTAATGGAGAGATGCATACTTTGAAAAAAAAAAATATCTCGAGCACAAAGAAATTGAACCTGGTAAAGATTATTTCTTTAAATAAACGGAATTGGAATTCCATTTTAATTTTCATCATGTATTATGAAATGAGACTGGACAAGCAAATGTGTTTATTTATTTGTATTTTTTTTTATAAAAATCATAATCGAAGTGAATCCCATGATTATTAAATACAAAATGAAAATCTGTTTCGGGGGCACCAGTTGTTTGATTTTAGGCTAAATAGAAATTTGATTCAATGTTTAGCATAAAATCTAACACACAAACCTGTTACAGCTAAGTGTTTTAATCTGAATCTAATTTACATGGTGAAGTTAAGCTCTAAGTGTGTCTTAGAAAGAGTTTAAAAATTTTAATTAGTAAGAGTTCAAGGTTTATTTCAAGTAAATAAATCCTTCAACTATTTTGTAAAGTTTATGATTGACATCTATTTGCCATATAAACATTTCAAAGGATAAATTGGTGTTTTGGGAGACGATTGTAATTAAATTTACATCAGTACTAATAATATCCAAGATTTCAATAGTTAAAACATTACACATAGTAATGAAATCAAATGTTACAGATTATAATGTAAAAGAATATTATTAATTCACAAAGGGCCAGTCGGTTATCTGCATATATGAAAGATAAACGAGTTCTGAGAGCCTCAATTAAGCTTTTATTTAAAATACTTAATTTTCCAAGGGTTATTTCTGGTAAAACAGTCTAAAAAAAAATGAGACCTAGTTTTTCCCATTTCAATATAAATGTCAGAAATGATGACCAATATTCACTGAATATTAATCAAATTTGAAGGCTTATTGATTTTTGTTATCTGCAAGATAAATGTCATGGCAATAATGTTGACATTTTAATTCAGTACATGAATTTAAATGTTAATATTCAAGGTTTACTAATAAAAATGTCCATACCAGTAAGCCATGTATTGTTGAACAGATCTTTGATTCTAAGACACTTTGGGAATCATCAAAGGAAAATTTATCCAGGTTTTGATTGTCTGAGATTACTCTTAAATCCTTTCAAGATAAGAAACTTTGTAGTAGAGTAATATATAGAATAAACCAGAGGAGAACAACGTCAAAAGCTTGGCAATTAGTGTCTAACATAGACTGGCAAGTTCTTAGTGTTCTAAAACGTCAAATTCTTCCATGACGGTAAATTTCAATTTTCTGTTTGTTTCAAAATTATAAAAACACGCGAAAAACAGACTTGTGTATAAACAGTAAAATATACAGCTATTTTACTTTATATAGGCATCTTTTTTTTTTTTTTTTGTGCTTCAATGACTTCTGATGATCAAGTGTGTCTCTTCGATTCCAATCTGCAAAATAAGTTATTGCCATCATGATAAAAATCACCACAGATAGTGGGGTCTTCAGCTCTGTATTTTGTCAAAAGTGTGCACCCATCAAGTTTACTTGCTTTTTGTTTACTCATCATGAAAGATAATCAAACCAGCATTTAAAAATCTGATTTAATTACTAAACAAACAACTTCTATTTTCACTACCCTTGACGACGTGTGACATGCTATTCACATACTAATATTGCACGTGGGTATTTGCCCAGCAGTGACCAGTTTGGTCAGGTTAATAACATGAATTAGGTTGCGCAGTAGTGGAAAATACCCCATGTTATTTATAAAATGACATGTTGCAGTGATGTAGGTTGTAGTGCATGTGCATAGGTGACTGACTTTGCTGGGAATTGCAATATAATGTATGCAAAATAATGATTCTATCAAGTTCCAGCTCAGGAATTTTGTTTTACTGTTGGAATATTTTAGATCCAGTTTTCCATTTTTCTACTTTATTTCCATGTCTTGTTTTTTTTTTTTTTTT
The DNA here is from genome assembly GCA_964036315.1 of Acanthosepion esculentum. Classification (NCBI taxonomy): domain Eukaryota; kingdom Metazoa; phylum Mollusca; class Cephalopoda; order Sepiida; family Sepiidae; genus Acanthosepion; species Acanthosepion esculentum. The sequence goes on from OZ038478.1 coordinate 14,377,815, forward strand.
TTTTTTTCTTTTTTTTTTTTTTTTTTTTTTCCAGGTAGATGTCTTTCAAGACAATTTTATGGCACTGTAATGATGCCAAAGGATGTGTAGATAGTCATGATTATCAGCACAGGAAGTGGAATCTAAGAACCAAGTTCAAATGTCGGTCTAGTTTTTCAGTTTTTGCATTAATGTCTTTGGAAAATGGGTGTTAATCCATCTCGTTTATCGCTTAAATAGCTGGTTAGACTTGATTTTTTTTTTTTTTTTTTTTTTTTTGTAGTTTTGGGTGTTAATCAGCTGAGGAGATTGGATGTAATGAAATCCTTAATTGATATTATTTTCATGAAAACTTCAACTAACTTTTTAGCACATAATCAAATTTCTTTGATGTTGCAAAGAAAACAAATATTCTTCTACCCAAAAGAATTCTAATTCCGGCTCAATTACAATGAAGTGTTTTAAATTATTTCCTTCTGGATCAAATGGTCACCAAAAACATTGCTTTTGGTTCCAGCTGGGCTTTTTTTTTTTTTTTTTTTTTTTTTCTCTCTAAGACTTGTCTAATTTGCTAAGTTTTTGCAGTTTGCCGCATAAGGAAAAAATAATATTTTGATCATATTTTATTTAGAATTTTGTGTGGTAAAATAAATTTAAGGATAAATATTCTGTTTTCCTCTTCCAAAGATTCATGAATTTGTAAGATCTTAGATGATTTTTATTTTATTTTAATTATTTCACCTCGAGCAAGGTGATGTGACTAAAAATGCAAGGCGTTATTGAGTGAAAGAAATTGAAAACTTTGCTTTCATAGAGACCAATGACAATTGATGTTAGATTAAAATTTTTGAAGATTCTAGTTGACAGGAAAGCAAGAAGCAAGTTCCACAAACAAGAAACCTGAGAGAAGACACTCTTAGAACCATTTTTGCATGGAATTATTACATGCAATGAGAAATGGATACTTTTTGACAACAGTGAATCACCAAAACAATACCCAAAACCTGTACTCATCCTAAAAAGTTAATGGGTACTGTATGGTGGTCTTTCAAAGGGCTTATTCATTATTTATTCTTGCCTCAAGGGAAGATAACAGCAAGAGAGAAATTGAGTGTATGCATAAAAAATTGAAAAATAAACATCCTAGATTTGTGAATAGGGATAGCCTAATTTTGCTGCATGACAATGTGCTGCCACACACTTCTCAATCAACTGTCCAAAAGCTGCATAGCTTGAATTATGAAATTTTGCCTCATCCTCTATATTCACCTGATATCAATCCTACTGATTATCACTTATTTAAGCAGTTTGAGCTTTTTATATACAGTAAAATATTGTCCAATGAGAAGTGATCAAAGCAGTTCAACTGTTTATCACATCAAAGGATGAGCATTTTTTTATAGATGGGATCAAGAATTTAGAAGTATGTTGGTGCCCATTTCAGCTAAATAAATTAGATCTGGCAGTTTGGCTTCTGTCTCTCTCTCTCAGCTGTAAAGTTGCCTCTCTGTGTCTTTTCTATAAATACTTTTCATGGATAAGCTCTCTGCTGTGGTACTTAGACTTTATGAATTTAAGCACAGCACTAGACTAGTATTGAGATCTCATCAATTTACAGTTGAGCTGCCTAGATGTAGTTGTAAATTCTATGTTAAGTTTTTTTTCTTGCACTTTTCACTTGTGGAACTCCCTTCTGGCTCCTTACATTTCAGCCAACTTCAATCTGCAAAAATTTAAATGCAACTTTTGTCCTGATTACTCTTTCCTCTTCCTGCTCATTATTAATGTTTCTGACTAATTCTTCCACACACTGTAGCCCCTTATGTTTTAGTGGCTTTACAGCCTTTCGTGGGGGGGTATACCTATTTAAAAAACGCACACACAAGGGATACAGACAAATAGTGTTTTGACTTCAAAACAAGAAAGAAAAAGAATATGGCGTGTGAGATCGAGAAGTGGACAGTCTTATTGGTTAGAGAGAGATCCCTGCATGCATCTGTACAGTTTATCTATAAATTTGGGCTGGGAGTGTGTTTTCCAGTCATTCCAACTAAATTGGGACCAACAAGCATCGAGAACTTGCTGTATGTATATTGAATAACTACAAAAAAGACATGAATATACAAAAATTTGCATGTTATAATTTGATTTTTATATTTCCTTTTTCATTGTTTGGTAATAAAATTTGTGTTGCCAATCTTTGCTTTCTAAAGAAATATACTTTAAGAATTAGGTTTAATTTTGTAAAATCTATGAATTTATGCAAAGGATAATTCTTGAAGAACTAAGAAAACATTGTTTTATCATTTAAGTTTTGAGTATAAAGTAACTATAAACCAATTCTTTGTATTTACAGTGTTTCAGTTTGAAATAGAGAAGTTACTGAAGTAGCAACATTATTCTTTGCTTTTTACTCAAAGCATTTTACTGTAGTCTTGCTTTTTATTGTTACTTTACTCACGTCTTGTTGATTTTTAGGAGCTGCTTCGATGTGGCACAAAGCTGCAAGTATGGCACACTCTCAGTCACAGTGGGCTGGAGGTTGGAAATTTGCAAAAAATGGAATTCTTACTTTACCCAAAACACTTCATTTCCATTAAACTAGAGAAAATTTCCAGTTTAACAAAAAAGAAAAAAATCAAGTGAAAAGCTCTTTTTTTCAGAAAAGTTATGCTTAATTGAAGTTTGCAAAATCACGGATGTCGGTTGGATTTTCTGGCACTGTCAGCTGATTTATACTAATTTTACCTGATTTGTTAGTTGAAACTGGGGGGAGGGGTCATGGAAGCACATTTCTTTCACTTTAGAGATAGTAGTTAAAGGTATAATATTGAAGTTAATTACGGACTCTGAAGGTTGAAAATGTGAAAAAAATGCCAATTTTGGGGGGGGACTTTTGGAAGAGAAACTTTTACCCCAAAATATTACTTTTTGACACACAATTTTTATGGATATCAGAAAATATTTCAAAATACCAAGTCAGGCATGCTTAACTATGCATCACCTGAAAATATGAGATGAGGGGGTGCAGAAAAACTTGGTTTCATCAAATCTGATCTTTGGTATTTCCAATTAATCCATTTCAAAGATAGGCACATTTAGTTAAAAGGTATCAGCACTCTTGGAACATGAAAATTTATCTAAATAGTCATCAACAAAATTTTTATGCTATATATTCCTCCAAAATTCATCTGAAAGATTTATTGACCTAATTCTTACTTAAAAGAACTCAAAAATGGATTTAATTTAAAAAAAAAAAAATTTGGAAGGTCAATTTATGTGAAAAAATTACCAGAAAAATCTTTAAAATTCAACCCCTGTGCATCTGTTATTGATGTGGAAAACAAGGTTGCTAAAGGAGCCTCTTTATCCAGTGTCTTCCATCCATAGCAATAAGTAGATTGCATAGATGAGACAAAGAATAAGCTTTTGGTGACATAGAAGTTTGAGTCCCTTTTTTTCCCAGACACTTGGTATGAAGACATGAAGATTAACTGCTAAGTTATGAAAACCTGGCATTGTAGAAGATCAAATCTAACCTATAACTCATTCCATTCTATGATCTTTATCAGTACCATATTTTGTTTTGTATTTGTAGTATTAGTAGCAGTATTGTTTTCAGATGCAAACAGACTAATGAGCCATATAACAAAACTTATCTGAATTCTGATTTCAACCGTTATGAATAATTTTGATTAAGATGAGAGTAAATACTCGTCAAAATTAATAGTTACTAAGGTTTCTGTTTATTAGAAATTTAATGGTTGTGCACCAAGCAGTAAAAAAAAAATAAAAATAAAATCGACAATATAATTTTTCCATCAAATGTGTGAAGCTTATGTTGATAGAAAAATATTGATATTTTGTTTCCAAGAACAGAGATGCTATTGCTGGGAATGCCAATAGCAAGTATAAATATTGGAAGTAAAATTAAAAAGAACATATTAGAAAGCCTTGTAACAAATTAGTAATGCCAACAAAAATTTTCTGGCAGCTACATTTCCTAGCTACATTCCTGACAATAATTCATGTAACACAAGATTGAAATAAAAGATGTCTGAATACAATCAGCAGATTTAATAACCTGTAAGATACCCCCTCCTCTCACCTCTTCTTACTTAAATCAATTTACGTTCCAATTAATCCCTCCCAAATATCCTTCTGCTGCTGGGTTTGCGGAATAGTTTGTTCAACTTATGTTTATATTAAAAAAAAGAATTACCCACCTTTTTTCCCCTCTTACTGAACACATTTACTGTTGTGCATATCCAGCCATTTTTCAAAGAACTGTTCTGTAGAGCATTTTGATTAGACACTTGTTTTGTCAGTTGCTGTTTTCATTTGGCCTGTCTACTGTACTTGTTTGAATCAATCCTTTACTTCATGTCACAATTGCACCATTATAGGCAGTATCAATTTCTTTGAAGAACAGTGTTTGGTATAGTTGGTAACGATTTCTGGCCTTCCACTTGTTGTCAAGTATTCATTTTGAATCGCCTTCACAAATTGAATGAAATATTTTTGTGTATTGGTGCATAATGAAGTCACTATAAATAATTGTTTTCAAGTAATGTCTTCGTTTGGATACTACCAACTGCTATACCCATCTGTAGGGCATCATTCATCAAGGCCTCTGTAGCATGGAACTTATTCACAGTACCTTCTTTATAGTGTACATTTTTGTTGCAATCTTACCTTTCTTGAAGAGCAATACAAACAAAAGGAATCTTTAAAATGAAGTTAAAAGTAAATGCTCTCAATGACCATTTAATGGAAAAACCTTTTCAGGTAGCCCAATCAGTTGTTACAAGACAATGTATGATATTCAGCAAGAGGAACAGCCCATGACAAATCTGAGAAGTATTCTAACAGACAATAGAAAATCTGTCACTGAAATCCAAAGGTGCTTTGGGATAGCAAGATGCCTTCCAAGGGATAAGCAAAGTATTAAGAAATAGGAAAATTATTACAAAGAAAGAAAAAATAAATTAAACTGTAATGTAATATCAGTTCTCCTCTATGGCAGTGAATGCTAGAAAAAGAGCATGGAGAATCTGACACGCACAGTGTATATTGAGGGACAGAGGAAAGCTGTGAGTAACTGATCTTGTGTAAATGGGTGACGTTAATAGAGCTGCAAAGGACAGGGACTTGTGGAGAGCCATGATTGCCCATATCCTGAAGAGACACAACAGATAAAGTTTTGGTAAATACATTATAAATAGCAAGTTTCTTGAGGATGAGTGAAAAGAATGCTATACAAGTCATGAAGAAAAATCATTAAAAAAGAATATTAATGCTGTCCACGTGTTATCGGTAACACCTGTGAACTGACATCTCTTTATGTATATATTCATAAATATATATTTGTATGCATGCACACTTGAGTATTATTGTACGTTGATTTATGATAATGTATGTTCATCCTTTATTGGGATTTTATTAATGGTCTTTTATTATTAATGGTTTACTTAGACAAGTGGTTCTCAAACTTTGAAGTCGGGGCGCACTTGAAATCCTATTAATAATTGTAGGCATACTATATACAAATTTTGGAAGAATGTTATAATGAACTTAAATATTACAGAAAAGAAATAATGCAATAAAAATAAAATGAAACCTGCATTAAGTTTATTCATTCTTGTGTTTATGAGGAACATGAGTCTTGGCAATTTCTTCATTGTTTGGATGGATATTTGATAGGCAAACTCTCATTTCCTCATCAATAGAAGAGCTCCTCTCTTTTTGCACTTAATTGTGGTGATAGCAGAAATGCCCAATTCAGATAAATATGAACAAGACTGGTACCACAATATATAATAACATAAATATATTTATTTCTTATATTTGGACACATATTTCTCTAGAATGCCAGGGTACACCAATGCACCCAGGTGCACCATTTAAGAACCACTAAGACTGTATGTCCTAATCAGTCCAACTTATAGAATGAGGGTGATATTTATCATTTTTCTCTTCCAGTAATCTTTTAGTAGTTTTTGGCAGCTGAGGGTTGGTGTCTGCTAAATCTGTGAATTAGTCAATTTTGTTTCTTTCAAGTGTCAAAAACAAGTACATCATTAATCACTCAAGGTGTCTTCTGAATTAAGTAAACTGCTTCAGGATTTACTGAACTGTGAAGATGGCTTTTGATGGTATTAGTCTGAGATTTTCTAATACATTAAAAAAAAAAAAAAAAAAAAACTTCCTAATACATCAAACCTACTTTTTACGCATACTTTTAGAAGTATGAATTTTTGTAACTCTTAACTTTAGTCTCTGTTCACCTCATTCTCTTTTTCATCATTAGCAATTAGAACAACTTCTATATATAATTTTTTTTTTTTCTCAATCATTTCACTAAAGCCACTAAGATACAAGGGAATATTGAGTGTAGGATAATGAGAAAAAAAAGCATTGAGGAGAGAGGACAATAAAAGAACAGGAATTAAGACAAGATAGTGATTGACATTGCTTTTATCTTTTTGAAGATCAAAGTTCACTGGGAAGCTAGAAGCGTTCCACAAGTGAGAAGTGTGATGGAAGAAACTGTTAGCATAGAACTTCTGGTTATGTCTAGCCAATCGGCTGTAAAATGATGAGACCTTGCCACCAATCTAGTACTGCTCTAAAATTTAAAACATTAATTTTAAAACTTAACCTTTCATGAATGCATTTGTTATGAGAATGAAGAAAATGTTTGATTCAAAATGTTTTTTAAAGAACCTGTTTTTAGAAATAAGATTCAATTACATATTTATATTGATTATTGAACAGTTTAGACCAGAAAGAAATAACAAAATGTCATTAATTTGATTGTAACTTCATTATTAGAAATGATTGTGCTTCTGTTCTTGTGCAAATTTGATAATCTTTCTTTTTTTTTTTTTTTTTTTTTTTTTTTGTTTGTTTGTTTGTTTGTTTGTTTGTTAGGGATTTGTATCTGTAAGTCTGACACAATGAACAGACTTTCTTAGCAGCTGATCTAGCAATGGAGTTTCCCCAAAAGTGGCAGAAAGCTAATAGGCCGATAGTTGGATGGATCAGATGATTCACCAGAGTTCTTAAAAACTGGAATAACAGACAATGACTTCCAGCAAGCAGTGAGACATTTATTATGCAGTTTAGAGAGTTTGGGGCCATACTTAACGTTTAGCATGCCGGAGGTGAAAATTGTCACTGTAGAATTCTCTCTTTGCATGCTGTAGGCGCATTCTGTTGTCTCAAGAGAGTTGCTATAAATAAACGCTTGTCAACTGTTATTTCTGGTATTTTAAGCTGGAAATTGCCTACTGCCCCTTTTGGAACAAGGCTAAACTTCCATTTCCTGATACCATTGTGAATTCTTCTACACTCTACATCGATTAAACTCGCATTAAAATTATCACCATTTTTTTGTAAACATCAACATCCAACTCGGCCTTTATTCAGGAGTTTTTCTTTGATTCAGGTTCCAATGATAATTTTGAAGGCTTTACTTAAGTGGATATTAATGGTGAAGTGGTCAGGAGATGATAATCATTCATGACGTGGAGGAAAGAGATGATGACCATTAGGTGCTGAGTGGCTACTATCATCTATAGCTGACTAATTTATGGAAACTAGTGGCCCCCATAGATGTACCTAATAGCTTTTCTGAGGTGAATTACTTTACCTCTTCATAGATGACAGAATAATAACAAAATAACTTTATTTGTCAATGAGACAAACAAATATGCTAGTCAGGTGAAAGGAGGAGTAAATAAATGCTGGTTTCTAACACTAGTATGAAGGATGCGACTTTTTCTGAAATGAAAGCCTTTTTAGCCATTTTGCTTTTAACTTTTATTTCTGGGGTGTATGTTAAATTTTTAATGTATTTGTTAATGTTTCAGTTTTTTATTTTGTTACAATTATTTTTTTTTCTCCATGTCAAAACATCCATGCAAAATGTACATCAAAATATTGTTTGTTCATTTTTTTTTTTTTTTTTTTTTATTAGCATACAAAAAAAAAAATCTATACACACAATACAAAGAAAGTTATAACAATTTTAAAACCGTAGGTGCTCTTCTTTTTTTTTTTTTTTTTTTTTTTGTGCCCTCAAAGAAAAAAAAAAATGCAGTAGCGGTGGGGGGGAGTTCAAGAAAGAATTTGGTAGAGTAAAGGTTAATGACTATAACAGGGATGCCATTGGGTCCACATGCTTTGTGAGGGATCTAGGTTAGAGATGATAGCAGAAAACATGGGAGGGGTTATATGCATATCACTTAACAGATTCACTTCTAAGTGGGAAGTTAGGCAGAGATACTCCAGATGAGTTTAGAGTAGAGATTTATTAGCAGAGGATAACATCTCAAAATGAGTGGGGGGGGGGGGGATAGATCTTGCACTTATTTCATACCCTATTACAGACACACCAGTAGTCATGAGAGCTAAAGTTTTTAGAGGCTATGCAGTGCCTCATTCTCTAAGCAAACAGTGACTTATCTTTGCGGACTTGCTCACATTTCTTACAAGCAGTAGGAAATAGGTACCTATTATGATCAGAGCTGTCATGCTGGTATTGCCTGAAATAGTGGTTCCTGTGTGCTATGGTGGCCGAGCATGCTGGTTTGAAACTTGGAGAGGATTGTGGTTTCACCTGGTATTTTTGTTTGGCTGAGTGGGTTGGCTTCTGCTTTCCAGCTCCCCCACCCTATATATACTTTTATCTATGTAATGTTAAATCTTAATTTTATCTAAACTGGAATGAGAGCCATCTCATGTTGGTGAAGTTGTACAAATTATTTTCAAAGAGATTTGATTAGATTTTCAGTGTAAAGCAAAAAAGTTGTCCTACATTATGACCCAGATTTCTAACAGCATGCCGCAAATTTTCATCACTTGGCAGTATTCTTTTGACTTATTCAAATGTACTTGTTTTATATATGATTTTTAAATCCCTTCACCCAAGCAAGGGACTACTGAGAGTGAAAGATGAGAAGACTTTAGAAGGAACTGGAAACCCAATCCTAAACAGGGAACAAGATATAAACCTCTCCCTCGTATTCAAAAGACGTAAGGGGAGGATTAAATATTAAAATAATTGAAGAAACAAAACTAAAAAAAAAAATATCCTCATTTAATGATTTTGTATAATTTAAAACTTCTTGTCACATTTTATCCTTTTTGTTGATTTGAGACAAAAGAAATTCTTATACTAGCCTACACTAGTATCTGCATTGGATTTATTGGCAATGACCTTCTGTCAGCTGACTACTTTCTCATTTTTCATCTGTTGTTTGAAATTCTGAAACCATATGACACATTACAATTTCTTGTAACCTTGAGCTTTCCAGCTGTATATTGAGTCATCAGATTTTGGGACAAAAGTTTGAGGACATAAGTAGATTGAAGTCGTTTGCAATTTCTAAATGTTGTTAATTTTCTGATCACTTTGCATTACATAAGAAACAAAAGAAAGTAGTAAAAAAAAAATGTTTTAGCAGTCGTCAACATAATCTCTTGAGACATTAGTTTAAAACCTTAATTATTAGTAATGAAACAGATTGATCTTTAGAGAATACTGACATGTCAAATGTTCAATTAACTTTTCAAAGAAGTCTTTTTAAAGGACATGAAATTTACTGTGATATCTAATGTTTCGGTTTTACTTTCAAAGCCTTTTACTTGACTAAGTTAAATGTCAGTTACTATTAAGTAATTTTGTGTTATCAGAAATAAAACCTTTAAGAACAAGGACCAAAACTTTGCAGATTATAATGTTCCTGTAACTTTTTGATGTCATGAAGTAGACAAAAGCTTAGTATATTGTGGTTTAAAAAAGTTTTTTTTACCCTTTAACATTTCACCCTGACCAAGGCAAGAAAGCCATGAGGATACAAGAGATTACTGAGTGTGGGGTAATAAAAGAAAACATTAAGGAGAGAGAACAATAAAAGAACAGGAATTAGGAAGACAGAAGCTAATGATTGACATTGCATTTAAATTTTTGAATATCGAAGTTCACTGGCAAGCCAGAAGCCAGTTCCACAAGTGAGAAGTGTAGAAGAAACTGTTACCATAGAACTTTTGGATATATCTAGCCTTTTCAACTGTAGAATGATGAGTCAGTGTAGTACTGTGCATAAATTTTGTCAGAACAGTTACCATGAATATATTAATAGAAAAGGCACAGGAAAGCTGTTAAGTTGTTGGGAAAGTAACTGAAGACAAGGTGCCAGGTCAGAACTGATAACATTACAGATTCTCATTGGATTTTATCAAGAATGTCTAAATACTTAGTAGAAGCACCAGACCAGATGTGGCAGTAATATTCAGTGCACAGATTAATGGAAATGTGTAAATTGGTCTGGCAAGCAAAATTGTCTAGGATCTTTTCCTTATGTATAAACTATAAAGTTTGTATGTCTGTTTACTATATATGACTTTCATGTAGATCCCCAAACTACATTTGGGGATCTACATGAAATCTACATGCATTCTTAATGGATCCAAGGAAAGGTTTTTAATAACATAAAGACATTTTTTTTTTTTTTTTTTTTTTTTTTTTTCCTCATGGAGAAAGATGGGATCTGCTTCTTTTCTATTACATGGATTCATCTTTCATAGTAACAGTTATTGTCTGTAGTAATTTAGTATGAGGTTTATACTTTCTCTTTGTCAAAAAAAATTTATATGCTTGATGGTGGTGGGGGGGGACTTTCTCAAGATATCCTCCGACCCAAATATATTTTCTATTCTTCATTGTATTTCTTCAATAGAAACTTACCAGTAACAAATAAAATTTCAATTTTCTTTGAATAGTCATTGCTAAACTGTACATGAAAATGAACCTTTAGGGTAAGACATTTTTAATTGGCAACTAAGATTGTAAAGAATACATTTTTCATTTTAGTAGAAGTTATGTAATCCTACTCTTCAGGACCTTACCCCTCTATCTATTTATTGATCAGTCATGCATGTATAAAGGGTGATTGAAAAAGTAACTCCACATTTTTAAATACTTATAATTTATTTATTAACTATAATTATTACAAGAAATGAATATGAGAGAAAAGTGTTTAGCATGAGGTTTTATTTAAAATTCAATATGGGCACCAGATTTCACTACCAGCTTCTCAAGCCACCCAGGAATAGCCAGTTGATTTATATTCATTCATAGACAAGTCATAGTGCTCAGTGTAGGTATATAAAATATGCACAACTCCAGAGCAAATATAAAGAAAAAACAGTACTTATATTTTACTGTTATCTGCAACTCAGTTTCATGTGGGCTCGAGTTGGTCACACAATCATCATAGAGCCCACATGAAACTTAGTTGCAGATAACGGTAAAATATAAGTACTGTTTTTTCTTTATATTTGCTCTGGAGTTGTGTATATTTTATATACCTACACTGAGCACTATGACATGTCTATGAATGAGATATATATATATATAATTTCAACAAAATGTCCCCAAAACCTGTTTAAGTTGTCAGCTGGTAACAGCTTGGTATGGCATCTAAATGAATTGGCAGTAATTATATGAAATGTGGAAGAAGGGTATGGCACTCCTATTGATAAGTTTGCTTTTTTTCTAAGTGTAAACATCACTGCTGATGGTTTATACCTTTCTATTTTGAGACTTTGGACTTGATAATCTGAAAAGGTGTTAACTTATTTTATCTGGATCCACTTATAGGTCTATATCTGAATTAACATCTTATGGATTGTCTCACTGCCAATCATATACTGTAACTAAAATGGGTCTGCTTCATGGGTGAGAATGTGGCATATTTCCTATCATTACCTGAAGTTGATGCTTAAATACAAATACTTTTTTTTTTTTTTTTTTTTTTTTTTTTTTTTAAGGCAAGGTGGTTGTTCCTACTTGGAGGATTGGTATTACATGTTTCTCTTATTTTGAAGTTTGTGTTATTTAAAACTAAAGTTAGTAAATGTTAATCGACTGATTAGAATCTTCTATGGGCCATGATAGTGTGTCAGGACATTAGCAATCCTGGCTCGCCACAATTCCTTGTCTTTTGTAGCCCTTAGTAAATTTTCTCTTTGTGCTATCTCTCCTAAACCCTGTTCTGCCATCCATTTACACAAACTGGTTAGGTAGGTTATGCACTGTTTTCCCCAGTCCCTCTTCCCTTAATATTTCCTCATGTGCATTAGAAATTTCAGCTGTCTTTTTCTGATGTTAAGTTCTTTTTGTTTATATTTTCTCTAAAACTTTATCGTTGCTCGCATTTTCAGGTCATGGTATTCTTGGCATCTTTCTGTAGAACCACATCTCTGTTGCCTCAAACCTCTTCATTTCTGATGAGACTGTCCAGCATTCACTGCCATATAGGATGGCTAATATTGTATAACACTCCAGTAATTTTTTTCTTTGTAACAAAAATAGAATACTAGACTTTTTTTTTTTTTTTTTACTAATTTTGATATATCTTGATAGCAGTCACATTCTTGAAATCTTCATGTGCAGTGTACCTCATCATGTAGGCGACCATGGCTCTCCACAACTTCCTGTCCTTTGTAGCTCATAATAAATTTTCTATTTATTTTTCCCAAACCCTATTCTGCCATTCATTTAGTCAAGCTCACTATGCGTTTCCCTCTATCCGTCTTGCCTTCAATTTGTCCGGTGAGTATCAGATTATCCCTCCCCACTTTCCTCATTATGTGTCCTAGAAATTTCAGCTGTCTTTTCCTGAAAACTATTGACTATTATTTCCTACTTGAATAATATGGTTAAGATTTGACAAGATAGATAATACTGTATATGGTGAATAACTTGTCATGATAAACAGAGGTAAAGAATTATATAGATTTCATTTTTGGCATTTCTGCATGAATTTTGATAAAGATTTGTACAATCTATCAAAAAACACAAATGCATACCAATATCATTTAATAAAAGATTATAGGTAAGTTTGGGGTGTGTAATATATATATTACTGGACAACCCTAATATACACAGATGTAGGAAAGTATGATATAAATTTTTTATATCGCGTTAAGGGTTGGTAATTGGATGACAGAATGGAAGTCTGAGACCTTGCATAGGATCTTTTTTCCATTTTTGTCATTATGCACAGATATGTATAACAATAGGAATTTAAATAATGGTTCAATCCTATACAGAATTTTTATTCGATTTCTTGTAAAAGTCTTTAAGACTGATTGCCTTGAACTTTCTAACAATACTTTTTTCCTGTCTTTAGTGGGATTTTTTATTTTAATCCCTTGGGTTCTTCAAACATTGGATGCTCTTATATAGAATTCAAAAGCAAATATCTGATTTCATCTGAACTTTGTTCTTTGTTGTAAGCAATGTGCTTCTTTTCAGATTCTTTGAGTAAAATATAAAAGGTCATTTCAAAGAGTGTTCTTGGAACCATTTTTAATGTCTTATCTAATGCATGATTTATCTCTGTTATCTAAGCATTGGTTGGGGGACAATTGTTCTTAACTGCTCTCAACAGTCAACAGCAATCATTTTATGTACAAAGGTGTACTGAGTGCATTTGCATAAGTTATCTGTTTTATAACTGGAGTGTAGAGGATGAGGATTTGTGTATCACGTTCGTGCATATAAGATGTTAAGTATAAACTGGCATCTACCAATTTTCAGACCAAGGTCAGTGTTCACTGTAGCTCATCACTAAAATAAATTATTTGCTTTTAATGTTAGTTTTTTTTCTTTTCATAATAAAAGTACATTATATTATAGCAGGTACATCAATAAGTCCATAGTTCAATGAATATTATTTTAACCAACAAATATTATTTTTCAATGTAATCTCCTTTTAGTTCATTCTATTCATCTCTGAGCAATATACAGTGGAAATTTCAGATCAAAATTCAGCTAATAACTATCAGGCTATGGAATTATTGATCCACTTTTGTATACTTTTCATACTATGGTGGCTTATATATGTGACTGACTTATCAAGGTTTTTTTTTTTTTTTTTTTTTTTTTATTTTAAATAAATATGTAAGCAACTACTGAGCAATCACCTTTGAAAACTAATCCATTTTACTTTTGTAGTAAAGATACTTTTTTAATGTAGTACAAGATCAGTAAAATGGTAAACATGTTTTTTATATATTGCTAATACCTCCTGATGAATGGACTGAACAATTGTAAAAGGATTTGTCTATAAATCTCCAGAGTTTGGGTGCTGACATCTTCATACAAATATGATATTTGTCCCTCAGCTGATTGATGTTACCTTCAGCAACCTGACTCTAGAGTTTTGTAGGTGGAACCTCCAGCAATTGCTCTGTCCACTTGACAGTGGGTATCAGCAATTAACTGTTCATTTTCTTTTCTTTTATATTGCGTTAAAAAAATTATGCACTTCTCATTGGTGCAATTTTTTTTCTTTTAGTGTGTGTGTGTGCGCGCGCGCATGTGTGCAAAATCTGCAATGTTCAGATTAATAGAAATACTTGGTAATGATAAATGAACCAATTACTACTTTCAGGCTATACTTAAATATTGTGTAATTTGTCTGAGGCTTACTTACATTATTCAGGCTGTTACCTACTGGGGTAGATTGTTGTGGTGGCCAAAATAAAGGGTACAGTTTGAAATTGCAATCTCCTGAAGAAACCTGGAGCGCACAACAGTCAAAATGCTGTTAATATGGCAATGACAATTCTGGGTAACATAAAAGTAATCATAATACAGTAGAATCCCCGACAACTGGATTATGAACGCCTTCCAGATATGAGGAATTATATATAGATTAAAATAAAAGAACTGAAATCAGGTTTAACATTTATTTTCAATGTTTTATACAGGGTGTTGTAGCAAAATTCCACACTTGACAAAAAAAAACAAAATGGGCAATAAAAACCAAAGTTGTATATGCAGAGACCTGACTGTTTATTTAGAAACAGTTAGTTACATACTACATTATTTTCCAATGTAACTGCCGATGGCGGCAACGACCATCTCAAGGCGAGTGCAAAATGAGTCACACACTTTGGAGACCGTTCTTCGCCATAGCGGTGAATGCCTCCATGATGGCAGCCTTTACAGTCGACCGTGTTGTGGGCGTGCTTGTTGGTCTTGGCCTCGATCACGCCTCATAAGAAATAGTCAAGGGGGTTGCAGTTGGGTGAGGAGGGTGGCCACAATTCTGGCGACCAGTGGTGAGGAACATTGTTGAGCAGCCACGCCTGGGTCGTCTTGTGTACAGGAGTGCAGTTCTGCTGGAAGACGTAGGGGCGTCTGGTGGCGATCTTGTCCATCTAGGGCTTCAACGCACTCTTCAGCACCTCCTGGTAGATCTCGGCAGTGGCTCTCAGGCCCTTTTGAAAGAACAACGGAGGCATGACAAGGCTGGAAATGACTCCAAGGACCATGACGGAGGGGGGGAACTTCGTATGCTTCATGAATGAACCTCCTTGATGTCTTTGCAGATCCACCTGTCATTCTGCTTTTGCTTGTCTGGCCCTGGATGAAATTCTTTTCGTCAAAGAACCTCAGCATCCTGACGGACCCATGCTTGAGCTCATTCAGCAAAGTCGCTGCCTTGACCTTCCTCAACTCCTTAGCAGCATTTGTGATGAGCATGTGGTGAGACGTGTGGTAGGAGTAACCAATGTCCTTCTTGATCGTTCAGCAGATCGTCGACTTGTGACAGCCCATGTCAGCGGCGATCTTGGCGTAGCTGTGGCTTCCATCATTGTTGACTGTCTCCTTGATGGCAACGACGAACTCATTAGGAAATGGCCAAAGAACGAACATTGTGGGCCTCTCGTTTGGCAGTAAACTCATTCTTGTTCTCGCACGCCTTCCACTTCCTTCTAATGTACATGACCATGGTCCTCTTGAACCCAAACCAGGCCATCACTTCTGCAGGCTTCTTCCCGACGTGAGAAGAAGCTACTACCGCTGCTCTGCGCTCATATTACATCCTGGCAAAAGGGTAGAGAGAAAAATGTTAGTTGTCAAAGTGTCGGGTCTCTGCATATACAACTTTTGTTTTATTGCCTATTTCGTTTTCTTTTTGTCAAGTGTCAGATTTTGCTGCAACACCCTGTAGTAAACAAAGTAAGCTAATGGTGAGTGAGATATAACGGAATTGGTTTTAAAGAAAAAGAAATAAATTATGGAATGTTAATGAACTTACATTAAATTAAGTATGCCTTGTATGCAAAACAATGTAATGAGGATTGTTTTAATTACTGTTGCATGATGATTTTTTCTCCTAATATCATTCAACATTTTCAGCATTTTGTTTTGCTTTTGTTCTTAATATTTTTAAATGAAAGACACTTTAACTATGCATGCATTATTGCAATCGTCATAGCTGAATACTGGCTTTCTTTCCATAAAACTGACAACCTTTTCAATAGCTTTTTCAATTTCAGTTCAGGTTTCATCACAATCATGTTTTTTTTTTTTATTTCCTTGTTCATTGTGATAGTGTGAACACTAGAGAATAGTCCCTTTGGAAGATTTTATATCATATAATGTTGATTTTTTTTTCTATGTTGAACTCGGCCATTAGCTACAATGAATTTTCACCAGTGTAGAGTCTGATTTTTTTTCACTTTTTGTCATAACTCCAAAGTTTTCCTCTTGTTTCCATCATCTTTTGCACAAATACAAGCCATTAGGGTGAAATAAGCATAAGCATTTATCCAAAGTAAATTTCCTGAAAAACAAATTTGAAATCGCTCAAATGGTTCAATTATATGCATCAAAATTATGTAGGGATTCTACTGTACCTCATCTCAGATATACAGATATTGTCTGAGGCTTGTGTCTTTTATGTGCCATGTCCCTTCGGGACGTGGGAAGTGGCTCTCCACATCTTGTGCTTTGTAGCTGTTATTAGTAAAGTTTGTCTTTTTGCTATATCTCCTAATCTGTTCTGCTAACCATTAACACAAACTTATTAGATGCTGCTTTCTTCCATTCCTCTTGCCTTCAATATCTCCTGTGACTAGTTCTCCAAATGTAGGTTTTTCAAAGCATATTTAGAGAACTAATACTTCTAGTCTATGATTCAGTTTGAATTTAGTTTTGATTAGTTGTATTTTCTAAAACCTATTCTGATAGTTCCAGGAAGCTTATGTATTATTCACAGAAGTTACAATATAAATGCTTTCTTATCTCTTGTACAGAAAATGTAATTCTTTTATCCATGTACATTTGTAAGCTAATTCAGTTGACATTTACTTGTTCCTAGTTGGAATTTGAAGGCTTTTTCGCATAACGTGTGTAAGGGTAAGGATCAGCATAGTTCGTCATAGGGTATCCCTATGTATTGAATGACCGTGACAATAAAATTAGTGACTGTTCTTTGCCACACTTGGAATGGTAAACAATTTTAATTAAATTCATAAAACATTATGACAGCTAAATTATTTTTATGATGTAGGTTTCTTTGTAAAAGAAAAAGTTGGTGGAATGTTTTAATAAGAAATTACAATCTTACTAATGTTTTGGGATAGATATACATTGTGTGTTGGTTTTGATTTGTAACATCATTACTTTTATGAAAATAGATTTTGACATTCAACACATATTATAATATATATTATATAATATATATTATATAATATATATTATATTATATATTATATATATTATATATATTATATAATATATATTATATTATATATATTATATATATTATATTATATAATATATATTATATATTATATTATATATATTATATTATATATATATATATATATTATATTATATATATTATATTATATATATATATATATATATATATTATATATATATTATTATATATATTATATTATATATATATTATATATAATATTTTATATATATTACATAATATATATTGATGAAAATCACCAACAAATATTCCTATGGCTGTCCCAAGATCCTTGCTGTTACACAATATGTGAACCTGAATGCTGCTCACTGGTCAGACTGAAGTGTCACATACGACACACATATAAGAATTTGTTGTGGTTCTCGGATCTTCATATGTCAAATGACAGTCTATTATATAATGATTGCTGAGAAGTCATGATCAATAAGAAGCCTTTTACCCCTAAAATCTGAGTTTTGTCCATTTGGTTTGATTTTGAGAAGCAGACACACTTACAAAATCAAGATATTCTCATTAATTTCATTTTATCAGACACTTGTTTAGTTTAAGTGGGCTCCACACTTGAGTAAGGTAGTTCATTGAAACTTGCTTGATCACACTCTTTCCTGTCTTGCTGTCTTTTTCTATATTTTACAGTTGTCTTCCTTGTTCTGAAACTCCTAGTAAATATCTATCTGAATCCATCGATAATGTCAAATTATAGCAATATATTGTAATAAGTAATTCGTATGGGACGTAAGATTTCTTCTTACTGTACTTAGCCATTTTTTTTCTTTCCTTATTAAGTTGATAACTTTTCACTTAAGGAAGCACCTGATAGCTTTTCTTTTGACATATCTTGATTATCAGCATTATTAAGTAAAACTTTGCCAGCTAATTTTTCCTTAAAAACTGTGTAATGTTCATCAAAAACAGGGTACATGTGTCAGACAAATTCTTTAGTGTTATGATAGCACTTACTTGAGGGCAATACTTCAAAAATGGTTTCAGATTTGTAGCTTTTTGAGTGGTATATCAGCACATGTCATCCTTAGCACAAAATCACATTGGACATCACATTGTTGCTCCTTACTGGTGGTCTGGTCACAGCTTTTCCAAATAATGTGCGTTGTTCTGTTTTTTTTTGTTTTTTCTTTTGTCTCTACACTTTTCCTTTTTGAGGTGGCTTTCCTTTTTTGTACTTCAGTGATTTCTGATGGTCCACAAGCGTGTCCTGAGTCTAATCTGTGGTGTGTTGGCCAAAACTGCAAAATAATTTATCACCATCATGATACAAATCATCATGGAAAGTTAGCTCTTCAGCTCTGTATTTTGCTGCAAGTGTGCACCTACGAAGTTTGCTAGCAAACAACTCTTATTTTTACTATCCTTGATGATGCATGCCATGCTATTCATGTGCTAATATTGCACATGGTTATTTGCCCTGTGGGGACTGGTTTGGCTGGCTTAATATGAATTAGGTTATGGCACTAACACAGTAATGGGATCAGTAGTGGAAAATACCCCCACGTTATTTATAGAATGACATGTTGCAGCAATGTCGGTTGTAGTGCTTGTGCATAAGTGACTGATTTTGCTGTGTATTGCAAATATATGCAAAATGATGATTCTGTCAAGTTCCAACTCAAGAATTTTATGTTTTACCGTTGGAATATAAAGTTTCAAAGCAATGACAATGGATATGGCATAAACAAAGTACAAACTGCATTTATGTTGATAGTATCATAAATTTAGAAAACAAAAAATGGTTCTGATTTTCCCAATAGCATTTTTTCACTTTTATTTTTTATTCAGATTTTATTTTTTAGTAGCAAAAATCCTGTTTTCAGTTTTCTACTTCACCCCCCCCCCCGTCCCATTTTCCATATCCATGGAGAACTTGCCACTCTAAATACTCTTAAATACATGTTTGTAAATATCTTTTATGGTGAACCTGTAAAAGTTTTAATTTATCAATGTTATCTTTTTCTTTTGGGTTTTGTGAAAAAAAACAAATTATTAGAATAGTCCTGTTCTTTAACTTGGGAAAATACTAAAATTACAGTTTTACCTGAACATTCTTCTAGTCTTGATTTATTTCAACTGGTGGGCAAAGGCAAGCCTATGCTCAATTTGTATATCCATATTTGATAAAAAAATGTCATACCTTGTTGATTAGAAAATGTGGGCTTAGTGAACTACAAACATAATTTTTATGTTGACTGGTTACAAAGATTCCCTATGGAAATGGAAGTTGTCAGAATTTAATGTACTAAAAGACTTTAAATTGTTTTATTATTAATGGAAACTATTTTAAAAATGTGTTGAGACCTTTTTGTTGTATTTATGAATATTGTTTTCATTTTGCTCTTTGTTTATATCAAAGTGTATTAATACTGTTAAAAAAAATGTTTCAACTTTAATATAATACAAAGTGACAAGTGTGGGGAGAGTTCCCAGTTAGGATCAAATTAACTTAGTACTATTAGTTGTAGTAAAGGTCTACTAGTTTGTTACCATTGCTCTATAGCAAAGTGCCTAATAATTTTTGTCCTGTGTATGTGGGAGGTTTTGAGGAATGTGTAACCACCTCTTAATTGCTGTTGTTCCCAGGTTCACTGTAACCTAGGGTAGTAGCACCTGTTAGGGTCCCAGTCAAAAAGTCTTGTCCATATTAAATAAGCCATTGAAGGTGATAGTCCATAAAACAAAATAAACCAAACCTAATTTTTAATATATTCTGTGCAACTACTATCTACATTGTCCATTTGAATACTACACTGATTATGTTCAAAAGATGCAGGCAAAAAACAAACAAAAAAACTATTGCTTTGTTTTTTATTGCTTTTCATATGCAACAAAGATTTTATTCATTGAATCATTGCCCATACTTATAAGTATTGCTATGAACCCAACCATAACATTTTTTTTTTTTTTTTTTTTTTTTTTGCAAGCAGTTCTGTAATAAACTTTTTTTCTTTTTGTAGAAATTTTTGCTTGTACGTGATTTGGATTTGTAAAAAGGTTTTAGAAATCTCATAACACATTGTATATACAATTTGAATTTCTGTAAGTGACACTTATTCTAAATGGTGAAGCAAATTTTTAATTGCTCAAAGAATTAGGGTGTTGATTGATATATATATAATAATCCTTTTATAAAACTTATGTCCCTTCCAGATGTATGTGCTCAATTACACAAATTGAGTAGATTAATGCTTTCAAGGGAAACTGAATCTGAATGAAACATGGTTTGAGCATGAATTTTTTCCATGGTTTATCAATCCTTCAGGCGTGCCCAAAGAAAGTGCTGAAAAGTCCTCAGCCTGATCAAGAAGCTCTTCAAGAAAAACATTGGTTATAGTTTGCCAAGTGGGTTTTGTAGAAAACTTTCCAGTGACTTATTGTAATTATTAAGTGTATGGGAACTTCTGTAGATGGGAGAATGGTAAGTTAAATTAGTTTGAATTTCATTTGCTTGATCACTCCCCCCCCCCCCCCCAAGAAACATAAGCATCTTAACACTTATCTGAGGTATCCTTGAAATTCGTAATTTTATTTTGTGCTGTATTTATATACTGTTGCTGCTCTGGAGTTTTGTGTGTGTATATATACACGCACACGCACACACGCACACATATATATACACACACACACAAAACTCCAGTTTTCTGGAACTTCTTCAAATCTGGGCAGTTTTGAGCATGCATATGTGATATCTTTTGTTTTTCTTTGGTTTCTACTGTCATATGAGCAAACACTTTGAGTTTTTGATGGTTTTATGTTTAATCCCTATTTAATGTGTTGTCAGATATATTATTGATTATATTATAACCTCCATTGTAGCAAAATGGATAATCAGACATGGTTTGGAGAATTGGGTATAGGGTGGGGGACTTATATTTTCCTCTTCTGGGTAAGGGCTTTTTTTTTTTTTTTTTTTTTTTTTTACAGATTTTTGTGATTGGAATTTACCTTCTGCAACTGTCAATGAATTTGTAACAGATATATGCCTTTGTTGCAGCTGAATGCTGACAGGAAAAAACATTTTCATCTAATATTGCTTTCTTCCCTTTTTAAACACCTGTGCTGTGCAGTTGTCAAACTTTCAAAATAGATTTGTTTAACTTAAATTTAAAATTGTAGTAATTAAAAGTTGCAACAAACATTCGAAATATATTAAATATATAATTGATAATATTTTTCTTAATGCAATATAAACCTGTCTGTTTGGACATAATCCTTTTACTGCTACATTTACTTGAATAATGAAAAATAAATTTTTGACTTTGCTTACAAACCAAACAATTTTAATAATATTATTTACTTATAAAATGCTTCAATAAAGCACTTTAGAGCTCAAGAATTTTATTTTTAGTATTGTATATTTAAACTGCTGTCTGCAAATTTGTTATGTGATAGATTATATATAATGTTACAGCAAAATTTGCCTGCTTTCTGTTTAGTCTCTTAGTTGCTTAAAGAGTACTTTTTTTTTTTTTTTTTTTTTTTTTTGACAAAATGAAGTAACAGTCAGTACAAGGCTCACTTGTGTGTGTGTGTGTATATATATATATTTCAACAGTAAGTGGAAATAGTTTTACCCTTGACAAAAAATACTTGTTTTTCAGTCAAGTGATTAGCTTTTCCAATTAACTTTTTTCTTTAAAGTCAATTTAGCAAGCAAAAGTGCAGGCATATTAACTACAAACAAATTTAGTTCATTGCATCCAACAGTACTTGAAGGTGTGTTTAATCCATTCAGTTTTGTGAAGTGCACGTAACCCTTTCATATAGTCTAATTAAATGCAATCATTATTTTCTGTCTTTTTTCATTTCTGTCTTTTGCTCTCTTAGTAATGGTTTCTTTTTCTCATATTCTCTTACACTTGGCAACCTTGTCTTATTGGCTTTATTGCCTTGTTTGGGGTAAAATGATTTAAAAAAAAAAAAAATGTAAATGCTGGGTACAGTAAGAGGAAAATTAATTAAACCAAATAAAATTTGTATTTAAAATCTGGAAGAGATTTTTATTGGGTTTGTCTTGAGTCCCTGTCCGCACATGCAAACACACACTTATTAAAATGTGTCAAAATCTATGCTGTTCTCAAAATATAAATAACATTTGTTAGATGAAGTCTAAACATTGTTTAATGTGGAAAATCGTTTTTTTTTTGTTTTTTGCTAAAAGCTGATATGAAAGATCTTTAATTTGTGTAGTGACTCACTCACATAAATAACTAGGAAAGTAAATTATATCTATAGAATAGTAATGCCTCCTATTCCCAGGCACACTTCCTGCTTCATATGCACTTTCATGTCAAATCATTTTATCAGATGGTCTCATTTGTTTGCCAAATTTCCTATGTTTTGCTTTATTATAATCTTTAAACTTCATGTCTGTTAAAAGGGTGACCCCCCCCCAACTCTGCTATTATTTTTAACTACCTTCACTCCTTGCCAATAATTTTAAAGTGATGGTTAGAATTGTAATAAGATAGGTGCATCCACTAATTTGGTATACGTATAGTTTAAAATTAATTTAAAAAAATGAAAAGAGCTTTCATTTTAGCTTTAATTGAAAGCTAAAGGATTTAAAATTTACTCTTTCCAGTAAGCAAAGTACTCTGTATTTCAAACAGAAATTATATTGATCGGAATTGGTTTGTTTGTTTGTTTCTTTTTTTTTTTTTTTTTTTTTTTTCCCACCTCTCTCTCTCAGTGAAATTGATATAAAAAAATTTTAACACATTTGTAAAGAAAAGTTAATTCTTGATTTTAAAAATCTTGCAAAAATAATTTCTGAAACTATTTGAGGAAAATTAGCAAAGTTAAATTAATCTGATTTGAAACAAATATTACTTATAGCATCAAATGTTGTCTACAAGCATTTCTTAGCCACAGGTTCTTGTTTTTTTATGTATTGATCAATTTCTTGACTGACTAACATTAAGTACAGTGAAGGTGAATTGCTAGCAGATGATAAATTTTATGAGGATTTTTTTTTTTGTAGGAGGGTGCAACATGACGTTTTAATGATAATGTTAGGTATTTGTAGCATGTTTTTATTTTATTGATTTCATGGAGGTACCTCTAAAGAATTTATAAAAAAAAAATATTAAAACCTTTATTTTAAAAGGGTAATGAAGTAAGCACATTTGCCTGTTTCATCTCCTCTCTTTTTTTCCCCTTTATTTTTTAAACTTATCGTTTCCTCACGCACACACTCATTGTAGGTTCAACTTTTTCATGGTGTCCACGGATATTACACTGATCCTGAGCAGAAGTTCTGAGTCATATGCAAATAACCCTGTCAGTTACCTCCCTTTGATATTTTCCTGCCAATGTTGTTGCCAACCAACTTTATTTTTTCTACCTCCATTAAAAAACAGATTTTACTTCAGTTTTTTGCTAATTTCCATTACATATTTTGATACACTTTTAAGTGAGTAGTTTGACACCTTAATAACAATCTCTATTTTGTTTTTGTTTTTTTTTTACATGTTGGCTTTATTATTATTAACCTAATTAATACTGAACTCTTACACTGCCTTATATTATGCAATATTGTCTAAGTGCTGCTTCTATTGACCATCAATTAATTATATAATTTATATAAGGTAAGGTTGGGAGATAATGAAATGTTCTTCACTCACTGCTCAAACTTATTTCAATGTTTTTTTTTTTTTTCTCCCTTATGAGTGGTTTGGGTTAAGAACTTTTCACCATATCCTTGTACTTAAACTACACATTGAAAATTCAAAATAATCAAATTAGTTGGATAAAGCTGACATGGCTGAGTTATTTTTAACCCTATTTGAAAAATGTTATCTTATATCCTCTGAATATTTTTGTCTCCTCTTGTATCTTGAGTTGCTTCACCTACAAAAAGGTCTTGTGGCATTGTAAGAGAATTTTTTTTTTCTTCTTTGAAAGATATTCTAAGATCACAAAAAAATGTCAGTGTTCAAAAAAAATTTTTTTTTTTTTTTTTTTTTAATTCATTTTCAACTCATTTAATAACAGTATTTCAAAAGCATCATGAGCATCATCTCTTTGATTTCTCAAATATTATGGCTTGAAGAAAGGTTAAATGCAAATTTACCATATTTGGTAAGAATTGTTTGTCTGACGTGTTCTTAGAAAAAATTAAATGCCAGATTTTTTTTGTTTTGAATGTAAATGATAGCTACCAACCATATCATGAAAATATTAGTTTGTCTCCCCCCCCTCATATATATATATATATATATATATATTACTTGAACATACACTGATGCATATTCTTAATCTATAATGTCAACTTAAATTTTCTTTTGAGATGATTGAAAAGCCCCCTCTCCCCTTCTTTAAATAACCCACATGTATGTTTGTAGTTAGAATAAGCTGAACTCTTTTTTTTTAACAGATTTTTATTTATGCCATATCCTGGTGAGGCAGCTGACATCAAAGTAATATAAGAGGAACTAAACATTATACAAATCATTATCAGCCTTCAAATCCCCAAAAGAGGATTGATAGTGTACTTAGGAACTTGTCAAGTATCTGCTCATTATAAGAGATTCTGTTTGTTCTTAAAAGTTAGAGCCTTGTCTATTGATGCCAGTGTTTGAATGCCTTCAGTCATATTCATTTTGTGTAGCCTGAACGAAACATCTATTTCAGATGTGCTGCACTCTCCTGAATGGTTTAAGGCTTTCTGGTCCCAGTTTTCTTCTCTCATCTTAATCTCGGCTGCCTGACAACATTCATTTCCTTCCTTCCTTTTTCTCCTTGCATAAATTGGTCTGATTATCTATGCTCCAGCTTGCCTGCTCTGCAGGCTACAGCCATTTTGCTTCCAACTGAGTCACTTTTGCACATATTGCATGTTAACAGCTTTGATTGAGTGTAGGGAAAGGAAATAGGATATTGGGCAGAGCTATTATACATTTATCATCTTTTGGAGTGTTAGCTCAGTGGTTACACCTTTCAGATAGTATCATCAATGTGTATGGTTGAGTAATAATCCCACTTCTCATTATTTGCTGAAAATGACATTTTGTATTGAGACTACCTATTATGTATAATTTCATTATAACATTTTATGAAAAAAAAAAAAATGATTAAGAAATATTCATATTGCTTAATGAAAAATGCCTGACAATGTAACTAGAATAAATTTATTCAAAAGTCCGTGAAACACTTGTTCTCGACGAGATTGTTTACTACTAGAATTATAATATATTTGAATTTGTTGACACAGTCTAGCTGAGAAATCATTTAAATATAGCAATTTTTGAATTGATATGAAATAAATTAAGTTGCCACCATTTATTTGTATTAATATTAATTCTGACCCATCAGAAGTAATTTTTTTATATAACCCTTTGCCTATCTAGGGCATTTTCATGTGTACTATCCAAACTGTCTTGTGTATCACATGATGCTCAGGACAGGCAAAGGATTAACATTTAAAGTATTTGTTAATTACAATATCATTATCTTACTATTTTTTGTTTTTGTCTTACTATCCTTTATCTGTCATTAATAAAAACTAAAATGTAAAAGTGATGAGAATGTAGTTATATATATATATGATTCCCTCGCTACATAAGAGTTCTCATGTTTCAAAAATAGAGGCTAAAAACTTCAATTTAATTATAGAAATTAAAGTACCTAGTTCTGTTTCATCCTCAAGTGAATTTTGGAATAACAAATTTTGAAATTTACAGAGTTTTATAAGCATATACATTAATTTCTATGGAAACTGAGAAAACCAATCATTTTAATAAGGGGTGGTAGGGTTTACATTTTCACTGACAATTATTGTATCATCTTATTAGTTACTTTTGAAAAGTCAAGGTAGGGTCGGGATGCCTTTATTTTTTAAACGAATGATGACATCTATTCAACACATAACTTCAGATTATTAACCTAACAGTTCTTTCCTATTTTTCTATATATTTGCACATACATAAATAAAATGTGGGTCTATCTGACACTGATAATAGTTCTGTCAGGGATGAGGAAATGTAAGAGCTCGGGTGCAAATTTACTGTAGATGATGTTGTGATCAAGGACCTATTACCACAGACACCAAAATGCATTAAGGAACCAAGCAAATAAGGTAATCCCCATCACACCCTCTGACAAGAGAGGTGGGATGGTGATCGTGAACAAGAATACATATGTAGTATAGAAAAAAAAATTAATTCCCTACTCAATCATACCAATACATATGAAAAAAAAACTGAACAAACAAAATAATTACTGATACACTTAATAAACAGTTTGACAATCATTGTATCGACACATAGACTATCACCCTAGAACATCCAAACTTTATGGTTTCCCTAAAACCCATATATATATATATATATATATATATATGAGAGAGATGGACCATCAAAAAAGAATTGATGAATGAATTTTATCAATTCTCCAATGCTGCTGTAATCATAACATAACTGGAGCAGAGATAGTACACTTATGCCCAACCCATACAGTTCAGGATAGGCACACAAAAAAATATGCTTCTGTTAACCATTTGTACAGACAACTACAACATCTGAATACATACTACAGTAAAATCTTCATATGTACAAAGGAATCTATTTTTAACTCCAATTTTAACTATTTTTGTGTGTGTTTGTGTGAACACAGGGTGCAGGAGAAATACCTCCCACATAATGGTAACATTAACAAGATGAAAATACCATTGCCACTAATGTTTTACCATTATTTGTGAGGTATTTGTCATATATATATATACACACACACACACCTTCTGCTGCCTACACCTGGTGGTGTAACCATGTTTAGTGGTCCAGTCCTCAGGGTCTTAGAATGATGTCTTAACCACACTGCTAACTCTGTGCTGACTCTGGTCCAAGCTGGTTGTTGGTTGCTGGCCACTTCAATACACACCAACTCTGCCCACATTATTGTTCTCAGAGCAGTGGAATATCGATTGTTGTATTAATTGCAGCACTAGTTTGAGTCATGGCAGGTGCTATACTAAAGGAAGAAAAGTATCTTTATAATGAAAAAATTTAACAAAAGATTCATGGGGTTAATTTTCAATTGGTTTATATAGCTCTTGGTACAACAAATTAACTCTTCCTGCATCAATCTCTATAGTGACACTGTGCCTCACCTTATAATTTGGGTTCAAATTCTCAGCCCAAGTCTTCAAGATTTCAAAACCCATCTGCTTATATACACTTCAGCCCAAAACTCGCATGGGGTCCAAAGATTTCTGGGGGTTTTGGTGATTCCCCAATTTTCACCTTAATCCCAACAAGGGCTCTTTGTTCCATATTTCTGCTTTCTTAACTTTCCAAATTTGCACAATCATCCACCTTCTCAGGAATATTTACAGGGATTACTCCTCCTCTAACTCCCACCTGCTTCACTTCACATCCCACACCATCACTATACAGGCGGTGCCAAATTCTCCTTCTTTCTCCTACTCTCCTAGCATTCAACCTCAGCCCACTTCCCAGGACATGCATAACTGTCTTTGTGACAAATCTAATTTTTAATGCACATAGGTGGAAAGGCAGTTTTATTCTCGTCATTAATTTTAATTCTCTGATTCTTTATCTATTTTCCTGGAATTATCTTTGTTCAGCGACATATATAAACCAGACCACCAATGACAGAACGTGTTTTCATAACTCCAGCCTTAATTGTACATCCAACCCGTTAAGAGAAACTTGTTCTCATTTAACCGTCTGAGTGAGAGATAAAATTATTTCACAATTTGATTTCATCAATGAAAATATATTTGTTTGCCTAAATTCTCAATGAAGGGATACAATTGCTCTCCAAATCTATTTCCAGCTGCATGCCAGACTCTCTTGGTAGAAAAGAAAAATAAACTTTAGGAGAGAAGAAATCCAGATGGTCCCATTTTCAAAATGTCTCCATTCTCTATCTCCCAGGCTATATTCCATTTTGAGCTTAACCCTTTTCTGTTTAGAATCCCCATTTTACCATCTCATGGCCTCAATGTCACATATTTATTTATTTTTATGACTTTCTTTCAAATCTTACATATGGCCATTTAAATATATGGTGAAATACTGATAACATCTTGTACCATTACCATATGGAAATTGTCTTTACAAGTTGAGCCATCGGTCGTGTGGTGTTTTGAACTGAGTTTACAGGTGGTGAAGTGATAAACTCATGGCAAATTCCAGATACTGTTAAAAGGACAACTCAAACATACATTTTTGAAGGCACACATGGAGCCATGGTTCAAGAAGCCAAATGCTTTTAAAAAATCATTTTTATCCAGGACGCTGCTCTATCATACTTTGTGAAAGAAAATAATGCCCATTTGAAGAAAATCGTTTTGACTGTGTTTTGTGTATATTATGTGACATATCATATATTAACGGTGCAAATAGTTCTGTGAAACTGTTCATTTCTGAATTCCAAATAGTGAAGTAACAAAACAAAACGCAGCAACAAACCCCAGTTGAACAAATCGATAACCAAGATGTAATGCTTGATGTGCACATTGTTAATAGTTGCTGTTTTGTTTCCCTATAAAGTTATACAATATTTCTTGTGTGTCTGTAGAAATTTTGAAGGTAGATATCTAGAATACCAAAAGTATAGATAATTGAACTACTATACAACAAAGCTTGGTTTCAGTGTCAGTGATATAGGAGAATTGTTAGGCCAGTATGACAGTTTGGAAGATTCTCTTACTAAACCCAAACATTAGATTTAATTTGGAACTCTAAGTGGTGGTTTCATGATTTGATTTTTCTAATTGAGTTTCATGTATGAAAGATATGGCCAGTCTTTAAATATTTTCCGATCAATTTTCGGAGTAATAAAGATGAGATAAAATTTCTTGAATCAGAAAAGTCAAAACCGCTAATGTCTCGGGGTTCTTGTATCGAGAAGATCTCTCAGCAAGTCCTAATAAATACTTCTCATAATAATTATTTTCTGTAATTGTAGAAAAATTTTTTAAAGCTTTTTTTTTTTTTTTTTTTTTTTTTTGACTAGAAAGGGCAGACATTGTTTAACAAAAAACAAAAAAATTATCTGTAACATAGGATTTGACTTTTATATATTTGTTCATTTTTATACCTACATGAAGATTTTCCATATTTAGGTCATTTAGCATTTTTTGTGATTCATTTGATAAGTAAAATGTCACCAATAAGTTGTAGATGTTTCAAATATTCAGTTTAAGTTTGCTACCATCCTTTCTCAGTTCACCTCTCCCAACACACACACACTCAACTTTTAAAGCCTGCTGTAAATAGTTCAGATGAAATTGTATCTCCTTGTCACACTCCTTTTTCCAGCTTTTATTTTGTCATACAAAGAGAAAATTGTTTGTTAGATTTTTTTTTTTTATATATATTTCAGTTGATTTATTGTTTGTAGATGGTCTATTTTTGAATGAGAATCTGATAGAATAGTAAATATGAGACAATTAGGAAAGTTTAATTTGGCATGTTTTATTTATGAACTGGCATCTAAAAAAAGAATATTACAAAAACACTCAAAAAATAAAATGTGGATCACATTAATTGTTTAAACATTTGTATTTTATTTTGACTATTTTACCAGGGTTCATGTATCTTGTATTGTTTCAGTACTAATTTAACCTTTACTGTGCTGGAGGTGAAAATTGTCGCCATAGAATTCTCTTCCTTTGCTGCTGTAGCCTTGAGATGGTTGCTATAAATAAACACTTGTCAACTGTTATTTTCAGTATTTTAAGCTGGAAATCACCTACTACTGCTTTGGAATGAGGCTAAACTTTCATTTTCTGACACTATTTTCAATTCTTCTAGACTCTTCTACACTAGGTGTAACTTTTATACTCATGTAAATTTTTTTCACATTTTTTTTTTTTTTTTTTTTTTTTTTGTAAACAAAAATGGCCGCATCAACATCTAATGAAGCCTTTATCCAGGAGGTTTTCTTTATTTGGATTTTGATGATGATTTTGAAGGCCTTACTCAAGTGGGAATTGACAGTGAAGTGGTCAAAGATGATAAACTTATCATATGGAGGAAAACATTGATGACCACTAGTGGCTACTATAATCTATGGCCAACTAATTTTATGGATGCTAATGGCGACCATTGATATACCTGACAGCTTTTCTGGAGGTGAATTATTTTGTCTATTTATAAACAACGAAATAACTTTCTCATTAACAAATATGCTAGTCAGGTGAAAGAAAGACCAAACAAATGCTGGTGTCTTATTTGTATACATGAGAAAGCATGTTACTTTTAGTGAAATAAAAGCCTTCTTAGCCATTTTGCTTTTTATTGCATCCCAGAACTCTACAAAGAATAATAAAAGTTGAAGTATGTTAAATTGTTAATGTATTTGTTTTTTCTTTTTTGTTTTGTGTTTGAATTATTTGTTTTCAACATCAAAACATGCATGCAAAACGTAATGCATTACATCAAAATATTCATTCTTTTATTAGTGTACAAAAAATAAAATCTATACACACAATACAAAGAAAGTTTTAATCATTTTAAAACAGTAGGTGTTTGTTTTTTTTTTTTTTTTTTTTCGTGCCCTCAAAGAAAATTTAGTGTCGGGGGGAACAATTCTAGAAAGAAATTAGGTAAAGGTTAATAAGAGGGGTTGTGACCTAGTTGTTTATGAATTGTTGCACACTGCTAGATCATTTGCCTTTCACTGCACCTTTGAATAAATTATATTCAGTTATTAAAATGTTTTCCAGGTCAAAATTGTGATCAGTTTTCACTGACACACAAGTTCATTGAGTGTGTTGTTTGTATATTTTTTTCTTTATATATTGTTTTACAAATGTATTGGGGGGGGGGGCATTGTTTATATTCTGCTTGGCTGATGCCTGCTTTCGATCTAAAGCAAGCTCTCTGTTTTACATTAAATCTTTAGTTATTTTTTCAGTCTTTAGGATAATTTTTATATAAAAATAACATTGTATATAAAACAACTAGGAGAGTGGAGGATTAAAAAAAATATTTTCAGTGTATTTTTCTTAAACAGGTAGATATTCAGGGCTGCAAATTCTATTCTATAATTTCTACCACTAAAGAACTTAGAATGAATTAAATGGCTTAAAAAAAAAAAAATTGGACTGAAACTGTAATGGGGAAAGTATCTTAAACTTGAAAACTGATAGTCTGTTTATTTGCCCAAGATTTATAGGCTTATAATCCCTTTGTGCAAACAGTAAATGGAAAGATCTGTGATGACCTGACCGCCTTAACAATCAGTCAAGTGTAAAACTTTCCACCACCCAGAACTAAAAGTCCTCCTCTGATAATGAGGTCCTACTTGTCCCATTTTCAAATTTGAGGTCTCCAGTTCACCTCTTCTTAGCTTGCAAGGTTGTAGTGTGACACTATGAGTTGGATATATGCGCACACGTGTGTGTGTGTGTGTGTGCATATATACACCCCCACATCTGTGTGTGCGTGCGCGCGCACACATATGTGCGAGAAGATTAGTTAGATTTGACCTGGGTATCAAACTTCAAGACCAAATGATTAGATTAGGAATCTAGATAAAACCATGTTTTGGACATATGGCCAAAAGGATAGATAAGTGTTAAGTACTTGTCAAAATACGAAGATAGTGAACTGGTCAAAACTTAAAAGGGTCTGAATTTAATGTCCCTGAATCGGAGTCAGCTAGGCTAAGAAATATTTTTATGTCCACTTTCTTCAAAGGGAGAAATGGTCATGAAAAAGTTATGGGTTTATTCGTGGGTGTCCCTTGTCCGGAAATGCTGAAAGAGGATTCTGCATATATACGGGAGCGCCTTGGGCCACGGAGTTAGTTAGACTTAGTTTAGGTTCGAGGAAGGTTGATTTAGGCTGGAGCAAGTAACGACGAAGAGCGACCCATTAGCAGCAGGACATTGTTAGCTAAGATATATATATTTTTTGCCAGCCGAGAGTCAGCCCGGAGTTGGTTGTCCACAAAAAGGTCACACGCCTTCCCTCCTCTTTTCGTCCTACTCAAGTTTGTAGTTGTGTTTTTCTTTTACCTGTGAGCCTGCCTCTCGCTCGATCCGCCGCACAGAAATTCTACGACGTGGGGTCTATATCTTTGTGCAACGAGTTGCAGAGGTGGGTAGTCTCACAGTAGCCTCTGTTATTGAAATCCTAGGGTTTTGGAGATAGACCCTCATAACCATATATATTCTGAAACATTAGCCAGGGTACTTGGATAAGTATATTTCATTTCAATCAAAGGGGGTCCAGGGATGAGGGGGTGGGGAAAACACCTCACTGGAAATTTTTTTTGATTTTATTTAATTTAAATTCAAACAAGGGAATCACTCCCATTTAAAATATAGGAGAAAGCCAAAAGATGGAGGTCACATTGGCAAGTTCATTAAGTAATATTGAAATGCATTATTTTTTTTCCACAAATCATAACA
Organism: Acanthosepion esculentum; assembly: GCA_964036315.1. NCBI lineage: Eukaryota > Metazoa > Mollusca > Cephalopoda > Sepiida > Sepiidae > Acanthosepion > Acanthosepion esculentum. The sequence goes on from OZ038478.1 coordinate 14,410,785, forward strand.
ATGATTTAAAATCAATCATTTTGTTAGAAAAACAGCAAGGCATGGGTAATTTGGCTAGTATACTATAATACTTGACTAGCCTGGAATTTGAGCAAAGCTCACTGGTACCATTTTTCTCCACACCAGTATCTATCACACTGCTTAAACATCTGGCATTTTACTATGTCATAAAACAAAGATTGGATAGAGAATTGGCAAGGAAGACGTGACAGAATGATATTTTTACTCTATTTATTCAGTGGATTTTCTGTAGCCAAATTGGTCTATGAAAGACAGTTTCTTGAAGTGCATGCACAATGTGAGTTCATTTTTATTATTGTTGAATGCTTCTTCTTCTTTATTTCTAATTCCGTGCTGTTTGTGCTTAACTGTTGAACCGAATTAACCCATAATAAGCAATGCTCGTACGAGTGAAACTGGTCATAAAATAAAGTAGTTCATTTCTCGTTAGAAATGACCTGAATGTTTCTTGTAAAAACAAATTTTACGCTTTAATAAGAAAGATTGTTTTTATTATTGTACTATTTTTTTTTATTTTTTTATTTTTTTTTTTTTTTTTAGTTGTCATTCAAATAAAAAAAAGTTACTTAACCAATCATTTTGAACCCCCACTTCATCAATTGGTGACTTGTGATATTCATTGTATGCTTGGCTTAGTGTTTTCCTTATTTAACCAAAAGAACTTGATAGGCTCCAAATCGATAATTTTAGAAATGTAAATAATACCCAAGTTTATAAAATGTGTTATAAATTAACCAAGGAAATTGAGATTATATGGTCCACAGAGCAGGACATAAGAAAAACCTATTTTATTACCAGTCTCATTCTTATTTCTGCTACTATGAGGATATTCTTTGTTATAATATTACAATCAAGACAATTGTTTCTATTGATATTGCTTTTGGTAATTGTCATTATTACTGTTGCATTGTTTGTACCTGCCTTTTCTAATATTCCTACTATAATTTTTTTTTTTTTTTTTTTTTGGTACTTGTGTCCTACATAGAAAAATAAAATATTTAGATTTTGCAAGTAGATTATTCAATTTCTAAGTTCAAGACTAATCAGAATTTTATATTAATGTCAATCACAAGTCCCGTAGCTCATTAGTTGTAGGAGCACCACATGTATCGCAACTACAGTAGAAGCGGTGTGTCTTGTCAAGACAGCCTGATATGGCTCAAATTGACAACTAAGAAAAAAAAAAGAAAAAAAGTTACTTAACCAGAAAATACCATTTTAAGTTTTGCATAAAGTTAATTTTTATTTAAAAAAACAAAACACAATAATGACATTGAATAAAAACAAAAATGATTACAAGCTTAAATATATTTTTTTTTCGAAGGTTTCAAATTCATCGTAGGATCTTTCCATTAAAGTAACTTTCATCTCTGTGTTCTCTATGGACTGTATTGATGATTATTTATTATTCGTCTTTTTCAGAGAAAGAAGAGAAGAAAGAAAGCGAACTTGAAAAATATTGGAAGGCAGTGAAAGATAACCCTGCTGATTTTACAGGATGGACTTACTTGCTGCAATATGTAGAACAAGAGGTAGGCAGATAAGGATTTTCCATGTTTAGCTTAAGCTGTCATATGCAGTACTGTACATTTGTGTTCTTCTAAAATCAGTTGTGCACTATTTGAACCATTCACCCATACGTACTTGTCCCATTTTTGTCAAATAACAAATCGTGATACACTACATGCTACATTGATTACATATTTTAAGGCAGATTTTACAAGTACACAAATGTACTAATGAGTGGATATAGGACATGAAAGACCTTACTCAAGGTCTTGATTGCGATGCTTCAATTATTTAGACTCTATTTTATCTCTCAAAGTATGTTTTCATTTTATATTGCCACAGATATCGAGTATAAATTAGGTAAAAATCAAGGTTATATACTTTGCAGTTTTGATAAATGATTATACTTAATTTGTGCTTTAAGACACTTTTTGGATATATTGGGTTTGTCCTTCATTAATAGCTAGGGTTTGTCCATTGCTTCACTAAATGTTGTTAATCATTGTCATCATCAGTCTCGTGATTGAGTGGTCATAGTTGCTGAGCACCTGACTAGCTCTTTCCATATATCTCTGTTGCATGCCAATGTCTGAAGATCTGTCTGAATGATTTTCCAGTTTACTCGGTGATGATGTCAGCCTTTCTTTCTTTCTTTCTTTGCCTCTTCTTTTTGCCCAAGGCGGTATCTTATAGGTCGTTAGTGGAAAGATTGTTGGTTTTTATGACCTGTCCATATCATTTCAACTTGATGGGTCTGTTTCTCATCTATTATGTAGTTCAGAGCTTTTTATTAAAAAAAAAAGAGAATCATAATCTGCATTTTGGGGCAAAATTTAGACTAATCTTTTTACTTCTCTTTAAAGAGTCGTGAATTATTTTCAACATTTTCTTAAGCAATGCTATCAATAAACGAACCACAGTGCATTTGTGAGACTGCAACTCTCTCCTCAAAATTATCTTTCATTTTATCATTGAGTGGTAGGGTCTTTAATTACTATATAAGAGGTTATATGACTGCTTGGTTGATAAGTATACAAACTAGGTTTATACTCTTAAAATCTGTTGATAAATAATGGTTGGTGTTTCTGGTTTCACCATAACCTTTACTTCAGACACTGTTTATTACATATAAGCATATATTATTAGTTTCATACATACATTTTATACACACACATACACACACACATGTGTTATACACTATTAAGAGCTGATATTTCTCTTTAAATACATGACAGTAAGTAGAGCAGATGACCTTTCTTGAAAGTATCTTTATTTTGTGGTAAAAGTGATTTACCTATTTGATTTGGTACAGCTTGAGTATCTAACGAAAAGGCTCTTTCTTTATATTATTGACTTGGTGGCTCTTTGAGAACTTTTCAATCTTCTAGCTCCTTTGGCTTGCTTACATTTGCCCTTTATTCTCCCTGAATATTTATCAGAATTTGAAGAATTAGACTTTAGTGCTTTCTTTACAGTTTCTACTTAGCTCTCATTAAAATACTTTCCAAACTGAGTGGGGGGGGGATCTTTGAAAAGTTCTTGGCCCAACTCATTTCTCAGTTTTTGAATTGATGCCCAAATGTCAGATGTTTTTTTTGTTTTTTTTTTTTTTTTTTACTGAAAGTTTTCCAGTACCTTCCTCCTAAGTCATATATAGATGTTGAATAAATATATATATATATATATATCTGTTGTCTGCATTAACAATCACAGTTGATATATTAAAGGAATCTTAAGTCAAATGTTTGTCTTTCAATAGGGATGCTAAATAAGAATAAAACTGCCAAGACCTGAGGTTCATTGTATAGTTTTTTTTTTTTTTTTTCCTCCTTCAAACATTAGCAAAAAAAGCAAGAAACCATATACACTTCATATAGACTTCTTGATCAAACTATAATATTTAAGTTACATTGTATTGTTGTTTGCATTTAACTACAAGGAATTCCTGATATTTAAAGAAAATGTGTTTGTGCAGTGATTAATGTTATCTTATCAAGCTGTTTTGGGAAAAAGTATGTTAATAGGCTCATGAGCAGACACTTGTGAAGTTTTGAGGATATATTTACAAGGGGGTGCTGAAAAATTCTTGTCTCAGATCCACTTCCCAAAATCTGATCGGCTGGCCAATCATAAGACTTTGGGGATCCCTTCTTGCTCAGGTGTACGATTTTTCTTGTAAGGTCTTTTTTTAATATATTTTGGTAGAGACCAGACACTGTTACTTACCTATATTACACTTTGTTCTCTGTAGATTTATGATGTAAGATAAATTGTCCACAGCTTTCCTCAAAATTTGTTGAGAATTGGAGACTGCATTATCATGTTTGCAAAAGCCCCCCCCCCTCTTTTTTCTTAGAAAAGAATGATTGAAAGCCTGGTTTCTCTACTGGGGGGGGGGGACTCCATACAAGAAATTAATATTAATAAATAAAATATATATATATATATATATATATATATATAAAACACAACAGAGAAATCCAAAATCACCTCATGGGTATAGTGTATTTCAACCAAGTACATCCAGCTTATTCAACTAAGATTATTCAACTAAGACAGATGGGCTGTATTTGTGTCAGAACTAGATTTAAAATTTAACAAAAACAGTTGAAGAAAAGGATACAGTGCCTACCTATGTTGACACCCCGGCAGGACAGTCAGTGGTAAGGAGAGGGCAGAAGTTATCTATGTTAAAAGGAAAGAAGAACCACACATTCAACACAAATATTAATCTTAAAACCTCAATTTGGGGTTATAAGAAAGATGAAGTGTTAAAGTGAGACAAAAGGAAGGCCAAAAAAGGGAGTTTTATAAAACAAAATTTTTAATTGTATAAAAATATTTTTTTACACTAAAAAAAAATCAGAATAAGCTTATAAATAAGATATATAACAAGATTAACAATAAACTGTATTTAAATAGTTTATATTAAGAATATATACAAAAAATATTTTTTAATTATGAAATAAAATTTAAAAATAATTTGGAGATAAATATATTATCCATTTAAAATATTAAAGAGAAATTAAATTAAGAAAACAAACCATACCCAGTAATATATAAAACGAAACTTTTTAATATCATAATTTAATATTAAAAATTTTTTTATATATTCTTTATAAATTATCTAAATACAATTTGTTAATCGTGTTATATATCTTATTTTTGAGCTTATTTTGGTATTTTTTTAGTGTGAACAAATTTTTAATAAAATTAATAATTAGAAATTTCGTTCACTCCCCCCTACTTTTGTTTCATTTTAACACTTTATTTTTCTTATAACCCCAATTTGGGGTTTTAAGGTTAATATCTGGGTTGAATTTGTGGTGCTGCTTTCCTTTTAAAATAGATAACTTCCGTCCCTCCCCTTACCCCTGACTTGGGCAGTCTGTCCAGCTGATATGGGTAGGCTCTGTATCAATTTTTCAATTGCTCTTTTTGTTAAATTTTAAATCTCTCATTCTGACATGAATACAGTCCATCCGTCTGGGTTGAATAAGATGAACGTGCCCGGTGTCGGTTGAAATAGACTGTATCCATGAGGTTTTTTTTTTTATTTTTATTTTTTTTTTTATTTCTCTGTGTAATATATATATATAATGTATATATATATATATATATATGGGGTTGGCGAATGAGTGCATGTCATTTTTCCAGTAATAGTTTTGATATATAGACTTCATAAACCTAAATCAGTAAATTTTGTACTAATATTGTGACATGTTTAAAATTTTTCATTTTTATCATAGAAAGTAGGGAAGAAGTGAATTAGATTATATTTTTTTTTTTTTTTTTTTTTTTTTTTTTCCCCTTTATTCTAGATTAGTCACAAAAAAAATCAGATAAGACCAAGTGTCATTACATTACAGGTAGTTAGATTTTGACAGAAAAGGCATCCAGGTATATAAGTTTTTTAAATCCACTCTCTAAAGTGTAATATTTGTGTAGCCAGTGTTTTTTTTTTGTTTTTTTAGAATCAGTAGAAAAGGTCATTGTATACAAATTTGATTTAGAACCTGACTTTTGTATATCAAAAAATATGAAATTACTGTAAACCCAAATTTAACATTTGTTCCCCATCAGTAGAAATAACATCTTTTTGGATCAAATTTTCATCTTTGTCTATCCTGATTAGTTGAGTTTAGGTACCTCCACCTTTTTTGGCATAAATTTTCGACACCTAAGGTTTAAAATTAAATTTTAAAAATGAAAAATCTTCCTTGAATATTTCATTTTAGCTTTAATTGAAAGTTTAATAATTAAATTTATTATTTCCATTAATTAAAATATTCTGGTCTATTTCAGATAGAAATTATATAGATTGGAATGTCAGATTTAATTTTGATTTAAAATTTTCTTAAAAGTGGCCATTTTCATAATTTTAAGAAATTTGTAAACAAAAATATTTTTGACATGTTATTTTAGTAAAATTAGAAAATTTAAAGTTAAATTAATCTGATTTGAAATCAATATTACTTATAACATAAAAAAAAAATATACAACAAATTATTAACGATTGGTCTTGTTCATTTGATCCAACGTTTGATGGATTGCTGATAGACGAGGCGATGATGGCTACTATGGATGACCCCAATTGTCAAAATTCTAAGTGAACGCATATTTTTGGTTTTTAAGTACCTAGTAATTTTTACAAATGAACATATTTTCTGCAATTATTTAATATTTTATTGACTTTTAATTACCTTTCGAAGATGCAAAAATAAAAAAAATTTAAAATACTATAAAATATTGAATTTTCTTCAATTAATTTTATAATTTAATAACAAATGAAATACCATGATTACTCAATTGAAGTATGTCCCACACTAATGTAAATACATAAAATAAAAATATTTAGCGAAATATAAATTTAATTGAAAAAAAGTAAAACTTAGTTTAAGCTTTAAACGTTTAAAGTTGGATAGAAATTTTGAAAACCTGTTAAAATGTAACTGAAGTGACATAATAAAGGGACAAAACTTTTAGATCATAATAATGGCAATTTCAGTCTACCGTACATGAAAATAATGAACGTAATAAGTAAAAAAAAAAAATAAAATAAAAAATTTTAAAAATAAATAGCACAACTAAGTTGATTAATCTTTTCAATTTTGGATTTGTAAATTTTGTTTCCACTTAATTACTATATCACATCCATGAAATAGCCTAATACAGACTTTTATACGATTTTAAACTATTATAAATTATAATTAAAATTTAAAAGGAATGAAAAAATTCTCGTAAAATTTAATTATTCATCAGAAAAAATTTATTTCTTCAGACAATGTCCTTAATATTACTTATTTACAAAAGCAATTAAAAGCTTTTCTAATTAATATAGTTTTATTGGATTCATTATTTTTCAATTCAGAGCAGATTTTCAGTTAGATAGCTCAAATTTGAAAAAAAAATAAATAGGTGATTTACAATCTCTAAAGACTCCTACTTTTTAACAAAAAAAAATTTTTTTTTCAGGAAATAAAAAGGTTTTGTTCGAAATTTCATGATTTTAAATAAGTGGGGATAACATATTAAAAAGAAAAATATTTTTTACCAAAATTTTCTAAAAAAAAAAAAAAAAATTGTTCCAAAAATAATTTCATTCATTTGTGAATAAGTCCTGAAAATTTCATTAAAATCGGACAATTACTTGATTTTTACAAGATTTTCATGTCATTGCGATAACGTAAACAAAAGACTAACCAAAATTTCGAACGTTAGAAAGGATTAAAAAATTTCAAAAAATACTTTGGTCTTTCATCTTTCATAACATAAACATTTTGACGATAAAACTTTATTTTTGTTAAGTTTGTGGCATTTTTCATTACGCTATCTGTTTTCCTGCGAAAAAGCGGAGATGCCTAGTTGAGTTTTATTTACTCAATTTGTTTTTTTTTTTTTTTTTTTTTTTTTTTTTTTTTTTTTGTAGCATTACCTCTTAAAACTCAATAGTTGCTGCATTTAGTAGATGTAACATGAAATATTACAGCTATTATGGAATAGATTTCATAGCTATAACAAGTCTTATTTTCTACTCAATATATCTGTGATCATTATTTGTTCCTTTCTAAATATTCTTTTTTGTGCTGTGTCCTTTCTGTGTCCAATTTCCTGTCTTTCATAGCTCTTAGTAAATTTTGTCTTTTTCTTATCTCTCCTAAACCATGTTCTGTCATCCATTTTACTCAAGCTCACTAAGTATGTTATGCATTGTTTTCCTCTCTCCCTCTCTCTCTCTTACCTTCAATCTCTCCTATTAGTATCAGATTTTCCAAGCTCTTTTTTCTCATTATGTGCTCTATAAATTTCAGCTTTCTTCCTGATGTTGTAGAAGTTTCCTTTTTGTTTCCATTTTCTCTAAAACTTTGTTGTTGCTCACATATTTGGTCTATAGTATCCTCAGCATCCTTCTGTAGAACCACATTTCTGTTGCTTCAAGTCTCTTCTTCCTTTTTGAAGAGATTGCCCAGCATTCACTGCTATATAGGAAGACTGATATTGCAAATCAGTTCACACTAATCTCTACTTGTCAAATATTTTAACTGCTTTATTTCAGTTTATAAGTTTAGATTTTTTTTTTTTTTTTTTCCTGTAATTTAGATTTTTAAAAATAATTTAATATTTTCATACTGACCTATTTACCAGATTCAAATAACCAGATACAAAACTTATTTTTTTCTCTCCTAACAATATTTTGATAACAGCTAATTTTTATTTTCCTATATTTATAGCCACCCATTACTTCAAAAGATCTTTTAGAAAATATTCTTGCTACGTGGCTCTCCTTTTGTTTGACTTGCTGGTAACAAGTGCCAAACCTGATTTAACGTTTTCTTCTGATAATGACAACATGGCTGACATTGATTCAAATAACGAAGTGTTTCTTAACCTCTGGTAAATTTTTCATGTCATATATCCTTTGTCGGTCCATATGTGTATTTGTAAAATCTGTAGTATCCAAGAGTTATTAACATCTTCAGAGATTTCTCAACATTTGTACCTAGGAAATTAATTCTCTTCAGATATATCTATATGGTTTCTATGCTGTGAGTTTTGCTTACATGGACAAACATTATAATTTACTTTATATACTTAGATTCAGATACATACTGACGGCCTCCACACGCCATCACCTGATGATCAGAGAATTGCCAATCGAAACATGAACTTATTCAAAGGATGAGTGTATAGTCTGAATAAACAAACTCTTTACAATCTTTCAGGTACATACAGGCAGGTAATTCTCTTCATATTTAGTACTTGCGGTTATGTGTATTTTAAAAAAAAAAGTGATTTTTATATTCGCTTTCTAAAATCTTTTAAACTTTGGTTTCTACAAGATGTGGCTTCAGTACTGAAATGGTGCATTCTTGTTTTACAGAACAATGTGGAAGATGCCCAGGAAGCATTTGACGCGTTCTTTGCACACTATCCGTACTGTTATGGCTACTGGAAGAAGTATGCCGACATCTTAAAGAAGAATGGTGACGTAGAGAAAGCAATTGAGGTAAGCAGACGATTGCATTCACTTTTTATTGAAACTGGAAATTGCAATGAGTGGGAAGAACAAAAGAGAGATGCTTATGTCGATCTAACTCTACAATATTATATTTTAAATATATCCTATTTAAAAATATCAATGGCATTCTTTTCTTGAGGCTAATCTGAAACAAATTTTCAATCATTGTGTAAGAGACAAAGGCATTTAACAATGGTAGCTTCATTTAGTGTCTGGGTGGAGAACACTCTTCTGGAACAGAAGAGGTATTTAGTCATGTGGTTATTACAAAATTGCATGCTGGGAGGAAATATTCAGTTAAAAGCAAAAAAACGATCTACCAGTGCTGTGGTGTGATAGTGAAAAATATGTCTAATTTTAAAGGCAAATTTTCTTTGGCATTGGAGATGTAAATTTTTAAATATTTATCAAGGAAAACTAATTTGTTTTTTATTTATTTTTCTTTTTTTTTTTTATTTTAAATTTAAAAAAAAAATTCTGTTAAATTGAAATTAATATTAAGAAAAATAATTGTATCATAAGCTTTATTAAGTCCTAATTTTTCTTGACATCATCTTTGCTCAAAATTAACTCAAATTCTAACTCCACCACTCTGAAAGCTAATCCAAGCTATTTTTTCTGATCTTATTGAAATTTCATAATTGTCAGTTTTCTTTATAGCTTTTTTTTTTTTTTTTTAAAGCTATAAAGAGAACTGTTAAGTTTTCAATAAGATGTTTATCTTGACCATATGCCAAATCAGTCATTTCTTGCCATTTAAATGTTATTTATCCAATTTACAAATATTAAAAAAAATTGTCTATTATTTCCTATTTTGATTAAATTGAATTATTTTGGTGAATTCTGTTTTGAGTTTCAGATCATAGTGCTGCTATTTTCATCTTGATAATTATACTCTCTGACCCAAAATAGTTGTTACATTTGAATACACATTGCATATACAAGATGTAACAACTATTATGGGACAATGATAGTATTATTTTAATCAAAACTTTTCTTAAAATAAATTTTCAAGTAAAAATTCATGTTAAGAAATACATTAAAAAAAATCTATGTACAGCAATGTGCTGAAAAGTTCTTGGCCTGACTCACATCCCAAAATTTAAATTTTCTTTTCTCTTTTGAAGTGCTTCTTGGTTGGCTGAAGACTTTTCAGCACTTGCTTGTATATTGAATGTTTAGCTAAAATAAGACTGATGTTTCATTACTATGATGTGGAAAATAAACAAAATATACTATTTATAATAGAAAAAAAAGAAAAAACAAACTTTAAATGACCAGCAACCAAATTCTTAACTTTGAATCTTCATATAAAACGGCAGTTTTCTAAAATTTTCATTACTTGCTGATCTTTAAAAGTGGTCTTTCAATGCAGAGGTGGTTCTCTGCAGATTATTACTATCAGTGGTGTTTGTTTTTTTTCTTTTTTTTTCTTTTCTCAATGCTTGTTGTAAACACAGAATTTTTACTCTGCACCTTCTCTCACCTTGTTTGCTTTATTCTTGTTTGCTCTTGTCTCCCCCTCCCCCAACTCTCAATTTCTTTACTTGCAATATCAATTAATGCATAAAGTAAAGACATAACCAGGTGTCTGGATATGTAGGGGCAAAATCTCATGTAGCCAGTGAAGCACAACACTGCTACTAGATAGATCTATGGATGTGCTATTGTTTATCAGAGAAACATTTAGATATTTAATTATGACTGAAAAAGATAACCTACCTAGGGCAATTGGTCCTTAGTCTCCTTCAAAGTACTCCAGTTGGGACCTCACATACCAAAAAAAAAGAAGAAAAAAACAAAAAAAAAAAAAACATCTTCTCATTCTACTTTTCAAAACAGTCTGCAAAAGCATCAGATGTATTGTCTTGTTCGTGGCCTGAAATCTCTTTTCTAATAGCAATTTATTACTTTTGGGCAAAGCCAGAAGTTGCAGAGAGCTAAATTCTAATGTTAGGGGTCTCTATTACTAGGAGGATGCAATGTTGTATACCAAAAGACTCTGTACAAGACAATGGATATGTGCCCACCCGCATTTTTTTTTTTTTTTTTTTTTTTAATACTAATGTGTTAGCCACATAGTACACAAGGTCACTTAGTGGCACTTATTGCTGCCTGACTAACCCAATATGAGTGTTTACACGTGTGCAATAAGGGTTTGTTTGTTGTTGTTGTTTTTTTTTTGTTTTTTTAATTTATATCAAGGCTGTACAACCAGTGATCTAGATATTCAATCCAGATGAATACTTTCTGGACCGACCTTTTTATATGTGATAGTAATGAAATCAGTTCCAGTAATATCAAATTGAATGATATGAAGGATTGGCTTACAAAACAGATAAAATACTGTCATGGAAATATCCAGAAACAGGGACATTTCATAAATCGAATTGCAAAACAAAAAAAAATAATTTTTGTTGTTACTCTAACAGTAAAGCAATTTTTGGGTACAGTGGGTTGAATTTGTAGATTTTTTTTTTTTTTTCTTTATTTAATTACTGGAGGAATTATTGTTCAAACGATTGTTTACAAAATCTCTTGGTAGGAACACTTTATTTCAAAGTCTGCAAAATATGATGCATTAATTCTGTAGGCATTTCTTATATTTAGTTTCCACTTAATTTAAAACCTATTTTAGCTTGGGTTGAGACTTAAATTCCATGTTTGATACTGGTTTGTTACTTCTGATCTTTGACTAATATTCTCATCATAATTTTTTTATTTTTTTTTTTATATTCTTTCTGTATTTTGAGTATTGGTCTATAGTCACCTTCAATTTGTCTTAGGAAATAGGTATCATCTCATTTTAGGGCTCAGAAAAATACCCTGAAATCAAGGGGAATTATCAATAGGAGAGGGTCTTTCTTTTTTATTTTATTATTCCAAAAATTGTTAATTTTTAATGCAATTTACTCAGTAAAAAACTTTGATTGAAAATAATGATTATGAAAGTCGTCTATACTTGAAAATGAAAAATAAACATGCACTTAAGAGACGGTTATTTTAAAATAACCAATGGTGCTTAATGATAGTTTATTATACAGCAGTTGATTTCCAAAACTTCTATATAAATGCAAATATGTTAATGGCAAAGATTGGGAAAATTTGAAAATGTTCCAAGTCATTTTTATGTTAAATTATGCTTTCAAATTTTATTTTATTTTATTTTTTTTGCTGTGCATGTATAATTTTTCTTTAATTCTGAATCAAATACAATTAAAAATTCTCAGTAATCATGGCTAAAAAATACTGTAAATCTTGTCACCTTTCTTTTCAGTGTAATATTGTATTTTTATTAAAAAAATATCCCTCGATTCTGACATTGTCTTTTAACATGAAATGTCTGAATGCTTGAAATAATGTTTCTCTCTTTGTGGGCTTTACAAATATCTTTGTAAGGTGGCCATGTTGAATTAATTTCTAGTTTTTCAAACTTTGAGATTTAACCAGTAGGAATTTGTTTCTGAGGTGTCTTACTCTTTTTTTTTTTGCAAGATTTTCCAAATTAATGTCTGTCACTAAAAAAAAAAAAAAAAAAGCTATGCTATTTTAGTACTGCTGTGTTACCTATACTCTAGCAGTTAATCAGATAGTGATTGAAGACAGTGAAAGCACTGATTGTCCAGAAGCTGAGATATTGCACAAAAAATATCTATCTCCAGTTTTTACAGAAAGTTATTGAATACAATTTGTGATTTTTAGCCCTGGATTAGATTCTGTAGAAACTTCAAACGGAACTTAGCTATGTTTGATTAATGAATGAGAAATCAAAGGAAATGAAGATATTCAATAAAAGCATTTCAATAGGGAAATTAATGAAGTGGTTGCGTTTGCAATGTTTCATGCATATTCATTACCACTGATTTTACAAAATTCAATAATTAGAGTTGATTAAAAAAACATTCTGATTTATGGTATGTTTGCTCATTAAAGAATGACTATATTGGATTGTAGCTAGTCATGACAATTTGCTAACCACCGATTCAGGATAAATTTCTTAACTGAAGAGGAAATTAATTTGAATGGTTGGCCAATGTTGATTTGACAAACGTTCTTGTACATTTAAGACAAACTTGAGATTGTGTGGTTACATACTCTGTTAAAGTTATGCACAATTAGACTTATGCCTGTAAAAATTGAAAATTTGGTGATCTACTTATCCTTTTGTCACTTGTAAATTTAATTTATTGCAACTGTTTGGTCTTGTGCTTGAGTGGAAATCATTTGAATTGATTTTATTGGCATTTTCCGTTAAGCTGTTGGATGTCTGTCTATAATTAATGCCCAAATATGTTTCAAGAATGAATAAAGGTAATTCTTAAATGCTCATTGAGAATTCTGTCCTTGTTTGCATGCATATATATATATATATATATATATATATATATATATGTGTGAAGTTTATAGATACAGTTGACTGTTTATAAATACAATTGCAGGAGATGACTATGATTGGGTACTGAAAACTGGATTCATACAAGTTCTGGAAGCCTTGAAAATTCCTGGAATTTTCTAAATTGGGTTGCCCACATACTTTTTCTTAATTCAAGAAAATCAAAATCTTAAAAATCTGGATTTTTTTTTTTTTTTTCATAGTCATCAGGAATATTTGGCAATTATTGCAAATGGTGGTTTGTTTCCTTGATTAGAACGAGTTCATGACCTTGTAGTTATTTCTGTATTTTCTTGTCTAGGTGATGAGAAAGAAAGGAAGAAGCAATATGAGGGCATTTCTTTTAGCTGCTACCCTCACTCAACAAGAAAAGAGGAAAAGCAAAGATAAAAGACAAACATCTCCATCAAAGAAAAAATAATTCACACTAATTGAATTTGTAGTTGGAAGGGAAATAATAAATTTTAAAGTAATAAAATACATTTTAGTAGAATCTTGAAAAAATTTATAAGTGTTTTAAAATTTGAACAATTGAAATGTTCTTCACATATCAATTTCTAAAGTAAAAAGTCCTTTTAATCTCTACTCTAGTCAGCTGGTGGGTTAGTTCATGCTGAAAATAGATACTTTAGTGTCCTGTCTCAATATGTACCTATGTGTAAACTATGTTTGTCTAAATTGTTGCCAAAAGTAACAAGTTTGTGAATCAAATTTGGCTCAAAGAAAATTTAGTCTGGAAGGATGATAGAATAGAAAATGTACCTTTTGATGTGTCTTAGGATAGGATTGAAAATGTGGTTCTGAAAAAATAACAATGTTATTTTTAAAGATTAATAATGACCTGTCTCTAGTTTTTGTTGCAAGTGTGAAAAAATGATGAAAAACTTATTTGGCTTTGATTGCGTGCCTTTAAAAGTTCAGTCTGGTAACCCTGTCCCTTTTACTCTTGTATTTCGGCCATAGATAGATTGAAAATGTACGAACATGTGAACGACTCCTAGACATTTGGCCAGATGTCATCAAATTTGTGAACTGGGTTAAAAAAACAAAGCAGGAAAATCTCCCCAGACCAAGTCTTTCTCTGTGGTGCGATCAAACATGAATGACATTTTATTTCCAGTGAAATTGCAGATTTCTTTTTTCGTTGAACTGTTGCAGATTATGATCATGAAACTGTTAACCTCTTCCCCAGTGTAGACGTGTATATGTTTTCACAAAAGGTGTCTTTTTCAGACATGTATGATAAATACTTCCAAAACATAACATTCAAAAACCAGCTACAGACATGTTTGTACCTAAATCCCGGTTCATTTTTATGCCCTTCTAAGCTTGAAACGTATTCAGTTGTCAACTCGTATGTCTGGTAAAGGTGTCAGCCAAGTCACTGCTTGGCTACCTTAAGGTGCCTCAGTTTCTTAGTTATGAAATTAAAAACAAATTAAAAAAAAAAAAAGTCAAACCCAAACATGCATAAAGATGCTGCAAAGATGGAGTGTGAATTTCTGGCAGATAGGGCTATGCAAAATTTATCCAAAAAAGGAAATATATATACAAAAGATCTTTTTGCATGCAGAATTGCAACAATGTTCATTGCCATCATTGAGAAGCTTCTGGCAAGGTCTCTCCTTGGGTTCCTTCTCTTAAGGTCACTTGCATGGGAACCCAAGATCCATTTGTAGAAAAAAAAAAAAACAAACATTGCCACAGAAGACGGTTTAAAAAGATGTCTTTCTCACACGATGGATAGAAAATAAGTTGCCAAGTCTCATTGTAATGGCATCATCATTCAGTACAAAGAGTTCGAGGAGGAAGTTGCTGGAAATATTGCTTTCAAGCATGTAGACCAATTCTTTGTCTAGCAACAAAGAATATTAAAAACTGGAAAATTGTTTGCAAATTGCTGGTACTCTCTCATGGACAGGCCTCGGTGGAGAGAAGTTTCTCAGTCAATAAGGAAATTTTCACTGATAATATGAAAGCAGGCTCTGATTGCACAGTACATTATCACGGATTATTTGGCCACAGTTGAAGGTGCTGGGAATGTTCCCATGACTAAGGCTCTTCTTTTCAGTGTATGCCAGAACAGCATACAATCAATACCTTGACACCAAGGAGAAAAAAAGAAGCAACTGGACAAAAACAGAAATCCATGCTTATGGGAATTTAAGAACTGAAGACCAAAAAAAAGTTGCACACGAGATTTGCTCGAGTCTGCTGACAGCTCTGCAGAGAAAGTTGAGCAGACTCGGAACTTCATGCTTATCGCATAGTCCACTGCCATGCGAAGATCTGCAAAGGACAAATTCACAGATATCAAAATTGGAAGAGAAGCTGATTGCTGAACTAGATGAAGTGAAAAAAATGTTAACATCATTGGTGTTCTGTGCCATATGTGCAACAAATTTCTTTTTATAGTTCTGTTCATTAAAACTATACTTCACAAGAAATATGCAGCAGTCAAGAATTTTTGTGACATTCACAAACCATGTAGTTTCCATAGCTGAAATGTGTAGCAGTAAGAATTTAATTGCGTAATTCAAAATTCTTGAGTATAGTAAAACTCCAAACTGTATAAAATGTGTAACGTAACCAGATCTGCATTCAGTTGTGTTTAGCTTTCAACACTTGGGATTTCTCCACTGTTTTCAACTGATCCATGTGGCATTAATTATTGGAACCAGCTGTAACTTTTCGTTAAACATCTCATCTGTCAAACTATTAAGATAAATTACAAAGGCTGTGTTGTTGAACTTGAAAAACATTCACTTTGTGTGTGCATGCTTCAGTCCTTGAAACTTTTTAATGTAGTCCTGGAAAAGTCCGTGTTTTTTTTTTTTTTTTTTTTTTTTTTTTTTTTTAACACAGAACCCTATGAGTGAGAAGAACCCTGGGAAAAGTTCTTGGCTCAGCCCAACTTCCAAACTCTGACGAATCTTCAATGTTTTTATGACTTGGTTGAACTGAGGACTTAACAGCACATCTTTTTGTATTTGTTTTTTAAGAAAAGAAAATGGTGTGAATTTTCATTTAGTCTGGGAATGTTGATTCAATCAGAATTGTTATATCCACACAATTTAGAAAAACTGTTTTTATTTATAAAAAAATCCACAGAAAGAGGATATATATAAAAAAAAAAAAATTAGCATAAATAATGGACAATGGTTATACAGATGTTGCATTATTATAGGCAAATTTTACTGTTAAAATCAAAAAGTTAAATGGTACAGAAAAATGATCTTGTATACCTCTGTACTATTTAGAAAGTTATTAGCAATCTTTGTGTCTAGCCATAATTCATAAAGATATAAACACACACACACACACACTTTTGTTCTTCTACAAGTTGCAAGTGTCCATAAATTGACCTGGGCAAAGATTTGCATCTGTACTGATATGCGTTCACCACTGAATGTTCCTTGTTTTGTTTAATATTCACCAGGTATTGAATATAGACAAGAAAATACATAAAATGTTATTGCAAAATGACTTAAATATTGCTGTTAATTTAAAATTGTAAAAATCAGTAGCTGCAATATCAGCTAAATATGACTGAATATTTGCTAACCAAGCTGTCACAACTTTCAGCTTCTCACCAGACAGCTGCATTAGCATAATCCTGATAGAATATTTAGCACTTGCTCTTAAATAATTCCAGATACCTGTTGATTGTTGGCATCAACGGAACTGAGAGCAGTATTTGTTGGAATTAATAAGTTGCTTCTCAAGAAAAACAACAGTATTGTTGTCTTGTTTTACTTTGTAAATAGTGGTGGTTCATTTTACACAATTTCTCATTCCACATTGTTGTAAAGCATCCACTTTTCATAGACTGTTAGAATTTGTTTAAAGAAAATCATTTGCTATATTTAACTAACAAATTGCATATGGAACTAGTCTAGTGGTATTTTATATCATATATATACAAGGTGTGATGGATAAATTGTCTAAATGACACATAAATGGGAATAACACTGACATCTAATTTTAACATATATTTACCAAAATTACAAGAATATCTTGAAATACTATAGAGTAAATTTATTCAGTAAAATTGACATTAGCTTCAACCATAGCCTCAAGATAACTTTGGAATCTCCTGCATCTCTTCTGGACGGTCTCCTTGTTTAAGTTTGTGAATGCTGCCATAATCCTTGGCTTCGGTTCATCTTTGGTGTTACAAGGAGTTTTGTTGGTCTCTTGATAAACTGCGCTCCACACATAATCAAGAGGGCTGCAGTCTGGGGAGCTAGGTGGCCAGATGTAAGGAGGTGATCAGGTCACAGAAATTGTGACAACCATGACTGGGTTCTCCTACTTGTGTGGTATGGTACAGAGTTCTGTTGCCAGACTTAGGGTCTTTCAGCAGCCACCCAGGACAGCACTACCTCCTCAAGGCACTTGATGTAGGCCTCCATGTTGAGTCTGAGGCTGTGTGGGAAGATGAATGGAATTATAATGTCGCCATCACTGGCGATCATGCCAAATACCATGATGTTTGCTGGATATGTCATCCAACTTTTTCCAAATCTTCTGCACTGTCCTCAGAGTGACACCCAAACACTAAAATGTTCATATTGGAGCTCCCAGCAAGAATGCTAAGGAGTATAGCCTACAGTTTCCAAATTTCAGGTGGAGTGAATTGTCATGGTGCTTTTTTTCTCACAGAGGATGTTCCACTGGCCCTACTATAATGTGCAGTTAACAAAACCAAAAGTTATGCACAGGTGCAAAATTAAAAATATAAAATGGTGACAATTTACCCAGTACCTCCTGTATGCACCCTCTCTCTCACACACACTCATATATATATATATATATATATATATATATATATGAGAGAGAGATTGTGTGGTAACTATATATATATTTGTTTTTCATCAAATTTAAAACCTGTAACCAAAAATATGGATTAGTTCTTTATCCTGTTCATAAATTATACTCAAATTGCCGTAAAAGGTGAACATATACTTTATGTACAATAATACTCCTTTGTTTGCATATATGACTACCTGGTAGAAACTATGGTAGCAGGAAAGTTATTTTTCTAAATAATTTTGTCTTATATATATATATATAAAAACTGCGGTCAACATCAACAGTCTATTTCATGCTTGAATAAAATCTCCACTGTTGTTTTCCCTTGTCTATTTTAATTTACTGGCCAGTGGCGCATTATAAGCCCTATTGTATTATCCTAAAAGCATATAAATAAAACTATGAATGCACCCATAAACACAAATGTAGTAATAATCAAAAATAATTAATCAGTAATAAGGAGTTAAAAGTTAACAAACAACACTATAAAAAGCTACAGATAATCTCATCCAGATTCATAATTCAACTCAATAGCCTCTAGAATGATTTGAAACAAAACTGTTACTGCCCATCCAATAACTATTAGGATAATACAATAGACCTTACTACCCATAATGCACTATTGCCCAGCATATATGGGCAAGTTCAAATGCAACACACATGGCTTGAACATTGCATTCATGCATGAAACACTATTGTCGTTTGTTGACCTCAGTTTCCACTTTTATATTTACATACTATCTCTGATATTGAAAATTTTTACCCATAGCATATCTTTATATTTTTCACATACACACACATATTATTTGAAACTAAATGCTTCTTCAGTCATATATTAACAAAAGCTCAAATTTCTAAAATATTGTAAAACATTTAGTTCCCTTGATTGTGTGCTTTACTATTATTAGTCTGAGGTTTTCTGTTCATTGCTTATATCTGTTTATGCATATTGTTTTGAACAGCTGTGTACATTTCTGCAATTATCTGCATTGTCTTAATATGTGCATATGTATAGAATCATAGAGTACCTGCAGAAATGTCAAATGTATATTGACACCTGAATATAATTCCAGAAGATTTGATAGAAAGTAAAATTAGCTTGACTTTGTATGAGCAGATTTTTATCTTTGCTTCTTCAGGCATCAAATTTTTTTATCCCCCCCCCCCCCCCCCGTTTGGAAATCTCATGATGCAGTTAGAATTTTTAGAACATTTTTTCTTACTTGGACTTGGCATTGTTGTATATTTTATGATAGCAAATGGAGATTTGTTAATGCTGTTTTGTCCAGATAATAAATAATTGTAAATGAACTGTGAGCTAAGTTCTGTTTGCAATTTTTTTTTCTTTCTTTGATATTCCAGAAAGATATACAGAGTAAATATTTCAACCACTCACTTAGATGCTCACTACTTTTCTGTTGAATGTCGATTAGTTTAAGAAATCATCTTATTATCCCACCATAATAACTTATTTGCTATTTTCCTTTCCACTGCATTGTTTTCCAAGTCAACTTAATTTCAGTCATGGTCATTTTCTGCTGCCATAGCAGGATATGACAACACAACTGCAAAATTAAAACATTTTTATTCATTCATCTGAGTCACTTGCAGTGGTAGGATAAAATTTTTGATGTGCAAGCAAAATTACCTCCAATATGTTAAAGGTTAATGACAGCTCATCATTGTCTACCTATTTGCAACAATACCCGCTTTCTTGTTGCATGAAAAGCACTGGTCAACCAAAATGCCACTACCTTTCCTTGACTTGTGAATTGTAGGAGTCACGTGGTTCATTGTTGAAAGTGAAATCCTGCAGACTATAAGGATTTCAATATTTTCAGTAAAGAAAATGGGGGGGGGGAAATGTTTGTTGCAACAAGGACATGATACAGTAGTACTTTAAATATTAGTATTTTAGAAATTCTCAGGAAATGTGTACAATGCATTGTGTGTGCGCCCCCCCCCCCATTTCATTTTAAAAAAAAATTTTTTTTTTTTTTTTTTTTTTTTTTTTTTTTTTTTTAATGCAATCCAGTGACAGGTTTGATTTATATTGTGGTTATCATCCAAACAATTGGTCAAGTCACATGATCAGTGAGTATCAAATATTATCAACTGCTTTTTTTTTTCTTTGTTTCTATTTTTCTTCTGATTTCTCTCCTAGTAAACTGAATATTTCTTAATGAGTATCTTATTGAATTGTTTACTCTCAGCCATGTGATACTCTCTACTTAGTATCATAATTCTCTCTACATTCATACCGTAAGCTCTGTATTCACTTCAATTTTAATCAAGTATCTTTGTTTTTGGCTACTTTCAGTATTTAGCCTTTAGCAGCCTGCATTATTAATATTACTTGCCTTTCTACTGCATTCTTTTTCAAGGCCTCTCAATTGTATTATCCTTATTGTTAATTTCACTCAACGTTGTTTTCTGGTGCCAGAGCAGGATATGACAACACGTGTATGAAATTCAAACATACTATTCAGCGATCAGTCACCTTCAATGGCAGGATAAACTTTTGTACAACATATGAAGTCAGAAACATTGATAACTGTTTAAGTAAACTGAATCAGTATTTGTGTCACAACCACTCCTACCATTGACCCATTTAATTTCAGTTTTTCTTTACTAATCACTACTCAAAGCTGATTACAAGCCACCATTGTCTAACTTAGATATTTAGCCTGTCTGCTTGATTCATTACTTAGCAGACATTGTAATTATGATTTCATACATTTAAATTTCGTCTGACTTGAAAATTGACTGGTTGATGTGGCTTGTTATTCATGTTCATAACAAATTGTCTGTTCTTCAGAATATTTAGGTTTTCAGTTTTATTATTATGGATACTTGTGATGTCAATCCTCACTGGGTCAATATCTACTCTTCATTATCCAATTTCTTTGGATGATAATAAACAGTATAGATTAAAACTCATTGGAATGGATGAGAAAATTTTAACGTTTTTTAATGAAATGAAACAAAAAAACACAAAAAACAATGCATTATACATATTTCCTGAGAATTTTCAAAATACTAATATTTCAAGTGCTGTTGTGTCATGTCCTTGTTGCAATAAACATTTTAATTTATTTTTTTCAAATTTTTTTTTTTTTTTTTTTTTTTTTTAACTTTTACTGAAACATTTGAAATCCTTATAGTCTGCAATATTTTAATTTAAAATTTAGAGCTTTAAATTTCTGGAATGAAGACTTTCACATTTGGTCTAATGTCCTCAGCTTATTGCAATTTTTCAGCCATTGTGCCCTATGGCCTTCTTGTGTTTATTGATTTCCCTGAAAATTACCTGGCTGAAATGTGAGAATAGCAACAAAGATGATAAATAACAAAGCTTTTGGCTGACAATTTTGAAACAGATTTTTATTGTTTCTCATACTGTTAAACAAGATTACATAAACTGCAAAGCAAATTCTTATATTTTTTTTTTTTTTTTTTTTTCTTTCAATAAAATGCAATTTAAGCATAAATGCCAGTCAATGATTTTGTAAATTTTCTTTCTAAAAAAAAAAAAAATGAATATCCTCTGTTACCCCCAAATATATATTAATTTATTTTCAACAAAGATTTTCTTTAAAACTTCTGCCTCATTTTTAAAACCCAAATACTTTTAGTCTAATCATACATATGCTGTCATGGATCCCCGCACATCTCTTTTCTTTTAATATCTGTAAATTAACATAATTATTCCTAGCAGAGGACTGGTTTCCTTGTTGCTTTCTTATACCTTCCTGTCTTTTTATTGCTTGAAGTAAATTTTAACCTTTTACTGTCCTCCTTTTTATTTGTTGTGCCATTCATTTGCACAAACTTAGTTTTCATTGCTCCTTGTGTGAGTTAAATTCTCCAGCCCTCCTTTCCTTGTATATTCCAGAAATTTCAATTGTCTCCTGATTGTAAGTAGGTTTCCTTGTCCTAAACTTCTTTAAAACTTCCTTGTTGCTTGCATGCTGTGTCCATGGTACTTTTAGCATGTGCCTGTTGAACTACATCTGTTGTTTCAGATCCTTTCATCTGTAAAGATTGTCCAGCATTTACTGCCATAGAGGAGAATATACATCACACAATAGTTCAGTACTCTTTTCTTTGCTTCTAATCACATTTCCGTATCAGTACTTTTTTTAGTTTCTGGAAGACATCTTTTGCTATTTCTATGAGCCTTTGGATTCATGTATCATATTTTCTGTTGTCTGTTACCAGATCTGTTAAATTTCTGTGCCTGCTTAATTCCTCCTCGATACACCTTATACCGTAGATTCTCTTTCACTGACAACCATATCTTCTACCTTCTTACAATTAGTCCTCCTTGCTTCCTATTATTACCTTACCTAAGAGTTCTTCCGGTTTTAGTAATCAATAAATATATTAGGGAGGCATGGCAGAATCTATGGAACTCTTGCCTAAGAAAATAAACTGCTAAAAAAAAAAAAAAAAAAATTAAACCTGCTATAGGAGAATGGCATCAGAAACACTAAACTTGGAGAAAATAAGTAATTATGTCCAGGCTTCATATTGGACATATTAACATAACCCATTCATATATCCTAAAAGAAAAAAAAACTCCTCCAGTATGTGTGGCATGTCATTCGCCATAAAAACACATTGACAAATTGCAGCAATTTTAATTCAATCCACTTAAAATACTATCAAACAACAGACTTCAAAAGAATTTTTTCAAAATACCAATTCACTTTAGATATCCTAGTTTCTAAAGGAAATTAAACTGATTTAAAAAAAATATAATTAAAAGAAAAAATATAACCATGACAGCAATTTTACTGTTTAAAATAAAAACTTTTGACTGTTTAAATATAAGGCTTTATTTAGGAAAAAAATAAAATAAAATTTTGGCATTAAACAACCATTGATATGCCATAAACCAAACCAATCTTGTGGTCTTCTTCCTGAATCAACACAATCTTACTAATTGCATATCTTATGTTAAGATTGTCCCTTGATAACTCCTGTTGGATTTTCTCTCTTCACTTTGACTTGTTAAATAAATCCAATTAAGAGCCTTGTCTTACTTATTCTCTCAATCCACATACAGGCTGTTTGTTTCTCATAGAGGTTATGGATTACTCAAATATCTCTAGCACGTAAATCAATCTTTTATTTGGTGTTGACTTCAAATACTTTTGTAAAATTGATGAGACTTAGCAAATGGGTGGGGGGAATGTGGTTGTTTCTCCTGGGATTGATTTCTTTAAAGTTAAACCAGCTAATTGATTTCAAAACTTAGCAGACAATCTGCATACAATTAACCACTGCTTATACCAAATAGACTAATGATTCAGTGAAATTTGAGCCTTAAACCTGATGTCCATTTTTTTCCTGTTCAAAGTCAGATCAGGTTGATGCAACCAGAACAAAATGAGGACATCAGTTCAAATAAATCAATATTGAAGAATTTGTTACTTAATCTACTCTAGAATTTCACAGAGCAAAGGATGATACTTTATTACGACATAATTCTTTATATCGGTTTTCTAAATATATTCAGGAACTTTTTGTTAGCAAAAAAGAAAATATTTGGAAACCTGGCTTACATTGATGTGATTCAAAAAAGTAGAAAGTGTTGTTTATAATCTTATACTCTTGTGAATGGAACAACTAAACTTTGAGGGCTTACCGCCACATCATGTTGAAACATTGCTTTTGTGATCATACCAATGTCGAACCTGGTCAGTAATGAGATTTTAGGAATACCTGGTGCTTTTAGCTTGGATATGTGGGTGTTGTAATGGGTAATGGCCCGGAATTGTTAATTGTAAAGCCAAATTCCAATTCTAGTTGGGTTTATTACTTTCACTTATGCACAAAGGCATGAATACACCTCTTGAATTAACCATTATTATCTAAGAAAAAAAATGGTGAACAGAATATTTAGAACTGCATTAAATAGCACAAAGAAGTTGATAGACTGCTAAGCAAAAACAACCAAACCAAATTTTGATGTTTCCTACTCCTTTAATTCCTGAAGTAATTTCTTTAATTGTAAGTCATGTTAAAATTCCCAAACTTATTTATTTCACATTCCAAGTCCTCGTTGAGCAATTGATTTTTATCAAATATCTGTGCCTTGATTAATATTAGTTTTCTTTAGTGCTGTGACTTGAGAAGATGGAAAAATGTGACCCTGATTTAGGCAGGTGGATTATCCAGTAAACCTTTAATTTTCCTACTGATAGCCCTCCTTGACTTCTTTAAAAAAATTCTCATGTTTGCCTCTTTATTTACAGTTGCTTGTAATTTATACTTAAGGGCAGACATTTTCTGACAACCAAATAACATTGTTTCTACCAAAACAAAACTTCAGTAAATAGCAAATTTATTTATAATACAGTGGAGCCTTGGTTATTGGCCGTAATGTTCCAGAAAGTTGTCTGAAAACCAAAATTCACGAAAATTGAAGGAATACTGCCATAAGAAATAATACAAATCCAATTAATCCGTTCCACACTCAAAAATATCAACAAAAAATACATTTGATATATAATAACCATAGTTTTACATGCAGAAAACAAATACACCTGACAAATAGGATGAATAAATATTTAACTCTTGTTGGCATGTGTAAGAGAGGGAGGGTGGTGAGGTATTATTGTTTGGGAGAGGAATCTCCCTTTTTGTGTTCAGGGAAGTTGCACAGAAACAAACAGGTATGTACAGGTTTGTAACTGACGGATTTCCTTGCTCCATAACCGATTGGTTTGCTGTACAATTTCTGAGGCATTTCTTTGCCAAAGAAAAGTGAACAATAACTGTATCATTCAATAACTGTGGTTTCATTGAATTACTGCTGGGAATTTCATGATTTTATCAACTAACAGGAAGAACTTAGGACAGGACTTCTTAACCTGGGGTCCATGTGGAACAGATAAAAATAACTTATATTTGCTATACAACCCTTGTCCAATTAATGACTTCCCATTGAGAGCCATAAAAGAACATGCATCCTGTCACTGCTTGAAAAAAAATGCACACAGCCATTATTTTGTAATCCGTCACATGTACATGATACAAGTCATAACAGACTTCAATGTAAAATAATAAAGTATTTAATTACCATACACAATTAAAATACATTAACAACAAAGAAATAGTCAACAGAAAGATTGATTACTTATCAGTTAATACATGACTGTAGAGCTTCTAAGAAAAGTACTAATTCATCTTGAAACACATGATGCTCGACTTTAGCGTCTGAGTTAACGCAATAGTCAAGCACATATTTGTAACCACCCCAGTCAGTGACATGATATATCTATTTCTATTAAATGGGGGTCGACATTTTCATTGTCTCTAGATTCACATTCAAACTCCGGTGTCAGCAGTGACACTTTTCATTCATATGACACACTACTTACAGTGCTAACCACTAGGCGTCTTGACTTGCTCTTGTTTCAGGTTTACCATTTAAACGTGTCCTCATTCTCCGCACAACCACTATCTTTTGCCACTCCATAAAAGCAAACTGATAATTCTCATTTTCCATGGATTATCATGGCTTGATTATCTTTTATACTTGCGAGGATTAGTTGGCCACAGTTTCTTTCAAGCACGGCTGGCTGAAAAATGATGAGAGTGCAGTATAGAGAAGAGCACATAGATGTGTTGTTAAAAACCAGTCAGACTGATTGCCTGCTTGTCTGTCTATGAAGAGATGGTTCTTTATAAGGGTCTCTCAGAAACGGTTAAGAACCATTGACTTTGCATTAAGCATTAAATATTACTTCCACCTTGTCTATCAAATACTTGAAACGGAATGTATTGCCTGACAACAGATAATCTTTTTAAGCCATGTTGGCAAATACGTGTTAAGTTGTGATTAATTTTTTTCTGTTTTTAATTTTTTTCTGTTTTTAATTTATCTTATAGCAATCATTTTAATCTTAGTGTACCATGATTTTTCTGGATGTAGGTGATCATGACTCTCCATAACTTCCTATCTTTTGTAGCTCTTAGCAATGTTTATTTTTTTCTGCTCTCCTAACCCCTGTTCTGCCAACCATTTACACAAGCTCATTAGATGGAATATTTTCAGCTTTTCTGTGTCACTCTTGCCATCAATATACCTGGTAATTGTCAAATTTTCTAGGCCCTCTTTCCTGATGTGTTCTGGAAATTTCAGTTGTCTTTTCCTGATTCAAAGTATATGCATCCTTTTTGTTTCCATTTTTTTTCTTCTCTGAAACATTGTTGTTGCTCACATGTTCATTTTACTCTCAGCATCCTTCTGTAGAACCATATTTGTTGCCTCAAATCTCTCCTTTATATATAAGGACATTGTCCAGCATTCGCTGCTATATAGGACGACTGACATTACATAACAATTTAGTACGCCTCTTTGTTTCTAATGAAATCTTCCTGTTTCTTAATACTGTGCTTAATTTTTGTAAAGCATCTTTCGTTATTCTACTTTTTCAGGTTTCGGTGTTACATTTTCTATCTTCTGTTAAAACACTTTCCAGATATTTAATTTTTTGTACATGACTTTTGTGTCTCTAATCCATTGTTCGTATCTTGGGCTATTCTTTTTTGCTGACAACCATACATTCTTTCAATTGTACTGTATTTTTATAAATTTTGATACCATCTTTGTTTTCTTTTGTTTTTAATAGAAAATGATTTTTCTTGTATACTAAAAACCAAATACTTAAAAACTGCATGCAGTAAGTCCCTTGATGATGACGATTTGTGGTTACGACCCAGTCTCCATTATTCCTGTTTCAATTTTTGCAATGTGCAGGTGGCACAATGGAAGAATACACAGTGTAGTGGAAGAATATGCCATTGGAATGTTGTGTCCTAGATTATTACTTTACTATTGTATTAGCATAGGTGAATGACAGGAGTTTGAAGACAGTTCCTAGCTAAAACTCTTTGAACACTATCCGAAAAAATAGATAAATCGGATATCCTGATCAAACCCATTTTATCAGGAATAAGCAGTGCCCCACATAAACTAGTCAGCACACGAACCAAAATTTTAACTACGTTTCTTGGCAAAATTAGCAACTCGCACATAAAAAATAAACAAACCTGATCTTTTTAAATCCCCCCCGCCAAATATGAGTAGTTTAGATATAAAATCTTTCTACACAAATGTTCCTGTAAAGAAATGTCTAAATTTACTAAAACCATACTTATCTAAAATAAAAAAGAAATTACCTATTTCCTCCACAAAATTATAAAAATTTCCCTTTTTCACCTTTTGATGAGTTTTTATAGACAAAAATTTGGTTTACCGATAGGGTCACTTGTTGTGTTTTGGCTTGTCGATTTTCGGAATTTCTGAAAAGTGGTTCTTTCAAACATATTTTACAACAAAAATTCTTATTTCAGATACATAGATGATTCTTTATTAATATATACCCAAAACCTAATTTTACCTGATCTTAAACATAATGTTGAACCTACAATAAATTTTACTTTTGAATCTAACAACACTTTACCATTCCTAGATATCATTAGATATAATAACCAACTTCAGCTGGTTTACAGAAAATCTACCAACAAGAATTAGCTTAGGAATTTTTATTCCTACCACTGCAACAAGGTTAAATCTGGGTTATTTATAGAATTATATTTAAAGGCACAAAGAATCTGCACCCCCAGTTACCTTAATTTTTCCTTGCACATAACCAACAGATTTCAAAGAATATCCTGGATTTTGTATTTCCCATTGCACTAAAGTGGGTAGTCTGAAAATAATGATGATCAGTGTGTATGCATGTTGTTTTTTTGTTTGTTTTTTTTTTAATATTTCATACAATCAATTAAGGGGTACAATTTTTTGGTAAATAAATCTCAATATATCTAACTTGTTTCTTTCAACGGTTCCATATATTTTTGACCTGGGGAAAGTTTGAAAAAAATTTTTTTTTTCCTTCTTCCCTCTTTTAAATAATTTCACTCCAAGCAAGACAATAAAAATAAAGCCAATAAGACACAATGAGAGAGAGAGAGAGAGACTTTTGCATTTAAAATTTTGAACATCATTGTTGACTGGGAAGCAAGAAAGGAGTTCCACAAGTGAGAAATGAGAGAAGAAGAAACTGTTAGTATAGAACATTTACATCTAACCATTTTGACTGTAAAATAATGTGAATCTTGCCACTAATCTAGTACTGCACTTAAATACATAAGTCTAGTTACTATAGAGGAAAGTTCATCTGAACATTTACCATGAAAGTATTTATAGAAAAGTTACAGTGAAGCTATATTGTGGCAATGGGAAAGTGACTGAAACATATGTCGGGTGAGGACCAATAACATTGCAGATTCTTCTCAGGATTTTATTAAGTGTCTTTAAATGCATAGCAGAAGCACCAGACCAGATGTAGCAGAAATATTCAATGCATGGACGAATGGTAGACTTAAAAATATGTAAGAGATTCTGGCAAGAAAAATTGTCTAGCACTAAACATTGAACCAACTTTCTAAATGTACAAAAATAAACCTCAAGAAGCCTCGAATACTGACAGCAGTTGTATATTGGTTGATGTTGACTTAAAAAAAAAAATTACATATTGGTGTTTTTAAAATGTTATTGATTACTATTTTAATTCATTGAAATTGTACTCGCTCTCCCTGACTAGCTCTTTCATGGCATATAGGGCAACAGCCTCACCACACTTGGTGTTACTGCCCTGGTTTATGTAGCTTATGGAGATATTAATTTGAAACACCAGTTCTCATACAGTCACTGGAGTTAAGCAATGTCGAGCTTGCACAGTACCTATATGGGTGAATGCATGGGGAATATCAGCTTGGATGTGCAGGTAGTGCAATAGATGGCTGCTTGGAATTGGAGTCTGGAGAGCAGTTCCAATTCTAGTCCAGTTCATTATATTCACTTAAATGCAAATATTCTTGGGAAAGGGATGAATCCACCTCTACTCCTCCTGCCACTATAGATTAATTAGTAGGGCTTGTATCAATTATTCATTTCCCCCTCCCCCAATTTTTACAATCTAAAATATTTTCTGGCTAAAAAAAACAAAAAAACCCTAAAAACTTGATAATCCATGAAAAAAAACAAATAAATCAATTAAAAATCTGTAGCAAGTAAGTTTTTACAGGGTGGAGTTCCTAGCTCCCTGCCCAATTGGTTTTGTATTTGGAATTGTCTTTTCTTGGACTGCTTACCAAGCGAGGCTAGAGAGTCCAGTTTGCTCTGCTATTTAATCCATGGCTGGAGGGAGAAGAGATGACTTCATACCTTTCCCAAGCTTAATTGTTCAAAGTGACTGCAACATACTTGGCCAGAATTTGAGTTGCTAATTTTACTTTTCCATGAAGTCTCTAAATTTAGCTAAATTTTCTCTGCTGTAAATGATCACAATGTACCTTAGAGATGTTGACTATAAATGGCTGTTTAACTTTATTTTTAAAGCACTATTGAACCAAGGAAAGTCATAATTTTGTCTTGTAACTCTTTAATTCTTGACTCTTTTTCAAGGGCAGGGCTGTGAGTGACCACGATGGTACTTTAGTAATTAATGTTATTCGTAACAATGGCCATACCTGATTATGAATTTATAGCTTGTAAAGTATCCCACACCACCCCAAAGAAATATGTTGGTGAGTCATGGTATACATGGAAAGCCACTGTTGTCCATGCAAAGCACAGTATCCAGAAAAGTTGTCAGCAAAACTATTTTCTATTGGTGTGATTCTTGTATTAGTTTTTCCCAGGAAGAGAAATTGGTTATTTTCAAAGAAATAAAATCTGGATTTTTAAAAATTCTTTTCATGGTGTTTGGTTTCAATGAGTTGATGGGCAGTCTGGATGGAAATGTCATTTTATTATCAGCTGAAAAAGTTGAGCATTTGAGTCGGGTTTTTATTCTTGCTTTACTTATAGAAATTAATGGAAAGAGAATCTTTTGTGGTCTATATGTGTGTGCATGTGCTTGAGGCTTTTCACTGACTGGACAATGAAGCCTCATGTTATGTACTTCTATTCTGGGAAAGGCCCATTGCAAGCCTGCAAGGAAACATAAATGCTCAAACTCTGTTTCCAATATATTGTTTATTCAGAGACTCGCTTGCACATTCTGGTTGTGTGCATAGATAGGTGACACTTGGAATGCCTTCTGCCATATCAGTCAAACAGATCAGCTCTTCCATTCAACCAGTAAGAGCTTCAACTTTCTTCTATCATCCTTTCCTCGTCCCTATTCACAACATGTGGTCAGCAACTATAATAGGTGGCATTGGAACTACAAAAGGCAGCCTGGAACCACTTCAATCCCAACTATAATATAAGCCTCCAACTGTGTTGTATCCTTAAAGAGGTTACAGACAAAGGTGGTACTCGAATGAAGGAACAGCAACGTGCGCATAGATGAAAGAGGTTTATTGTAAAAGGGAATACACTACTAAAAGACAGGGAATTGGGTGGCAGGCTAGTAATTCCTGAAACAAGGCCCCAAGTACATCCTGTGCTCACTATATATAGCTACTGATATAGTCAGTCCATATAGGCGATATGGAGTGTGGGACATTCCATTACAACAAACTTGAAATCCTTAACATCCGGTTTGTTGTCACTTGTTTCAATACTTTTCAATACTTTTCATCTATTCATTTTCTTTTGGTCAAGTGGGTGGCTGCTTTTGAAGACCCCATTTTACAGACTTATCACTGAAACACTTAAGATGGAGACAAAATAACACACGATCACCTCATGTGGGTGTCCCAATCATAGTGTCATAAGGCCTTAAGTATTATTTATAGCAAATCTATCTCTGAAGCAATGTGGGTTAAATTTTGTCACACATTTGAGCTGTTGGTGGGTCATTTTTGTTAATTTTCGTAAGACACTGGTTTCTCTTCCACCATTTATTGTTGAGTAGTCAGGAACTGAAGCATGGAAAATTTCTTTTTCCAACTATCCCCTACTATTTTTTTAAATTTTATTTTTATTCATTTATTTATTTTTTTTTTAAGCATTAAATTTTGTTATTGAATGTTCAAAATAAATAAATGATAGTTGATTGAATGGTTGCACTGTATA
The DNA here is from genome assembly GCA_964036315.1 of Acanthosepion esculentum. Lineage (NCBI taxonomy): Eukaryota > Metazoa > Mollusca > Cephalopoda > Sepiida > Sepiidae > Acanthosepion > Acanthosepion esculentum. Next base: position 14,442,090 of record OZ038478.1, read on the forward strand.
TTAGAACCAGTTTGTTTCCATATTAATAAACCTTACTGATCAGTAAGTGAAGAGCAGATTTTCCAGATCATTATTGCTTTTGTAATATTAAACTTTTTCTTTTTTTTGTTTTTGTATTATTGACATATAAAGCACAATTGCTTACGATGATTTTTTTTTTTTTTTTTTTTCGAAATAAGGGAGATGACTATTTTCCAAGGGAGATAATTATGTAACGTTTTTAATTTAAACCCTAGATTTTTAGGTTATTAAAGGTATAAATGTACATGAAGTAGTAGATCTGTATAAGTTTCAATATCAATTTGTCATTTGGATTTAAAATATACAGGAACAAAACTGAATCTGACAGATTACATCTACTCGCTCTTATTTAGAAATTGTAATTCCATTCTTGTATATTATTGGCTAAAGAAAATATTCTTTAGGTATGTGTATGTTTGAACCAAGTTTCTTTGATAGACACAAATATCTGGTATTACCATGGGAATAAACATGTGTGTATCTGGTGTACTGCATCAAGATGATAGGAATCTGGTATATATTGTGTGGCTTTTTGCATGTTGGATTGGCCCTGACACAAAATGATATTGACTAAAATCTAATAAAAGTAACTGTTTCTTTTACATCTTTGTCTGACTGTATTCCATCCTGCCTGAATGGTCCATATGCCATCCTAAGTTTAACAAAAAAAAAACACATTTGGTGGTAACAGTGTATATATTTTACTTTCATTCTTTATCACTTTTGCTGTTTTTCTTTCTTTTCTTTTTTCTTTTCTTTCTGCTTCCCTTTCTTTCTTTCACCTATTAGTGTGCCTCTTTCTGCTACCCCCTTCCTTGTCAGGTGCCTCATTCAGACTGCAAACACCAGCCCTCACTCTGTTATTGTGTAACATTTTTCTTTGCAGACCTAATGAAATCTACAGGAGACCTGGCAGTTGTGAGGGTCTCTGAAACTTTAGCTTTTATTGTGAGATTTTCACAATTTTGAACTTGTCCACTCTACTAGGGAGGGCTGTGGATATGGAAGCAGGAGTTCCTTCCCTCAAGCTGTGCAGGGTCAACGACGGACGAATGTCAACCGTTGTGCCAGTCGCCAGGACCGCCTTGTTGACGACGGTAATCACACGGTTGTACTTCAAATTGTTCGGCTTGCTCGACATTTCCCCTAATTTTACTTTTCAACTTTTATTGCAAACTATTAAAAAAAAATTAAACACGATTTATTCATTTCTGTTTGGCATTTCTAGAAGCATCAAAATTTAAATATTTTCTTTTTCTTTTCCAATCTTCATTTCTTTCCAGGTTTTTGAACGAGGAGTGAAGGCCATTCCTCTCAGTGTTGAGTTGTGGTTACATTATATATCCTATGTTACTCTTGAAGCTTATCAATGCAAAGACGAGAATGTTGAACGGGTTCGTGCGTAAGTTGAAAAATCAGAATATATATTATTTATTCTGCAAATGATGGTGTAAAGCTTGAATTTTTCAGTTTCTTTTAATCTTTGTCCTTTCATTACAGATTTGCTTCTCTAATCATCTAGATAACTTCTTTCTACTTTCACTTTTCTTGTTTATGTTGGAAAATACCAGGGGTGGAATTAAATAGTTTAAAAAAAAATTCAAAAAAAATTCAGAAAATATTTGGCACCAAATAACGAGAATAAATATTTTTTTTAATTCTTGTCTACAGTAATATGACTTAATTCAAAAAATTAAGCCTCTTATTGCTCTAGTGATATTTTTATAGATGTTCAGGCAAACTACATTCCTTGATTCCACTACTTCAGGCTTTCACAGCCAGGACCAGCCATGTACACTGAGTCAGCTCATTTCCTTCATTGCTAAGTTCCACTCAGACAGCTTCTTTCCCAGAACTGTTGTAATGCAGAACAGACTTCCAAAGATGCTGCTTTCCTGTTCCTTATATTCTTAATCCTCTGCGAATCAAGGATTAACTGTTATCTTTCCTACATATCATAATATACATCATTTGCTCCTTCCCCATATTGCCCTTACAACATCCCCATTCAATAACATTCCACCTTGAGCGGCTTTGTATTCGGTAAATAATACTTAAAAAAAAAAAAATTAAATGTTGGTTGAATTTAACAAAACTTGTTTAAATAAATTCTTGCTGTCTACTTTTCTAACAAGATTTCTTGAATGTTCCGGCCGGTAGATGGAAATAAACATACTGTTTAATAAACAAATAAAAACAGAGCATCTATTCAAATATGGGTACCCATTAAAAATTATGTTTAAGCAATAAATTCAAATATGTTGGGTTAATAAATGAAAAAATCCATCCCTAAAAATTGTCTTTATGTTAGGATACGAAACAGCCTGTATGTATATTTCGATAATGTGGGAGGAGTCTGTGTTCAAAAGCGCTGTTTGGGTTTTGTTTGAGCGTGTGGTTCTTTGTGAACTCTGTGTGTATAAATAAATTTTAGTGTGAGATGGAGGTGGTGGAGTTAAACATTTTTTGTTTCTGAATTAAAATGATTACGTGTAATGACAGTTACAAATTTAAAAAATAAATTTAAATGAATTTTATATCATTTTCAAATATGACAGTTGTCTGTCTGTCTTGAATTTCTCAGATTTTAGATTGTATTTCTTGATGCACTTTTAATGTATTTTATAGATTTTTTGTGTCTGTCATTCAATGAACTGTTTTTAAAATGAAAAATCAATCACATGCATAACAAAGACATGTTCATTTTTATGGATAAGTAACAGTGACTGATCAAACATGTCAGAAGTAATTTGCAAAGTTTTGTGTTCAATATTTCTTGCCAATTAAACCTTCATGATTGGTCAAGATTGACAGTAATCAAACCAAAGCATAATTTGAAATGCCATACAATGCATGAGATAATTAACATATTGAAAATACGAGCTACTGGACATCTGTGTGTGACTTACTATGGGAATATTTTTCAAAACGAAGTGGATGCTTTACAATAATATAGAATACAAGAGATTGTGGCTTGAGCAAAATAATCGACTGTCTGACATGAGAGGGAAATTCATCTATGTTCAGCAGTTTGTAACACATGTCAGCTATGTCTCTGGGCCAATGCTTGCTGGCCAGCCTCGGTTGTTGGTATTCCAGTATGAAACTTTTGATGACATGCAGGGTGGTTCACAACCAGCTTGCAGGTCCCTCTTGATATAATCTTTATAGCGGAGTCTTTGACCACCTCGAACTTCAATTCTACATACAGAGCAAAATGAACCACTGCTAAACAGTGAAAGACTCTCTTTCATTGAAAGGTATTGGAAGGTAGTCCTCTACCCTGAGGTCCTGAGGTAAACAGTCAATTTGAACATGTAATTCTTCCAATTAGACCAACTGAAGACAACAATAGTTGAAATATTGTTTGTTTATTTAATAACCAAACAAACTTAGATTGCCATATGTTGCTTTGTCATGGATGGGGTCAAAAGTCACTTCAAGTAACAAATGTTTTGAAGCAGTTACTTATCTAAATACTGATTGTTACTTTTAATGTAAGTTTGTAGTTATAAACAAACTTTATACTTATCGCAGTCTGTGAATGTTTTTAACACGTTCTTATGTAAATCAATAACTTTAATCTAGAGAGGAAATATTTTTTTACTATATCATATAAGAATGCTGTTATTAAAATCTTTGATTTTTTTTTTTTTTGATTTTTTAAAATTTTTTTTTAATTACTAATTTTATATCAATTTCTCTTTATTCAGCCTCTATGAGAAAGCTTTGTCTGCTGCTGGTACCGACTTCCGTGCTGACCGTCTTTGGGACTCTGTTATTCATTGGGAAAAACAGCAGGAAAATTTACAAAAAGTCATGGCTCTTTATGACCAGCTCCTCAACATACCTCTGCAGCTGTATAGTCATCATTTTGACAAGTATGTAAATTAGCCAAACATTTCACAATTCTAAGAATCTTATGGCCATATCACATTGAAACACCGGTTCTCATACAATCATCAAAATTAAGCAATGTCTAGCCTGGTCAGTACTTAGATGGGTGACCACTTGGCAATACCAGGTACTGTAAGTTTGGATGTGTGGGTGGTGTAATGGATAACTGCTCTGTATTGGAAATTGGAGAGTCAAGTTCTAATTCCAGTCGGGTTCATTATATTCACTTATGTGCAAATATCCTTGGAAAAAGTATGAATCCGTCTCTTTTCCCCCAGCTATGGGTTAATTAGTAGGACATATCAATAGATCATTATCTCTAAAAAGAAATTTTAACTATCTAAAAATACTTTCTGGCTTTAAATAACTTGCAAAATGTTAAGATGTAAAAACAGATCAATCATTATTTTAGAACATACTCCTTATTTAATTGCTATACTTCATATTAAAGCAACTCGTGCCAGTACTTTATTTCTTGGTTTTGCTGATCCAAACTGTTTTTGACTTACAAATCTTTTTAAATTTTTTTTTATGGGGATTTAGGGTAGGTTTTTGGTGGGGATGGGCTTTGATTCCTTTTGACACAGTAAATTTTGGAAACTTATTGGTGGGTGTTGGTACAGTATCTGCTACCTTATTATTGAAATTAGGATGAAACATATTTTTGCTGCTTACTATTTAGGCCAGGGGTTCACATCTGTTTTTGTGTCATCACCCACTTTCACATGGAAATATTTTCCACTGCCCACCTGCATAGCAAATATTTAAAAGTATACCAAAATTGTTGAGTAAAAGTTTAACTGGTTCATAAACTGACTTTGATTTTGGTCTTATCCCATTTATATGTGAAAAAAAAAATGTTATTTTGGTCTTAAGAACTATGCGAATGTTAATGACCCTTCTCAAAACTAGAAAATACCAGAACATTCCTTGTTTATGGGGATATTTATAACTTATCTAGAAATGTAAGCCAATTTTCCCATTTAGCCTTTTTCTTCTTTCTTTCCTTTTTTTTTAAAAGGTAGCATATGTTTAAATACCATTGTAATACTCAAAATCCTATATTGCCCACGAAAATTTGCATTTGCCCCTAATTTTCTGTTCAGTTGCTCATTGTCCAGTTTGGGTAACCTTGGTTTAGACAGTGAAGGTTATTGCCAAGTGCTCACTCACCTGGTCTTTTGTGACATGCCCGTGGTAAAACCTTTTGTGAAAATATCTAAAAGCTTAATGAGGCGAAGCTGCGTCTCAAATATTAACGGAGCTTAAAATTATAAATATCTGAAAGCAACAAATAGGTATTCATGTAGATTTAATGTTTATATCTAATGATATTTCTCCTTTTTAAAAACTAATTTTATTTTTTCCTAGAAAATAAAAAGATCTTTCAATAAGTTTAGCTAATATTTGAAAGCAAGTAGTCATCATAACCTTAGATATAAAATTGGCTTGAAAAATACACTATATTTTCATAAGTGTTACTTATATTTTATTCGGTAAATCAGGCAATGCTATTTCCTTCCTCTATATTTTCAAATAAATGACAGATATTTATTTTATACACTGATTTGTGCAAACAAGTGTCCACATCTTGTTTTTGTTGTCATTTGGGAACCAAAGATAAAAGCATTAAGTAAATTCAGTTACTTGGTGGTTGTGAGTTCAATCCTTGTACTGGGCAAATGTGAAAGAGACATGTGATATCACTAGGAATTGTTTATTTTCTTGGTGTAACCCCCAAGCATTATATCTAGACTGAAAGTAGACACTCGGGATTTTAGAATATGTCTTTCTCCTCACTCCAAGTATTGGTCAAGTTATGATTGTTTGAAGTTAATCGAAACTTGCACATGTTTTAATCACGTAGTTTTTGAAGATCAGTTTGGCAGAGATGCTTTTTCTACCACCTTTTTGATAGGAAAGTCATCGAAATTTTGAAAGAAAATCAAATTAAATTAATTTGATTTTCTTTCTCAAAATTGAGTGCATTTTGCCCCCCCCCCCTCCCCCGCAACACAATTCAGTTAAATTAATATTTTTTTTCAATTTTTTTTTTTTTTTTTTTTCTCTCAGTGTAAGTGCCCAAATATTAAAACAATTTAAATCTGCAAAATGTAAGAAAATTATTCTTGGGAATATATTTAAAAAAATATAACCAGTTCCTTTCATTCGATAAATTGATCCTTACCCACTTTTAACTCCATATCAGTTTTCCACATGATTTACATTGTATTTATCAGAAATCTTGATCTTGTCTCCTATTCCTGTGTTTTTAGGGCTGCTCTAATCTTCCTCTTAAGTATAAATAACATTAATACAATTTCATAATTGAGCTGAAAATAATTCAGGACAGCTGAAAAGACACAAATGTCACCTTAGCTCTGCTACGTGGACCCACTATTCAGTGGGCAGGTATTGGCTAAGAAATGGTATTCCAAGACCTAAGCATTTATACTTATTTTTGTTTCCTCTCCTAGAGATTATTATATAAACATTTTTTGAAGAAATTCTTGTTGGCTTTTCCTTGCTGTTGCATAATGGCATATCAGCTCTGAGGATGACTGCCATGAATTTATAGTTTGGTGAATTTTCTTCAAACAAAAACAAAATACTTTTTTAAAAGTAAAAGCTACTAGATTTTTTTTTTTATCGTGTAAATAAATGCTATATAATTTTAAAAAAAATATAAATTTATGCTGCTGAACTAACCCTTACTTTGTGTTCATCTGTATAGTTAAATCATTTTTTTTTCTTTTTTTAAACCATGTAAAGTAGATATCAAACTAAGAATTTCCAAGACAAAATGAAAGCAGTGACAAATAAAAAAAAAAAATAAATAAAAAATCGTTGGTGTTGTATTTATATCTATAACCCAAGCAATGGCTCCTCAGGTGCCTTGTAAATCCTCCTAAAACTTCAGTGTTATACTTGTTTGTTGCTACAGTGGCACTTCAATGTGGCATAATGGTTAGCAAGCTTGTATTACACGACTAATTATAACTGAGTAGTGAGTTTGATCCTCGCTGGATGCTCAATACTTTCGGGCTTGTGCCACATTTAACCTATGCTTAGTAAATTTTTTTTTTTTTTTTTTTCAAAATTTAAATAAAAAGTAGTATGGATAAATTTGTCAGTTGACATTCCCTTCTCTTTCAGACATTTGCATTAAATGTAACCCAAGAGTTGATTGACATGATGATTTTTCATATAAGGTGTCATTTAATAAATACATTCCAGAAAAGAAGTAATTTCCTCCAAACATTGGTCAAGTTTTGGGAGGTGGGGTGGCCAAAAACTTTTTAGCATTCATAGTTCCAAACTGTGATTTCTTATTTGAGCCACACGCCCTATTTAAGATTTTCGCAGGAATTTGTTTATAAACCAACACAATTAAAAGAGAGCAATTTTTATTTTTCAGCTTTAAATCTTTTGTAAATAGCCACCACCCCAAAGAAATTTTGACCCTTGATGAATTCTTTAAATTACGAGAAGAAGTTTTAGCCAAAAAGTCCGATTCTTCTGCTGAAGAGGAAGATGGGTCAGATGAGCAACCTCCTGGAGAAGAAGCCCCACCCGGGGTGGAGAGTGAAGGTGGGAAGGTAAGGAGAAGCCGTTTCTTTTATTTGGGGGTAAATGGATAAACAAATGAAAAGATAACTCTTGATTAATGCCTGTTGACAAATTATTCAGATAGTCTCTGACTTGGGTTAGGGACCAAAAAATGGGATTATATATTGAAAAATTGGTCAAATGCATTCTTCAATGTTGTAGGGTTTTAAGTTTCTCTTTTTGAATATTTTCATTCATGAAATTAAGATAATCAGTAAATTGCTGTTCCATTAGTTGGACTAATATTTTTTTTTTTTTTGTGCCTCCAATTTAGAAAAAGGGATTTATTCAGGTTACCATGGTGGGTAGAATGTAAGGAAAAATAGAATCAGAATGGTTGCTGTAAGGGAAAAAAGCGAGATCTAGAGATGGACATATTTACCCTGGTTTAAAAAAGGAAAAAAAAAAAAGGCCAGACTCATTATGGCATGGAATTAGAAGAGGAGGAAACTAGAATTTATTTTTATAATACCAAATTTTACTGTGGGCATCAACAGGTTAATTGAAATAAGAACAATTGGTATGCAATTCAGGGGAAATTAGTTAATTACTGTTCATACAAGGACATTTAAAAAAAAAAAAAAAAAAAAATTAAGTGCTGTCAAAAACTATTCAATCATAATTTAATTTTCAGGGTCTCATAAAAAAAAATTGAAGAAAAATCTAATGATATATCAAAAAAAAATTTTGAAACTGAAAACACTTTTTATTTTTCCTATCATATCAAAAAAGAATTCTGTTTAAAATTTGTTAAAAAAAAATGTAGAGAAACAATTGAAAAATTTAATTGTCAAATACTTGCATTTTAAGATTCTACTAAAGTTTTTCTAATCAATGTAATGAAACTTTCTGATTAAGTAATGAAAGAAATTACAAATTTAATGGGGAAAAAAAATACAAGTTGAGAATATGTATAATTTTAAGCTGTGCATTAAACATTAAAGAATTAATTAGAAGCTAAATTTGATGAGAAAGATATTTTGCTATGCCAATTTCTAACCAGAAAAATCACTTGATCAAATTTTTTTTTTTTTTTTTTTTTTTTTTTTTATATAATCTGTGTCCAATAGGCCAGCTAATACAGTGATTTACATTTGGACAAGGATTGAATCTTGGAGCAATATTTGTCCTTTGATGTTCTAAATCCTAAAATCCAGTTCAAACACTTCTAGCTTTTAAGATACATAAATACTTATGTATTATTTTGTATGAAGTCATTTTACTCTGTACTTATATACATATATATATTTTACTCTGTACTTATATACGGTTATAATCATGTGTAGTTGACTTAAGAGGAACAATATTTTTTGTTTTTTATCGTAATACTGCATTTAGTGATCTTTGTTATTCCTTTCTGTTGTAAATAGTCCCCCCCTCCACTTTTTTATTTTATTTTTTAGTCTGATGAAGTTGAAGCAAATAAATTGCGAGCCAAAATCATAGAAATCCGACAAGCAATTCACAAACAAACTGAGGAAGAAGTCAGCAAGCGTTGGGCATTTGAAGAAGGAGTAAGTCATATTTTACAAATACTTTGCAACTGACAACATTTTGGGAATGTATATACCATTTCACTGGCATTTTTATTTTTACTAGCAACTTTCATACTCTTGTAAAACGACAGATTATAGTTGCTTTGTTTAAATTCCTTAGCTCCACAGTTTTTCTCTAGTTACTCTTTTTGTCAAAGCATTTGGCTTACTAAAAGAGTTAATATAAACATAGCATTTTCTTTTTAAACTCTTTACTGTAGAACAGGTTTTTATTTTTTTAAAAAATAAATTTTGAAATTAATTTGTCTTTTTCTCTTTTTCTCTTTGTTTCTATCTCTTGCTTTATACATTCAAGATTTTCAAATGCATCATTGATTATTTAAGAAACAAAATCTTGACTACCATAATTTATCTAAAACCGTTTCTGTCTCTAAATATTAGAATTTCTTAAATGTCTATTAAAGACAAATGAAACATTTGAACTGAGCCAAATATGGAGGGTGGATGAATTTCCTGTAACATTTGCTGTCATATCCATAATTTTTTTTTAATATCCTCTGCTGAAATGTGGGTGGAATTAATTTATATGCCAGACATTAATAACTTTTTCTGATCAGTGGGCAGCATGATATATAGCTCATCATAAGGTTGTCTGTACTATTAAAAAGATTAAAGATAATTTTTCATTGAAGGAGTCTCAGTGTTTTTCACTACAGAAGACATGTAAGCATATACCTTAGAAATTGGGGAAAAGTGTTTTTTGTTTTTGGAGAAAGGATTTTTCTCTATTTAAAAAATTGAAATCTTGATATAAGATCATTTGTGATTAACACATTGCTGTGTATGATTTGTTTCTAATTTATTCATTTGAAAAAAAAATTTCTTCTCTAGAAAACAAAAAAAAAAAACTGAACATTTCCTGTTTCTAAAGTAACTGATGTTTACTTGTATGATCTTCCTTAGTGACAATCCCCCACCAATTTAAAATGCTGAAAATGTTACCTTCAATAAAAGCTCACATAATTCAAGAAACATTGTACTTAAACGAAATTTTAATAAATATTACCTTTCTTGTGCAATTATGCCTGCCATTCAGAAAGCCAAACCAGCTGCAGTTTGGCTGTGACTCTTATATTCTATCAAATCTGAATGCTTTTATTTTCATCTTCAAATTCAATTTTCTATTGATAATTTTGTTAGTCTTAAATGTCTGTTCAAAAGCCTGGGAGTCGGGAAACCAGATATTTAAAAGTAAAAAAATTATTTAGCAGAAATATGTTGATGCTATTGTGTTTATTTAAAAAAGAAAAGAAAAAAACGTTAGCCCATCCCAATACACTAAGAGTAGACTGGGGGTCAGGGTCAGTCCATAATGTTTGAGGTTTCCACAGTAATAAGAAACTGCCAATGGAAAATGCAATTTTTGTTAGTAATCCTATTTACATGTGGAGGAAGAATTCACTTTAAATGCAACCATGTGCCATATTCTGTTTTGGCATGAGTGTTGTTTTATTTTTTATATGGTTGAAAAGATCAAAAATCATTTCACCTGAGCAATGCATTAAAGCCTCAAAGATTTTGTTTGCATAAATGCAGATTCTTGTAATCTGCTTTCTGAATTTCTGTTACTGTGATTCTACAAAATCTCTTGTCATTTCGAACATCATTGTGCCTTTTTCACTAGAAAGTATCCTCCTATTGTAAATTTCATAGATGTCTTAGAAGAATCTTTTTTTTTTTTTTTATCTAACACAATGTAGTCATTTGGGAATTGCCAATATTGGTTTTAATGACATTTTTAAGCTGAATTAGCTCTTCACCATGTCAGCAATTTGAGTGTTGAAGCTTGTTAGAGTTAGACCACTGATTTTATATCCTGCCAAATATATTCACTCTCTTACGAACTCCATTGGGCTTAAGTTTTTCATCATTCATGATGTCTTTTTTACTTACTGATAGTAATCTATTCAGTAGGGCAAATTTTTTTTTTTTTCTGTAATTTCTTTAAGAATATTTGGAAATAAATGTCTATGGTACTTTTCCTAAACAGCAAGTAAAAATCAATTATTGTTACTTAATGGAATAGGAAATGCAATTGGATCAGTCTTATCTGCTTCATTTTCACACTTTGACACTCTTAGAGGTTGACGATCTAAAACAAATTTATTTTAAATTTAATTTATGTATGTCCTAACCTGTTTCTCTTTCAGATCAAGCGTCCCTATTTTCACATAAAACCTCTGGAACGGTCGCAATTAAAGAATTGGAAAGATTATTTGGACTTTGAAATTGAGTATGGTAGCCATGAACGTGTTGTGGTTCTTTTTGAACGATGTATGATTGCAACAGCTCTCTATGAAGACTTCTGGTTAAAGGTATGTCTATGCTTTGAAATCTGAAAGTATTTTACTTAAAAGGTGATCTATTAATCATGTGTTTAACCTATTTGGTGGACTTTATAAATTTTTATATTAGATTGGTGTAAACCACTTTATTCCTTGTGTGCATACTTTAAGAGTTGTTAGCAGAAGGGAGAAAAGGGATAATTTAATTTTCTGATGAAAATAGTGAGTGTTTACTTTGAAAAAAAAAAAATAGAACAAATTATGCAAATAGATCACTGAACGTTTTTTTTTCTTCTAAGCTTAAGCATCCATCTTTTAAAAGATCAAATGCAGATCGGAATCGGGTAGGATGATAAAATAAAGAACAAGTAGGAAACTTATATCAATCTAGCATGTTTCACTTTTATAAAAGCCTTGTCAGATTCAGAGAAAACTGACAAAAATTCAGAAACGGGTATTTTCAATTTTGTTTCGGTCAGTTCTCATTGGTCGGACACATGTATTAAAACTAGATAATTCTATATGTAAGTTTGAAGATTCAGGTTTGTCTAAGCAGGCATCGGATGGTAATGTGTATTTGTAATTGTGTATGTGTGTCTGCCTAGTAGGAGTTTTAATGTATTCGCCTTTGTGTGGTCAGCCAGCGCAGTGGGGTCTCACATTATTCTAATCTATGGCTGAACTTTTTAAGTATGTATTGTTTGTATTAGATAGATATAAGTTAGTCTTTACAAATGGATTCAAAGAAAGATGGCAATGTAATGTTCTAGGTATGTATTTATAGTTTGTAATAATATCCTTAAGTTTTCAATGTATTGAATATATGTAGATATGTATGGATGGGTAGATACATGTGTGTGGTTGGCTGGATATGGATACATGTGTGTTGCAAAAAAAAAAAAAAAAAAAAAAATAGCTAGCATATATATATATATATATATATATATGAGAGATTTACCTTCTTGATTATTGATGCTTAACAGTTTCTTCAACTTTCAAACTGTTTTGAATTGAAATGACTCAAAACGACCCTTAAAATTTATGATCATGTTCTCTTTCCGTTGCAGTATGCTCGCTACATTGAGCAACACAGTGCCAGTGCTGCTCGTGTTGTGTACAGGAGAGCCTGTAACATTCATTTGCCAAAGAAACCTTCAATCCACTTAATGTGGTCTGCCTTTGAAGAAAGCCAAGGTAAGTTCAGAGAGGCAGGTAAAAAAAAAAAAATTTTTTTTTTTAGTAAGGAACTTCTAAATGATATGTTTTATAGTAATATCTTCTCTATTATAAATTTTGGTCGTCCCCTTTGTTCCTTAGTTTGCACGTCCTTTACACCCTGGAATAATGGACTATTCCATTTTGACTATGTAAAAACACTACTTGCTTTCTGTGAGAAAATGAAGGGAAGATAATGTTTAATGTATGTTTCAGTTTAATGGAAAAAGATCTTTTCATTTGTACCCCCTTACTTAAAATAATGACCAACATTCATATTAATGATTGTTATTGTAATATTTAAAAAAAATGTTTAATGATGCAGTTTCTACAGATATTTTGTCGTAGAACTTGCCATGAGCTTATTCAATTATTAAGAATTGAGATACATCAGAATATTAAAATAGGAAAGCTGCAAAATTTTCACACGTCTTTCTAGTTATTTGTATTCTAAAGTTTTTGGCTTGGGCAATAGATTTTTTTTGTCATCTTGTTACATTAACTGAAATTAGACAGCGTGAAATTTGAAACGGTAAGTGTTTTGTATTATAGACGATTATAAAATATTTACTGTTTCTCTCTAGACTTTGTCTAACAGATGGAATTCATTTGGCCACGTACCCATATATGAAATAAAAGTAGATGACCCCAAGATAACAGGAATTAACAGCAGCGAGCAACAAAAAGACCAAGGTCAATTTAGCCCAACAACTCTAAATGAATGATAGCTTCTATTTTACCCACTGGCTAAAATTAGGTATAAATATGGGAATTTTCTAAGTGTAGCTTAGATATGGCACAAGGCCAAAAGTATGGAGTACTCGGTGAGAGTCGAACCCACTATTGTAGTTGATGTAGGGAGACAAGCTTGCTAAACATTACAATACTTCAAAGTTCCCATTAGGTATAAATGTGAAAAGATGTTATTTTATGTACAAGGTTTGTACAGAAAGTCCTGGAAAATTGACAGGGCCTTTTCCAGGGCTCAAAAAGTCCTGGAAAAACAGCAACAGCCCAAAAACTCCTTGAAAAGTTCTGGAATTTTGTAAATTGGGCTGTCCACACATCCTTTTTCTCAATTCATGAATGCTAAATCTCAAATCCGGCTAAAATTGTCCTTTAAGAAAAAATGTTTTTTAGTCGTTAGTATTTGACAAATTATTGCAAATGGTGGTGGTTTGTTTCCTTGATTAGAATGAGTTTATGACCTCATAGTTACTTCTGTATTTTCTTGTCTAGGTGATGAGAAAGAACGAGAGAAGCAATTTGAGGGCGTGTCTTCTAGCTGCTACCCTCGCTCAACAAGAAAAGAGAAATAACAAAGATAAAAGGTGTCAGAGACAAGTAAACATCTCCATCAAAGATAAATTAATTCACACTCACTGAATTTGTAGTTGAAAGGAAAATAAATTATTTTACAGTAATAAAATTTTAGTAGAATCTCAAAAAATTTATCAGTGTTTTTTAAAACTTGAACACTTAGAAAATTTTTATTCATCTGCCAATTTCAAAAGTAAAAAGGTTCTTTTGATCTCTAGTCAGCGAATTAATGCTGAAAAAAAAAAGTCCCGTTTCAATGTGTATCTATGTGCAAACTACGTTTGTCTAAATTGTCGCCAAAAGTAACAAGTTTGAAAATGTAGTTTGGAAGGATGATAGAATAAAAAATGTACCTTTGATGTGTCTTAGGATAGAAAATGCATCTTTGAAAAAATAAGAATGTTATTTTTTAAGTTTGCAGGCTAATAATGACCTGTATCTCTAACTTTGTAAGTGTGAAAAAATGATGAAATATATTAAAACTTATTTGGCTTCTATTGGCTGGCTTTAAAAAGTTCAGTCTGGCAACCGTGTCCTTTTTACTTTTGTATTTCTGTCATAGATGGTTAAAAAAAAAAAATGTACAAAATGTTGCTATGTGCAACAAAAGACAAGTACTACTGTAGCCAAATCAAATCATATTTGGCCAGATGTCATCACATTTGTGAACTTAATTAAAACAAAAAAAAAAAAAATAATGTCCCCAGACCAATTCCTTCTCTGTGGTGCTGTCAAATGTGAATGACGTCTTATTTCCAGGGAAACTACAGATTTGTGTTTGTTTTGTAAGAGATTGAACTATCAGAGCAATATCTGTTGCTTTCTTTCTCTGTAGATAATTACATTTTCCAAACTGAATGAATTTGAAAGAATTTTGTCAAAGCCAAACATGCATAAAGATGCTGCAAAGATTGAGTGTGGATTTCTGGCAGATAGGGCTATGCAAAATTTATCCAAAAAAGGAAATGTCAACAAAAGATCTGTTTGCATGCAGAATTGCAACACTGTTAATTGCCATCATTGAGAAACTTCTGGCAAGGTCTCTCCTTAGGTTCCTTCTTTTAAGGTCACTTGCATGGCTGAACCCAGGATCTATTTGTGAAAAAAAAAAAAAAAAAAAAAAAAAAAAAAAAAAAAAAATTGCCGCAGAAGACAGTCTAAAAAGATGTCTTTGTCACCTGATTGATAGAAAGCAAGTCTGATTGTGATGACATCATCAGTCAGTACAAAGAGCTTGAGGAAGAGACTGCTGGAAATATTGTTTGAAGAATTTCAGCAATCATGAAAACCATTTACACTTTGTCAAAAAACAAAGAATATCAAAAACTGGAAAGTTGTTCAGATTGCTGGTACTCTCTTATAGACAGGCTTTAGTGGAGAGAGATTTCTCGGTCAATAAGGAACTTTCCACTGATAATATGAAAATGGCAGACTCTGGGCACACAGTGCATTATCACAGACTATTTTGCAACAGTTGGAGGTGCTGGGCATGTTCCATGACTAAGGTTCTTCTCTGCAGTGCTTCTAATGCCAGAACAACATATAACCAATACCTTGAGGCTGAAAAGGAAAATAAAAAAGGCCTGAAGAGCTACTGGAAAAAACAAAACAAAAAAAAAACAAATCAGTGCTATGGAAATTGAAAAAACAAGCTAGAAAGTTTCACACAAGATTTGCTCAAGTCGGCTGACAGCTATGCAGAGAAAACTGGGTAGACTCGGAACTCCACACATCACAGTCCAATGCCATGCAAATATCTGCAAAAGACATGTCCATAGAGATATCAAAATTGGAAGAGGAGCTGATTGCTGAACTAGATGAACTGAATGAAATAATGTCATTGTGCTATGTGCTGCAAAAGACACAATTAGTAGGGGGTAGCTAAAATGTTTAGTCTTTTTGTGAAAATTTCTATTTGTGGTTCTGTTCATTAAAACCATTATACTTAACTTCACAGGAAATGTACAGCAATCAATATTTTTGACATTCACAAACCATGAGTCATCTAGATAGCTGAAATGTGTAGCAGTAATAATTATAGTGTAATTCAAAATTTTCAAATGTAGTAGACCCCAAATTGTTTTTAGCCGTCACCACTTGGATTTCTTCACTGCTTTCAAATGATCCATGTGTGACATGAATTATTGTAACCAGCTGTAACTTTTCTTTGAACATCTCATTGAACTATTAAAAGATAAATCACAAAGTTTGTGTCATTGAAATTGATACCAATTTGCTTTGGGCATGTGCACAAATGCATGCCATTTTCAGTCCTTGAAATTTCTAAACATAAATCTGGAATTTTTTTTTACATAGCTATGCAGGAACACTATAATGTAATATGTATTAATACTGTGTGTGTTTCAGGTAATCATGATGAAGGTTGGGAGATCTTGGCTAATCTGGAGAAGAACAACCCTGGCTTGGCAATGGTGGCACTGCGACGAATAAGCCTGGAACGTCGGCAATCCAACCTCACCGAAGCAGAGGCACTGTATAAGGAATATATAGACAATGCTGCCACAAATGAAATTAGATCCTTTTTTACGATCAAGTATTCTCGATTTCTGTCAAAGGTAAGATTTTCTGAAATTAAATTTTTAGCAACAACCTTAAGTTTTGTTAGCCAAATCAAATATATGAATTGAACTGAAAATGAATAACCTTGGCACCTTGTGACATACTAGGTTAAAAAACCTTTGGATAAAGCATTAGATTTATGGTGATATGACTGGAGTAACAAGCCTTTGAGCATATAACTGTGGAAGAAATATTTCTCTACTAGTATTTAGTCATGACTTAGGTAACATTTTTGGGTGTATAACCAGGCAAGAAATATTGATTTTTTTTTTTTTTTTTTTTTTTTTTTTTTCTAGCCTATAAACAAGAATCTTAATCCTTTATACAGTCAGCTCATTTTGCACTGATATGGTCACCACTTCCCAATTATGATTATTCAACGAAAATAGTGCAATGGCTTGCTGGTTCCTTTTGCACCAGGGATGTTGAAGTTACCCTGTCCCACCTCGCAGTTTTTTCTCCACCAACTATCAGGTCATTCCATAAGTTCTGTCCGAATTTTGAATAAAGAAAACAAGTGACCAAATGTTACATTTAATTACAGATTCAATCAACAATATATTTTCCTGTGTTACAAAAGCTGTTTCTTCCAAATGATTCTGTAAGCTACGAAACAAATGGTAGTCTGAAGGAGCAAGGTCGGGAGAATAAGGTGGATGAGGAATTCTCTCCCAACCAAGTTCTTCGATCTTTTGTGACGTGATTCATGCTGTGTGTGGTCACGCATTGTCCTGATGAAACATCACCCGTCTACAATTCACTAGAGCAGGTCTTTTTTTCCTCAAAGCTTGGTTCAAACGCTCTAATTGCTGACAGTATATTTGAGCATTAATTGTTGCATTAGGTGGTAAGAATTCAAAGTGGATTATTCCTTGGAAATCCCACCAGATTGAAAGAAGAACTTTTTGCCCATGAAGTTCCCTTCTTGGCTGTGGCTGGGGTCCTTCCCCTTTACCAAGCCACTGTCTACGATGCTTAACATTTGTATGGTTTAAACTGAGAACCACTGCCAATTACTCGACTGATAAAGCAGGATTTTCTTCAAGGGCTGCTTCGAGAAGCTTTTCATCAAACTCAACTGGACGTCCGGTTTGATCTTCATCTTCAAGGGTGAAATCTCCACCTCTGAATTTTGCAAACCATCTTCTGCAAGTTCTTTCATTCACACATTCCTCTCCATAAACTGAGTGAATGTTTCTAGCCTTTCGGCTGCTGAGTTTCCTTTCTTGAACTCATAAAGCATTATGTGCCTCAAATGATTCTTGGGTACTTCCATGTTAGCAGGGTTTTAATCAAACAAAATTTAATTTTATTGTTCTCTGAAATAAAATTTGATCAGTTTAAATGCATCTAAACATAAAAATAATGTTCAACTCCATTAGACATTATAAAATACTCTTTAAATTTCATTCATTTTAACAAAAAGTTAAAATTCGGACAGAATTTATGGGATGGCCTAATACTATAGCTGTTGACATTTGAGGTTCAGCTACATTGCCCAGGCTGACAACTGGCTGATGGGCTCTTGGCACAGGTGATTTGGGGAGGTCATAATACCACTGAATAATACTAATCATATTTATACTTGATGACAATTGGTCAAGAATTGCCTTGAGTTGACCAGGTAATTCAACAAACACCCAGTTAACAATTTGTGAAGTTTTTTATTAAATGGCATATAACACAGATTCAATAATTTTTTTCCTGCTACTTTGTAAGGAAGTAGGAATATTAGAAAAAAAAAAATCTAATCGAGAAAGTTTGGATAAATTGTGAAAAGACTTCATGGCGGATTGTTTTTCATCCCCCCCCCCCCCAAATGCCAATGAGGTTTATTTGAATAATGCTTGATCTCTAAATCCGTACTGATTGTTAATATTGGATTATGGAACTTTCCAAATATATGTGGGAGTTTTCTGTCTTGGTTGTTTTATTTTTTTCTAACAGTCTCTTTGGTTGATATTACTTTAAAAAAAATGCTCAGCTTCTGGTGGTGGTTTACACAAACAATATCTCTCCCATTGTAATTTCAGGTGGGGAGAGTCAAGAGCCAATGCCTACTGTGTCTCAATTGTCAAGTCCTGGGGTGGGGGCAATTATATACATGGGATTCCCTCTTAAAACAGCTTTGTGCCATATTCCATTACCGAAGGCGTGAAGATAAATACAGTCTCTTTGCAATTGCCTGTTAAACCTAATATACTTCTTTAACACTTTCACTACAGCATTGTTGCCTGGCTGTGCTGGCCCATTTTGAGGAAAAATAGATTAGTTATTTATTTCTAATAAATAATAAAGATGCTGACTGATTTCTCATGGGTGCTGCCATTTTGGTTTTTAGTCAGATACTCTACAGTACAGACTAAACTAAACGAAACCCCCTCCAACGCAATCTATTAATGATACATCCCAAAACAGTCATGCTGTATGTTATGTCTACATTGGTTTAGAAATAGCACTAAGCATTAGTTAGTTTATAACACAAATGCTAGTGACTAACATTTCATGGTGTCTTAAATGTACAGTGCTGTGCAAAAGTAAGTGAACCCCTAAGATAAAAAAAAAAAAAAAATTTCTTTTTTTCTTCTTTTCCTTCTCGATTATCAACAAATTTTAATTGAACTATGTATTCATTAAGAAAAACGTTTTAGTAAGCAAATTACAACCATTTTCAAACTTTTTTATCAAGCTAGAAAAATATTAATTGAAAACTAAGATGTGCAAAAGTAAGTGATCCCTTACATTTAATATTTGGTGACATCTCCTTTCGAAGCCATGATGTCAACTAGTCCTTTCTATAATTGTTAAGAAGTTTCTGTCAGTAGTGAGTGTCAGTTTTTGACTATTCTTGACAAAACTCCCACAATTGTTCAATATCACCTTGGTTTCTTGCATGTACTTTAACTTGAACCACAGATTTTTCAATTGGGTTTAGATCAGGATTTTGGCTAGGCCATTCCAAGACTTGAATTTTTTTTTTTTTTTTTTTTTTTTTTTTTTTTTAACCCATTCTTCTGTGGACTCATTTTGATGCTTTGGATCATTGTCCTGTTGGAAGATCCAGCCCTGACCTAAACTTAACTTTCAAACCAAAAGCAGTACACTTTTGTTCAAAATTACTTTGTATCTTGCAGAGTCCATTGTGCCTTCAATGTGTATTATTTTGCCTGTTTCAGCTGCAGCAAAGCATCTCCAAATCACAATGCTGTTGGCACCAAATTCTTTTCTTCAAAAGCTGTATTAGGAGCTTGCCAGACATAGCACCTATTGTTCTGTTCCAAAAGCTCTGGTTTGGTTTCATCCAACCATAAAACCTTTCGCCAGAAAGTTTCTAGCTTATGCACAGTTGAGCTTGTTTGTGCTTTTTTTCATAAGCAGTGGCCTTTTTTCTAGGCCATTAAGACTGGCATCATTCAGATTTTGCTGAACTGTAGACATATGCACATTGATTCCAACATTGGCCAGAGAGCCTTGAAGAGAAACTCGCAGCAGGATTCACCTGGGCTTGTTGAACTAGATGTCTACTTGCTCTTGCAGTTTGTGGATGGCCACTTGATTGTGATGCCGTCATACTGAAGGCCTTCCATAAATAATTCTGTCACATGGTGGAGTTGTGCCCTACAAATCATTTTGATAGCGTTTTGTAGCATTCTCCATCATTATAGCCTTCAATTATGAGATTTTTTAAAGCTTCAGGAATTTTTGATCTTGGCATATTTTTTAATTTTTTTAATTTAGTCTTTAACTGCACCCTTTTACATACACAATGAGTTGGTTGATTGCACAGCTTACCCCCCAAAAAATAAACATGTTATTTTGATTTTTACATGTGCATAAAAAAATATTTGTAATGGCACAAAACAAAAATACAGTGTAAATGAAAGGGTTCACTTACTTTTGCACATTTTAATTTTTAATTAATATTTTTATCCGAGCCTCATAAAATTTTTTGAAAGTGGTTGTAATTCGTTTAATAAAACTTTTTCTTACAAATCTTAATTTAACTATATATTCATTATCTGGAAAAAGACTTTTTTTTTTTTAAAATTAGGGGTTCACTGAATTTTGCATAACACTGTGCATATTGACAGCAGGGGATGTGAATTTCATAAAGATGTCTGTGTGTCTATTTATAGCTGTATTGTGTTGTTAGCCATTTTAATCTAAAATTGAATGATTATTCTGGTGAACTTTTTCACAATGAATCTGTTTTTCTTTCAGGTTTGCCAAAATGTTGATAAATCCAGAGAAGTATTAAAAGAAGCAATTGAAGTGGATGAAGTGAGTTTCCTTTATCTTTTCCCTCTACTCTGACTTTAATTTTAAAAAAAAAAAAAATTCTTTTCTAATGAAAATTTTAATTAAAATATTAATTGACTTTCGAGCTGATTTGTTCGATTTCTTCTGAACTCCTACCTCTTCTGGATAGACGAGAAATGAATTCTTTCATCATTAATGAAATGAGGAAGCTGTTTTAATAAAATCTTGCTTTGATGTAAATATCTTGTACTCTTCTATGCATCAATCAGTAAAGTGTGTGTGTTTTCAATTGCTCAATTTTCTGTGTTACATAGAAAAACTAAGTCTTTATAAAAAGCCTCTTAGATAAATATTTACCATAAAGTTTCTAAAACTACTCCACTTGGTTGTAAATATTGAGAAAATAGTTATTGTTGATACAGGATTTAATTTTTTTTATTATTGTATTAAAAACAATTCTAGCAAGATCGCCCACCTGGGGATTGGTAATAACAAAAAGTATTTAATTAACAAATATTTTGATTTGATTTATTTTTATTTTGTTTTTTTTTTGTTTTGTTTCAGAAAAATCCAAAGCTCTACCTCCAGCTTTTAGATTTGGAATACCAGGCCCAACCAATCAACCAAGAGACAATGCTGGAAACCTTTAAGTTTATAATAAACAGTGAAATTCCATTGCAAACTAAAATTAAATTCTCTCAGAGGAGGATAGAATTCCTTGAAGATTTTGGAAACGATATTTCTATGTGAGTAAACGTTGGTTGTGGTTTTCTTTGGACTACTTTTCTTGTCTTGTACATTTCATTTGTTTACCAATCAAATACTTAACAGCATTCAGTGATAAGAGGATTTTCTACTTATAGGATTTCTTCATTGGAAACTTAAGACCTACAAATATTTCTTTTATGACATTCATAACTGCAATTTTTTTTTTCTTTAGTTTAAAAATTTATGTAAATTGAATTTTGTATTGTTTCATTAAGTAGATCAGTTCGCCATCATTTACCAAGGAATCTTTTTGTCATCATAATCGGTCTTAAACTTTTATCTGGGTACTTCAGCTAGTATATGTCTAGTTCAAAAGATTTTGAAGCCACATTGAGGGTGTGAAAGTTAGACTGTTTTTGCATTCAGTGAAGTCTTTCATAATTGATACCTTTTTTCTTTTATTTTATTTTAAAAAATTTTTTTAATTTAATTTGGTGTTGGTGGGTAGGGGGGAAACAACTTTGGTTTGTAATCTTTATAAAGCTGGTTTAAATAAGATTTTATCCACTTTTTTCTTTCCCACCAGACTCCTGGATGTCTATGATGACCATCAGAAATTACTAAAAGAAGCACATGTCGAAAAGAAGAGAAAACTTCATGAATCAGGGTAGGTAACTCTGTCTGTTGAGATGAAAGTTTGTCATAACACTTTGTAACTTTACTTTAACATTCTACACTAATTATTCTAACAATGGCGATGATTTTGACAGCAAAATTAATCAGCAAACAAGAAACATGCATACAATAAGATGGAGTGTTGAAAGGATGGCTTTTCCTATGACACTGCTGCTTTTTTTTTTTTTTTAAAAACAAACTTTGCCAAAGAGGTATGGTAGCTATACTACCATACCTCTTTGGCAAAGTTTTTTAAAAGTGATGATTAAAATTGTAATAAAACCCAAACATATGAAAGTGAATTTATACATTTTCTTTGTTATTGAGAATTTACCAGAAAAATATTAACACAACAAAAATTGTAAAAAAACTTTTGTATTTCATCCTCACCTCTATATAAATCTGACTCCATTAATAAAACCATTGCTGATCTGAAGGAATTAACATTATATACAGGAACAAAGCTTGGCATAACTTTGCTGCCACTCTAATAAAAAAAGAAAAAAAAAGAATGCAGTTTGCATTAAAACAGTTAATGCACTCGGGTGAAAATATATCGAAAGTGTATTAATTTTAGAATCTTCTTTAAAATTGTGACTGGAGTTTATTGTATTTCTTAGCCCTTCACCTTCCCCATATATGTCTACATTGATAAAACCAGCAATGACCCACTATTTAATATATATATATATATATATATATATATATAGTTTCTAAGGAATTAATTTTTTATTTTTTGCAATCTAACATTATTTCCTATGACTAATCTGTGCCTTTCAGCAGGGTTTGAACCTGTATCCACGAGCAAATAATGTTAGATAGTAATAAAATTTTCTTGAGTCTCTCAAGCACCTAGACCAGTAGACACAATGTTTTTAAAAAAAAAACAAAACAAAAAACAAATCTACTCAAACACGGGTATCCACTATATGTAGCCTTCATAGCAATAAGGAAAGTATGTAGTGTGTGTGTGTGCACGCTCTTGTCTAATGTTTTTGTCATAGCCTCCTCCCTTGCCTCTCCAACTCTAAGCAGTCTAGAATTTTTTTTTTTAACTTTATTATTTATAGTTTAACATAAAAACATCATTACAACTATTAGGAAATAAAAAAAAAATTAAAAAACATAAAATATTAAGTTTTAAAAAGTTTAAATTTTTATAAAAATTTATTTAAACATTCTGGTTAAATCATCTTGAATAATTTGACATGCTCAGAGTAACTTGCTTCAGACTTGAATTTAAGATTTAAAGCATATGAACATATTCCAAATATTCACAATGTTATCAATGAGGACTTTTTATATAAACTGACTCGGGCTGTAAGTAAATTTTCTGCTTATCATTTCCTGAATTCTTTCTTCTATTTTCAATTGAGTTTATGGTTAAAAAAAAAACAAAGCAGGTAGATGGTGTTAAGAGTTCCTTCAAGTTTTTTTTAATCAAAATTGACGGAAAAAGCATTTTCTTAGATTGTAAAAGCAAATTTAGTTTTTTAAATTAGAATGTTTTTCATATTTTGGGACAATTAAAATATCTAAATTAAGTCCTTCCGCTTTCATTTTTTTTTTATTTGGGTTTCATTCACGAGAAGTCAGTTTATTTTAAAATAAATATAATAGGATTTTAATTAAATTGACCCCCTACCACCACCCATAACTAAGTATTGTCCCAAATTAATGTTCTGTTGTCCCTGGGATGATGTCAATCTTACCCCCTTATTATACTCACACGTGTATGTGTGTGTGTTTTTTTTTTTTTTAGTTAGTAATTGAAGTTTCTTTCAATGATAATGCTATATTTGGGTAGCCGGTCTGTTTTTTTTTTTTTTTTTTTTTAACTATTTCATTTCCTCTACTGGCCTGAGCATTCGAGAAATCTTAGAAAAAAAAATGTGCCCTCCAGCATGATTTGAAATTGAATCCTCTTTTGCATGAGAAATTGTTGTTAGACCAGACATGCTTTAGCCATCTTGGCTTTGAAGAAAGAGCATCATGGTTTTCTCTCTAATAAGATTTCTCAAAAGTTCAGGCTGGTAGACAAAATATAGTTCTAAAAAATAAACTGAGTGTCTACTCAGATGTGGATATCAACCATATATGTTTAGTGTGTGTGTGTGTGTGTGTGTATATATATATATATATATATATATATATATATATATATATATATATATTTAGTGTGTGTGTGTGTATATATATATATATATATATATATATATATATAAAAACTATAAAAATTTGTTATAATGCTGGTGTTAATAAAACTGCTCAATATAACCGAACTATTAAGTATTTATTAATAAATATGCAGCACGAAGATCAAAGTTGTGCTCGTGTTGAGGGATTTTTGTGTGAAACTGAAACTAACAGAGACGTCTCATTTTAACAGATATATTTACCAAAATTGCACAAAAATATCTTAAAATACTAAAGAGTAAATTTATTCAATAAAATCGATGTTGTCTTCAACTATGGCCTCCAGACGGCTTCAAAATCTCCTGCAACTCTTCTGGATAGCCTCCTTGTTTAAGTTGACTTTAGTTTATCTTTGTTGTTACCTCACTCAACTGTGCCCCCACATAATAATAAAGGAGATTGCGGTCTGGGTAGTTAAGTGGCCAGATGTAAGGAGTGATGTGGCCTCAGAAATTGTCTGACAGTCATGACTGGGTTCTGCTTGTGTAGAGCATGATGCAGTCCTTTTGCCAGACATAGGGACTTTCGGCAGCGACTGTCTCCTCGAGGAACTTGATGTAGGCCTCCATGTTGAGTCTGAGTCCCTCCATCACTAGTGATCACTCCAAACACATTCGTAATCACCATTGGGTTCTTCTGACTCTTTCTGAATCCTCTGCACTGTCCTCAGATTGACACCCAAACACTCTCCATTGTTTGGATTGGTGAAGCAGTACAGCATGTCATTTTCAAATTTCTGTTGGAGTGAATTGCTCTTTTTCTCACAGGCAGTGTCCAACTGACTCTACCATACTGTGCAGTGAACAAAATGAACACGCATATGCAAAATTAAAAATATAAAATGGCGATGATTTAATCATCGCAAACTCTGTGTGTATGTAATATATATATTGCCCTTTTCGCCATAAAATCATTTTGGCACAAGACATATGCTAGTAGGCTAATATTCATAATATATTGTCTAAAGATATATACATTAATAAGGATATCGATAAACAATTTGAAAAAGAAAAAAACTAAGGGATTTACGACTTGTAAAAGATATGTTGGCATATTTAAGTGCTAGAAAATGTTTTCTAAAACAATTATAAGCACTAAAGTTATAGATAATGACAGAAACACTTAAAAATGAACACTTGATAATTTCTGTAAGTTTAAAATGTGCAGAAATTTCAATATAGTACAAAAGCATTGAGATAAAACGCTAAAGATGTTGTAAGAGGTGTATTAATTCGAACTGACGGACAATTGAATTTGCACTATTTCGGTTTTTTGTCAAACGGTCACTGTCAAACATCCTTTTGTCTTTGTGTGTATGTTGTCCTCTCATGCGCAGCCTGCCCTCCCTCCCCACCGACTCCATTAGGAGATAATCTCCATAAGCCAACGTCATTTGGTGAAATAGGAAGAAACTGAATGTCTTTAGACAGATAAGGGATAATATATATATATATATATATATATATAAGAAATATAGCCTTAAGATGTGCTATATTTATGGGATAAAGTGCTCAATATCAGAGATAGAGCGTGTGTAAATATAAAAGTGAACATAGAAGTCAACACTTACAGGTGACAGTCTGTTTCATGCTAGATGCAATTGTCAGGCCTGATGATTGCATCTAGCATGAAACATTGTTGCCTCTAAGTGTCGATTTCTATGTTCACTTCTATATAAAGTGAACATAGAAATCAACACTTAGAGGCAACAGCGTTTCATGCTAGATGCAATCGTCAGGAGAAAATAACTATGCCAACCCCTTAAGTATATTTCGTAATTTTGGAAAAAATCTGGTATTAAGGCTGTGGTTCAGCCATTTGTTTGAAAAAAAATTAAACTACTTACTTTTTTATTTTTATTTATTTATTTTGTTTTGTTATATATTTTTTTTACTACATTTTTATGGCTTTTTATTTTACTTTAATTGTAAAGATAGAAGATCAAAAAAGATTTTAGATTGGAAACTTATGTTAGTGTGTTGACCTAGTTCCTTAATTCTCTATATCCCAAAGCTTAGTATTCTTTTATCGTAATAATTATTATTATTAACTTTTTTATTCTTGAATTATTCCTTTTGCATTTATGGTATGGGCTATTATTCACAAAAAAAAAAAAAAAAGTTGTGCCGGACTAGTTCTACTGAAGTGTCATATATATATATATATATATATATATATATATATAATTTATTCGAAAATTATAACAAATGTTATAAAATCACTACAAAAATAGCCATTTTGTTTCAACACTTCTGTTGTCTTATCAAGTGATGGTTCAACATTATCACTTGATAAGACAACAGAAGTGTTGAAACAAAATGGCTATTTTTGTAGTGATTTTATAACATTTGTTATAATTTTCGAATAAATTATATTTGCTCTACTCTATATTGAGCACTCTTTTAAGAATAGTATTTTTTGTTGGAATTTATTCCATATACACCAATCCTATACTTGTGTGTATATATATATATACACACACACACACACACATACATTATCAAAAAGATAGACTGTTGGTTAGCATGGGAAAAGTCCTTGAATATTATTTTGAAGCTAGTTGCTGACTTCTTGATGCATCAGAAGTATACTATTTCTTTATCATCTTGAAAAGTTTTTGAAGTAATTCTTGTGCAAATTAATGTGTTTTTATATTTTTTCCTTACCAGAGAGGAGGATCCTTCTGATAAGAAGATGAAACTGGATGGCAACAATGCTGCCGGGACTAGTCGGACAAATGGCTCCAAAGATTTGGCTATGGCATCAGCTGCTTCTGCCTCTGCAACTAATGACATTTCAGTTGCGGCTGGCATGCAGCCAACTGCCCAGGGCTATCCTTATGCACATTGGGGATCATACCAAGTGAGTAGCTTCATTCTCAACTCCTCCTCCTCCTCCTTCTCTTATACTGCCATGACCTTTTGAACTCTTGGTTTATTTAAATGCCCTTAGCATAATAGAGATATAAATGATTATGCTGTCATTTCCAGCTGGATTGGCCCCCTCCCTTTTTCCTTAGATCTGAGGAATGTTCACTCTGAGGAATGGTCTACGCATGCAAGGTATAAGCAAAGGTAGAGGATAAGGAAACGTTAAAGAGAAGGAAGAAAAGGGATGGCAACAAAGGAAAATCATAATGTCATTAGTTTTATTACTCCTTTATAATTCGGCAAAGCTTTAATATTTTCACTTTTAGAGAGTGATACACACCACATGTAAAGGTAAATATATTAATACTATAGCGTCTGTCTATACACTTAGAAGGTGTAATGGGTAAATTGTCACCATTTCATATTTTTAATTTTGCACATTGTTTGATTTTGTCAGCTTCCCAGTATAGTAGGGTCAGTTGGGCACCATCTGCAAGAAAAAGACACAATTCACTCTGCCAGATTTTTGAAAACTGCATGCTGTACTATTTGGTATTTGTATTAGAAGCTCCAATACAAACATTTCAGTGTGTTTGGGTGTCAATCTGAGGACAGTTCAGAGGATTCCCTGAAAGCATTTTTGTTAACTGAACGCAAATGGGTTTGGCAGAAATTTGAACTCTGCTGATTCCATTTCTCATACTAATAGCCATTACGTTAGCTTCTGCCTCTTTGACACACAAGATTATTCATCAAGAATACGAGATCAATAAGATAATGTATTCCTAATACAAAAGGCATGAATGGTGGGTGGGAATCTTAAATTAGGTTTTATTGATAGCTACATCAACTAAAAATATATCATAGATATTTACTAAGACCTGTTTATTACTTTTGGTTCTCTTTGTCTCTCTCTCTCTCTCTCTCTGAGATATATATTGGCAACATATTTTCATTCAATCTATATTGGTTAAATAATATAGACATGTCTATTTTAGTTTTAATCATTTCAAGTCTATAAATTAATTTCTTGGTGGCTGTAGAAAATTAAGAAAAATTCCCAAAATTTCCTTTCAAATAATTTTTATTTTTCCAAGTACTATCAATCTCATCTGAGACCATCTTCAGCAGTTGCATATCTCTGGATGTGTTATGTGTTAACACTGTAAATTCAAAATATTTTTTCCACCTCTATGCAAGGGAGGTAACTTATTTTAAATTTTTAATTCATGGATTTGAAAGGATTAAAACTCGCATTTCCTCACACACACACACACACACACACACACACACACACACACATATATATATATATATATAAAATGGTTTGATTGATAAGCAAGGTCACCTACCCTGTGGTGTTGCTAAGAGTGATTTCTTTTTTTGGTCTTTTTAATGCCATGTCTTACGCCAGGATCTAGTCAATCATGACTCTCCACACTTTCATCTTCATCTGTTAATTGCCATTCATTCTTGGCAAAGATAGAATGGTCTCTCATTACCCTCTCCAAAATTTGGAATTCAGAATTTCCTTCTTCTAGACTTGTTGGCTGTGCAAGTGTTGTAATGGTTAGCTTCTCGGAAGGAGAAATTGGAGATGTGCTATTCATTTCAGCTGTTGCTCCCGTTGGAATTACTTCAAGTGATGTGGTTTCTGTTATTTGGCACAGCTCTTTGTTTTGGGATTCTGTAGTGTCAGTCTTCAGTGATCAAAGAAGTGTGGTCTTCGCCAAGACCTATCGGCTTTACTTGCTCAAAACTATCTTTCACCATTAATCTTGGAAAGCGGTTGTATGCAGCTAACAGTTTAGATATCTCTGAACCGGTTTGGCAACATGCATCGCATACATTGGAAAATTTAAATCTCATGAGGTTATTATATATGACTCGGGTTGATGTTTTGGTTTTGCAGCAATTTGTGGTGTTGGGTGAAACTAGGTAGGAAGCAGTTTTCTATATACTGTTCTTTCAGGACGTGAATGATCATAGCACTGTGCAAGTTCGTGTCCTTTCTAGTTCTGAGTAAGTCTTTTTGTTATCTCTTTCTAATTCCAATTCTATCAACAATTTACATAAGCTACTTAAATAGGTTATTTGCAGCTTTCCTCCGTTTCTCTTGCCTTCACTATGTCCTCTGAGTATCAAAATCTCCAATCCCTCTTTCCTCGTGCACTAAAAATCTCAGCTGTTTCTTTATGATTCTAAGTATGTCTCCTTTTTGTTTCAATTTTTCTTAAAACATGTTACATGTTCAGGCTGATATTCTCAGAATCCTTCTGTAGAAACAAATCTCTATCATTTCAAGCTTTTTCCTCTTCATCTGTGAGGAAACTGTCCTTCTTTCACTGCCATGTAGAAGGACCACTGAATTTAATGTTTTTTTTTATATAATTTACTATGATTAAAAATATCGAAATTAGTGATATTGTAAATGACTTTGAGCATTTGTCTTTCAAGTTTCACTAATTAAGGGATTACAGTCATATGTTATAGTGTTTCTCATATGATCACTGAAGTTGAGCAACATTGTTCCTGGTCAGTACCTCAATGGACAGCCATTTGGGATGCTGTCATCTTGAATGTGTAGCTGGTGTAAAGATAATGGCTCAGAATTAGAAATTGAACTGTCAAATTAGGTTCATTATATTCACTTATGTGCAAATACCCTTAGGAAAGGTATAAATTCATCTCTTCTCCCCACACCTATGGGTTAATTAGTAGGACTTATCACTAAATCATTATCACCACCAAAAAATTCCTTAACTCCTCAAATATTTTCTGGCTTTAAATAACCTGCAAAAGGTTAAACCGTAAAATAAAAAAAATTATCGGTAATGAATTACCGATGTTGGCATGGTGTTTTATGCTGTTAATCTTTCACGGATTATCAAACAGTGATAATCCATTTTTGTAATCTCTATTATGTATGAAGTAATATGAAATAGATTCTGGACTGTTTTTGAGTTCTAGTCTACCAGTGTCACGCTTACTAATATATTGACTGCACCGAATGTTGAAGTAAAAGTGGAAACCAATTTTCATAGGATGACAATCTTCAGCTATCACATTTACACAAAATAGCCTTTTCTGGTTGTTTAATCATTAGAAGCAACAGCCTTCAGTAGCGTCATCACCCCCAGCAGTAGGATGACCACTGCTGACAAAGACCTTGGGGAGTGGTAGGAAACTTGATCGTTTGGTGTTTTATTTATGACTCCTCATTTACGTGTCCACATGTCTCTAGGATATGAATTGCTGCTTTATGCATCAGACTAACAAAAGGTGCCTGACTAACAAACATGATGACTCAAATGCTCAAGTAACACCAGTTCTATTTGAATAGGACTTTATATTTAGATACATTCATATACATATTCAAATAGGATGTGCAGGTAGTGTAAGATGTCACTTTGGGATATATTCAGTTGTCTCTTTTCATGGGATATACAAATAATGTGACAAGGAAAATTACAGCCATTAATAAATAAATTGAAAGTTTGTGCAGCATTTGGCTATTATCCGGTTTTATATATATATATATATATATGCGCACACGGTGCGATTGGATAAATTGCCACTTTTATATTTTTAATTTCACATGTGCATTGTTTGCTTTTGATTTTGTTGATTGCACAGATGGGCACCGTCTATGAGAAAAAGAGCACAATGACATAATTCACTGTCAGAAATTTGAAAATGGCAAACTGTACTGCTTGGCAATTGTGCCAGAAGCTCCAATACGAACATTTTACAGTTGGTATTTGACAGTGCAGAGGATTTGGAAAGAGTTGGATGATTCTAATGGTGATTACGAAGGTACAGCATTTTGGAAATCTCTGTTCTGATAAGAAAAGAACTTCTGAATTTGTTGGTGAGGGCCTTAGACTTGATGTGGAGGCCTACATCAAGTGCCTTGAGGAGGTAGTGTTGCCCTGGGTCAAGAGGGTGGCTGCTGGAAGACCCTATCTCTGGCAACAGGACTCTGCACCATGCCACAAAAGCAGGAGAACCGAGTCATAGCTGTCAGACAATTTTTGCCACCACATCACCCCTTACATCTGGTCACCTAACTCCCCAGACTGACTGCAACCCCCCTTGATTATTATGTGTGGGGTGCAGTTGAGCAAGAGACCAACAAAATTCTTTGTAAGACCAAAGATGAGTTGAAGGTAAGGATTATGGCAGCATTCACCACCTTAAATAAAGATATCGTCCAGTAGAACTGCAGGAAATTCCAGAGTCATCCAAAGGCTGTGGTTGAAGGCAGTGGAGATTTTTTTTCCTTCAAGATTTTTGTGTAATTTTGGTAGATATATCTGTTAATTAAATGGCAGTGTTGTTTTCATTTTTGTGCAATTTAGCCTACAATTTATCCATCGTGTTATATATATATATATATATATATATATATATATATATATATATATATATATATATATAGTGAGAAAAGTAAATTACAGGCATTGATGAATAAATTGTAAGTTTGGGCAGCATTTGGCTATTTGTTGCTCAAAACTGATTTGTGCTAATCAATGGTTGGAGACCTGTCTGATTTGCATATTACGTTGGTGTCCTCATCTACTTTGACCTTTTGAGATGTTCACACCTTTTATTCCTTGAAGCATTTGACCCTTTTTAAGTGCAAATATTACTGCCGATGTTATTTAATACAATAATCATTTCTTTTTTTAATGTTCTCCGAGTCAAAGAAAGAAAAATGCTGTAAAATTCTGATAGTGATACTCTTCAAGCCTCAATTTATGGATTTTTGTAATCTTTTTTATTTTTATTTTTTTTTATTTTTTGACAGCTTATTAACTTTTGGCAGGTTATTTAAAGGCAGAAAATATTTTTTGATTGTAAGAGTTTTGGGGAGATGATGAGGATTTTACTGATACAAATCCTACTAATTAAGCCATAACTGGAGAAAGATAAAAAGGTTGATTCATAGCTTTCCAAAAGTTTTTATGTACAAGTAAATATAATAAACCTGACTGAAATTGGAACTTTGCTCTCCAGTTTACAATTCACAGCACCTGAGATCCCAAGTGGTCACCCATCTAGGTATTGACCAGGCTTGACATTGCTCTAAACAATGAAAGAATAATTAATTTAGTTGAATGTTGTCTATTTGAGATAAGTATTTATTTACTGAAGAGATAACAAGCAGCAATGTTGTTAGAGGTGATAGAGCAACAGTGTTGTCAAAGCTAAACTGGTATCTTTTGAGGGGGACCTAGTCAGTCAACATTGAATCCATAACTTATTCCAAAGAAGTAATTTTGTATAGTACATTTGTTGGCTTTATGTAACCAGTGGGTATGTCACACAATGGTGGTTAAAGCTGCAGGCTGACAGGATTAATGCAAGATTTACCTCCAACCCTTACCTGAACTTTTTTAATGTACAGGTTGTATAAGATGTAGTTGTAATTGTTCTGAAAACATTTCAGCATTTTGTACAATTGACATACCTATCAATGAACTCTTGTAGTTTTGAATAGAAATTTACTTTTATACCTATTTCATTATTTGATCTGGTCTAAAACTTACAGGATTGAATATTTTAATTATTGTAACTTTATTAATCCAAATGATAAAAATTATTCCCTCTGAATTTGTTTATTTATATACATTTCATTTTGTACTTTAACTTTTTTTTTTTCTTTTTTTCAGAACACACCTTATGGAGGCTACCCACATCCTCATTGGCCCTCCTATGGCAACCAGTATTACCCGTCCTAATGTGCATTTGTTTTATGTATGGGTGTTAGCATGCATGTGTG